>CM040119.1:319410713-319888456 GCA_022559845.1 Amorphophallus konjac | reverse complement strand
TGAATATGCACAGAGTGCATAGTGCTCAAGAGCACGTTATTCTCCCAATTGTCAGAACAAAAACTAACTGACAATGGGTTATTTAAGCTGTTATCAACATGTATAACTATAGATGCATGTAACTGAAATGAAGATGTTGTGAACAGACAGATCAAGCATTCAGGCACTCAAACATGCCATAGTTAAGTATAGACTCATGCAAGTCCCTTCGGGACGGGTGTAAGGATAATGCAGTTGATCGTTGACATGAAGTGCATGAACAATACTAAGAAGGTCGTGCTTACATAAATAAGTACTACATTAAACTATGAAAGATGACTGATTCATAAACGACATTCACTAATTCAATAATGAGCCCAATGTGAATAAGTGAAGATTGAGCAATGAAGTTTAAGTCAATATGGAAAATTTAGATTATCTATAGAACACTAAAGAGAACTTCTCATCCATACACTTTCATACACGATGCTCGAATATTGGTAGCTACGTATGACCCCAATTTTTAATTACTGAAACTGGTGCGACTAACCTTTTGACACGAGTCATGTCCTTTGTTTCAGGGATAATTTCCAGTTACTCAGTTTCGTCACTTTTATGATGTGGATGAGACACTTTTCGACGCGAGTTGTATCCTTTGTCTCAGGGACACTTCCCAGCTACTCGGTGGCAAATCACACTTATTTTGATATGGATTAGTTTCTCCTTTCGACACGAGTTTCCTCCTTTATTTCAGGGGGGATTCCCGGCTACTCGGATCCACTTCCACTTATATAACCTTTTTTAAGGGGTGAACAGCTTTTTCCTCACGAGACATGTGAATTTCATGTAGAGAATCAAAAGTCCTTAAGAGTGTAGGATAGAAAATAGAAATCCTTATTACATTGAATCATTATCTCAAAAAGGTGCATATTGTGTGGGTGGTTGTATTGAATGTAAAAGATGAATTAGTCTTATCATAGTAATGTCTCCCCCTAAATGTATGCACGGTTATAAAAAAAATCTTTCCCTTAATATATGCCATGTAACAAACATGTCTAAATCAATGCAATTTCATTTAGCAAAGAATGAGTCATAGAATAAGAAGTCAAAAAGTGGCTGTATAAAATATATACATGCATTCAACCAAGGATTTTCCAATGACTTCAAGTAGATTGATTATCGGCACTTGGTGGAGAACGTAGGTCCGAAGACCACCTCACGCGTAGTGAAAGCTTCCGGCTGAATATAATCCAACCTTCCAGTAACACCATTTTATATACCGAATAACCATGGCATTTAAGCACACAATCATGGAGAATATATGCAAGCATATGTGCAATGATATGCAAGTGTATGCATGTAGCTAGAGAAGATGATTGAAAATTATTCTTATTCAAGTATGCAAATGTGTGTATGATATGTGCAGTTTGTATCATGCAACTAAGTATGTAAAGTGAATTTACAAAAGTCAACAAAGGATTCTATCCACAGACTAAAGCTTTCAAAGCTAAACTGTTATTAGCAAGAAGTAAGCAGGCAAAAGAGTGAAAGACTCAATGCACAGTGAATAGCATTCAAAATCAAATTTTTGTTTGCGAAGCAAAAGTGAAGATGTGTATGAAAACTATGTATATCCAAAGTGAAGTATTCAAAACCAAATTTTTCATAAGATGTTCAACAAAAATCATTCAAGTCAACTACTCATCAAAATTGAAAGATCTCAACATTTTAGAAGTTGACAAGAGTCAGTGAAACAGAAATGTAACCTTTTTCTTCAAATGAAAATATTACCTTTTCAGATTTGTCAAGGAAATTCTAGGTAAAACAACCTTCAAAACAAACCATTTTGTTTCTCACCTTGAGAGTCATTTATTTGTTGATGTTTCTTGACCTCAAGGTGCCCCTACAAAACATATTCTCATTTCGAAGATTTGGGTACCCAAGCCATCTTGGGTCCCGAGGGGTTAGCTTTAGCATGAACAAAAGTTTTCTTTTCATTTCTCCTCTCATACCATTCATCATCGGCCCTCATCATGGAACAATTATCCATTGAGTGTCCATTCAGGCCACAATAAAAATAATGAGAGATTTTCTTTTTATGGACATCTTTTCATCATTTTCCATTAAAGAATAATTGTTCATCTTGTGTCCAAGTTTACCACAATAATGACACGAAAAGTTTCTTTTCATGACCACTCATCATCATTTTTCTTAGTGAAACAATTTTCAAAGACATGACCAAGTAACCCATAATAGTAACAATGAGTGTTGAAGTTTTTCATTGTGGATTTCTCATGATCTTTGGAACCATTATCATTTTCCACTCTAGATTTCAAAGCCACATCATCATCAAACTTCATTAAAAAATAATCATACATTTCGTGGTCAAATTTGCCATAATAGTCACAAAAGACATTCCTTCTTTTTCTTGGTGCATGAACATGTTTAACGATTGAAGTCTTTTCATGCACATAAGAGCATTCAACGACATCTTTTTGTTTTTCATTTTCTTTATCACACGAATACAAAGATTTATTTGAGGTCTTGATTTCATTTGTAGATTCAAGATTTGTAAATGAGAATTGGCAATCTCTTGTTCACATGAAATAATTTTCTCATTTAACAAGGAATTGACGATTTTGTAACTTGCGACATCTTGTTCTAGAACATGAGAATTTTGATGATCATCAATAATCACACTTTTTCCTTTTTCAACCTTTTCAAGATTTTCATCTACTCTCAAGCAATGAAATTTGAATCAACAAAGCACTATTTTCATTTTGGAGTTTTTCAAATGAATTTTTGTTCATAGAAGTGTGTTCAAGTTCATTCATTTGAAGACTCACATTTGACCAACCATTCTACCCATTGTTTCATTGTTTTCAAATTTGTCATTCAAATTCCTGAAGCTTTATATTTCTTTCCTAAGTTCCTCCAGTTCATTTATCTTGTCAACATTCAGATTTACTTTTCCTTTTTCAAACGAAGGACTTTTTCAGACAGAGAGTTGTTCAATATTTTCAGCTTCTCATTATCTTTCTCAATGAGTTGAAATTCTGAAATTTTATCCTATAAAGATTTATTTTCAGATTTTAGATTTACAATCGATTCTTTGAGTTCTTCTTCAACAAGCATGTGAGATTCGATTGGTTTTTCATACTCAATGCATTTTTCACATGCAGAATTATCAACACGCGAGTTTTCTATTTTCTTTTGAGTTTTCAATTTTCAGATTTGATTATTTTGTATCTTTCAAGTAACTCATCTTAGGCATCCATTAATTCTTCAAAACTTAATTCATCATCAGAATTTGAGTCAGAAGATACCTCGGAGCTTTCCTTACTTTGATGCTCAATGTCATTGTTTGCTACAAGGCATCTGCCATTCTGACTTTCTTTTTGGGCTTCCTTGCTTAGCCTGTCCAAGATATCTTTGGCTGACCTACAAGATAAGACGAAAGGATAAACATCAGTGTTCACTGCAGCCTTAAGAGTATTCAAAACAAAAGGATTATCAGAATCCATTTTCTTGTGCTCATCGGTCCACTTTGATTTATCTTTTGGTAAAGCATGAGGACCATTAGTCATTAAGTTCAAAAGCCTCGGATTAGTATTGGAAATGCAAACACACAATTTTCCAAGCCATGATGTGAAATCAAAACCATCAAAGACAGGAGGCACATTTACACTAGCCATCATGAAACGATCTTTTCTCCTAGACCGTGAGGTCTGTTAATAAAAAATCAGAGACTGGGCTCTAATACCAATTGTTGGCCCAGATAACAATATACGCGGACAAGAAAGGGGGGTTGAATTGTCCCCCACACGAAATTACAGATTTTAAAACTTAACTTGCAGATTTAACGATACTGATGTAAATGAGCTAAACGAGAATAAACTAGTTCACTCAATCTCTCCAAGCACACTCGAATGTGTTGAACAAGAAAAATGAACAAGCAAGCAACCACAGGACACGGGGATTTTAAGGTGGTTCGGGACCACGACTGGCTCCCTATGTCCACCCCTCACCAAACCGGTGAGACTTTACTTGCTTCACAACGAAGCACACGGAGAATATACTCCAACACACACGGAGACTTCGTCTCCATAACGTTCCAACAGAGGCAACAATCTACACACACACACCGCAACACTCGCGGCAAGATATGATCACAACCGTACGCAGACGGTTCACCACACACAGAGTTAAAGTTCAGAAATAAAGGATATGTTCAATACATGCTCATAAACCAAGAGTAAATGACTAGAATAGATGGGAAAAGAGTGAAGAAATGAATCCCCATATGTAGCAAGGGCTGAAAACGATCTTCTTTGATTTCTGGTTCGGAGGGAGGTCGGATGACGGTGATTCAAGCTTCCTCTTGATCCTCTCGTCGATCCGCTCTTCTTTCTCTTCTTTCACAATCTCCAGAAATGCTTTGTTGGAGATGAAATCCTCCTTGCAATAGCCCCTCCTTCCTTTTCCCCCTTTCTTCACCTACAAGATAAGAGAAAGATAGCACATTAGGGTTCACTCTTGTGAAATTCGGAGTTCACAACAATATATATAGAGGGGTGGGGAAAAGACACATATAACCCTCCCAAAGTGTGTTAGAAACACCTAAACATGTTTAGTAACTAATGGGGGGTGTTTTGGTAAAGTTTAGACATTATTTCATTTGGTTTCGGATGCTCCCGAGAAACCCGTGCCGGAATGGGTCGACCCCATGGGTCGACCCCTGGACAACCATAGGACAGCCAGACTACAAAATCACAACCCAGTTTTCATGGGTCGACCCATGGATGTGTAGGTCGACCCATGGGGTCGACCCATGCACCCTGCAAGCAAAAACTGGTTTCTGTCCATCCAGAAACTCAATGGGTCGACCCCATGGGTCGACCCCTACAGAGAGGGTTTACAAAACATCAGATTTAGCCAAGATTAAGCATCAAAAACACATCCAAAAATCATGATATAATTATCATGCATTTAACAAAGTATTTGGACATTTCATACCAAATTTCAACGAGTTTCATGAGAATCATATAAGCACATTTGGAAAACTCAAATATCTCATCTTAGAGATGCAAGAAACCCATTCAAGGCAATAACATCTTATGGAAGATGTTCTTGAAAACAACCCACACAAAAAGCCATGTGAAGACAAGTTAAAACCAGAACTTCTCAAAGCTCTCATTCAAATCAAGCATAAGAAAATGTTAGATATTACCATCGTTCACTTGACATGAGAGGGTTTAAAAACCATCCGTGAACCTGCAGAAACACAAACATCAAGTTAGTTTATGTATCAAAAATTGAGTTCTCCTTAACTTGATTCTTCCACATAAAACTCCATAACTTTACACATTCAAATGCACATGAAATATACTCATGACTATAGAGACTTGCTAAGAAGAATGTTCAGACTTTGTGTATGCATGAGACTGAATGTATATACTTTGGATGCATGAAACAACCGAATGACTATATAGACTTGGAAAGCTTGAAGGCACAAGACAGTGTATAGACTTGGCCAATGTACAGACTTGGAAAGCTTGAAGGCACAAGACACTTGGCCAATGTACAGACTTGGCTTGAAGGCCAATGTACAGATTTGGAAGCTTGAAGGCCAATGTACATAATTTGAAAGCTTGAAGGCACAAGACACTTGGCCAATGTACAGACTTAGCTTGAAGGCCAATGTACATACTTGGAAGATTGAAGGCCAATGTATAGACTTGGAAGATTGAAGGCCAATGTATAGACTTGGAAGACTTGAACCAATGTATAGACTTTTGAGTGCATAGTAAAGAGTGTACAGACTTGGAAATAAATGAAGTATTTCAGAGCAACTCAAAACAAACATTCATGTGAGGCATAATCAGTTCATAAACATGAATAAGCATGAATTATAAATGCAGTTCAGAGCATGTAAAACCATGGGCAACAAGATATCACGCATTTGTCAGTTCATTAAGAACACCAACATAATGTTTCCATGAAGTCACCAATGTGAACATCTACATTAAGGATGTGTGCATGAAGGACCATTGTGTTTGAACCACCTGCAAAACAAGATATTATAGTGTTAGCTTGTTTATTGTGTAGATGCCATTTAAGCATAAAACACACAATATATTAGAATCATCAAAACCATTGTCAGAGACAACAAGGGGGCGCACAGAACCCAACACAACCATGATTAAAGACTGAGTCAAGGTCAAATGCTTCGACACATCAGAGACCAACATCGACCTGTCTACCTTGGGCCTTAATTCACATTATTTGTCTGTGATCAAGGATAATTATCTGACATTAGTTTGATTGAGTAAGGTATCAGCTGATTTGTTGAAGGTTCAAATTGATATTTGGAATATCAATGGAGAGCTGATTTGGAAAAATGAGCTGCAAAGATGCTTATTGATCTAGGCATGTGACTACTCGAAGGAAGAGTGTGTGATGGCCGTATTGACTAAGAAATGGCGTGAAATCACTTAGCACATGTGGCATTTCTCTCTATAATTCTGATTGTTATCAGAATATTCTACAACCCACGTGGACGAATCAATTTCCTGCTGCTGATCTGGATCGCGGAAAGGAGAAACACGATACTCTGTTCTATAAATTCGAGCGGGCTCGTTGAGAGAAAGGGGCTGGAAAAACGCAGAAAAAAAGCAACCACCAAAGAGCCTTCTAAAAGAATGAAAAATAGAGAATTCCACAAGAGAAAAGGAGAGAAACCAACCAGCCAACTTCATCGTCAAATTGCTTCGAATCTGAAGCTACATTGCAGTCATTTCTTTTCTATCAAAGTTTCCTTTTCTATTTTTTCTTGTTCTTCTGGATTCTGATTTCATCTAGTGTCTCCCTCTGTGGATTCAGAGGAAGGGAGTCTAACTCCGGTGTCCCCTCTTTAAATTAAGAGGAAGAGAGGTCAGTGACCTCTGGTTGGGTGAATTGCTGGGAGCAATTTACTGGGTTCCCTCTTGATTAAGAGGAAGGGAGGTTGAACCTCCGGGATTTCCTCCTGGGTTGTAGGAGAAGCAAGGAGCTGTTCCTTGGGGAAGCTGTAAGACAGTCATTGTTGCAGACTAAGTCTGCTGTGCTTGATTACTTGGATAAGCAAGGCACCTCACTCAGTTCGAGTGAAGGAGTGGATGTAGGCAGACCTTGGGTCTAACTGAACCACTATAAAATTGCGGGTGTTTTGTCTGATGGTTTGTTAATTTGGTATTTCGCTTCTGATTCTACTGTGTTGAGTGTTTAGCTTTGCCTTCTGTATGAGCGGCAACACCTACATGGTATATCAAATGGTTTGGCTGAAAGGATAGGTTACACCTATCTGGAAGGCTACTCCTTGCATGAGGAGATCTTCTGATCGACCCTCCGCCTAGTACCATTGGTTTCGATTAAAAATGCATTCAGAGACTGATTGTATTTACATTTGGTATCTCCTTGATGATCTAGTTATGTTTGTGTTCCCTCCTTTATATGAACTCTACATGTCTGATGGGTGGTTCCTTCCAAGCGTGAGATATTCTTAGTCTACCGTTGCTTGTTCAATATCATTCAGCTTAGTTTGCATTTGCACTAAATATTTTTAGAAAGACATATTCATCCCCCCCCTTCTATATCTATCTTTCAAACTATCAGGATTGATCTATATCTTACTCACACTAGACCAAATGTGATGTTTTTTGTGAGCTTAGTGTCTTGGTTTATGCATATACCTTTAAGATATCATTTGGGAGCTACAAAAAGAATACTTCAATATGTTTGTAGAATTAATCCTATGTAATATGGTATGTCCCTGTGACTAATTTTAAACTTATTAGTTATACTGACAATGATTAGATATGTTGTATGGATGACCAAAAAAACACAAATTGTGTGTTCAACCTAGGTTCTAGAGCTACATCTTAGACCTTAAAGAAGCAAGCTACAATAGGCTCGTCATCAACCGAAGCTGAATATGTTACTGCGACATCAACAACATGCCAAGCTATATGGATTCAATGTATCCTGCAAGATCTACAACAAGCTCAAGCCAAGCCAACTACAATCTTTTGTGACCATAAATCTGTAATTTCATTGACAAGAAATCCAGTTGAGGAGGGTAAATCTGGTTTGACCCAGAAAAGGCCCAAGCGTGAGCGGCCCATTAAGGTTCGAACGCGATGAGCCCACACAAGGAGCGAACATACACTCCCAATCCAGTAAGAGGATCACCGGCCCAAAGGAGCATCGGATTCCACGACATCGATGAGGCCGACCCAAGCGTAGTTCTCGCCGAAGGACACTCCGATGATCGACCGTTGCCCCCACGATGCCGGCCTTGACCCCGTAACGGGCGAGCATGCGTCATGAGTGCCGTAAGACTCGCCCAGGGAACGGCCAACACCGGGGCTATCGCCCTCCAACGGGAAACTCTCGCCAACATAGCGGAGGAATGTTGCTCTACTAAATGAACCCTTCCCTATCAAGGGATGAGGCCCTCGCTCCAGGACAACCCATATAAAAGGGACATTGACAGAAGAGAAGAGTACGGTAGATTCTTCTACTAAACCCCCCCCCCCACTACTACGCAAGAGGAGATAGAGCGAATACTTCCACCACCAGAGCTCCCCACAGAGAAAAGAGCATCTCGACCTGCAACTATGATAGAGGGGTTCTCTACTACGTGCAGAGAGCCTCCTCCTCTTGTACGGCATTGCCACCCAGCGAGCACTCTCCGAGAGCCCATTGGGAGCGGCGAGCATGCGTGCAGAGGACCTACCATGGCCCCTACTTCTCTTTTGCTTTGCTTATATCTATTGTTCATTGAATCCCTTGCTGACTTAAGCATTGGAGAGTTGTCCCCTGGGGTAACACCCGGGACTCCTTCTGACGCCCTTCTTGTTCTTGGTGTGTGCAGGCATCCACGGGCGCGAGACGGCTTCCCCAACAAATAAATAGAGAAGGTGGTACATGGCCTAGGAGTCATTTTCCTATCGCTACACTTCTTGGCGCCATCTGTGGGAAGATGAGCGAAAGGCTATGGCGCCCCGTGGAAGCCTCCGCAATGCCAACAACCGGGGGCGAGGTTCCCATCAAGGACCCAACTCCCACCGGGAGTCGCAATAAGCTTCTTTCGTGCACCACCGATAAGAGATCACCCTAGGTGACCTAGATGAGCTCTGCCAGGAAGTTCGAGTCCTGGCGGAATTCTGCCGAGAGCTCCGAGACCAGAGGCCCCAACACGCCCCACCCGAGCGATGGGAGGGCGGAGAAGGCCAGGCCGAGGAAATTTTTCGGCAGGTACAGGAGGTATCCCACGCCTCCGTAGCAAGGACCCGACGGTCACGCAGCGTGCCTGCGCCTAAGGTGCGCAGCCCTCTCCATTCCAACCTAGACATGGACCGCCGGCTCCAACGGTTCGAAGAGATAGAGGACAAGGTCCGGCACCTAGACGATGTCCTTCTGGCCGTCAAGAATCACAGCCTCATCGACGACGACCAAGACTTCCACGCTCCCTTCTCCAGGGAGATCATGGAAGCCCCCATCCTGCCAAAGCTTCAGCTGTCGGCATTTGCCTCCTATGACGGCACCACCGACCCGGCCGACCACCTGCACGGCTTCGAGTCCCACCTGGTGTTCCACCGGGCCTTTAACACCGTGAAATGTATGGCGTTCTTCATGACCCTTCATGAGAACGCCCGAGCATGGTTCGAGTCCCTGCCGACTGGGATGATTTTCTCCTTCCAGCAACTCAAGAACTTGTTCAATGAGAACTTCGTGGGCTGCCGAAAGGTAGCCAGATCTGCTGTAACCCTGCTCGCCCTCAGGCAGGGGAAGGAAGAGGCACTATGGGACTTCGTCTCCTGCTTCCGCACGGAGGTGCTCCGGATCGTCCATCTCGACGTCAGAATCGCCACCACGGCACTCACCCAGGGGACGTGGGACCACATCCTCCAGCGCGCACTCAGAGTCGAAGCCTCGACGACCCTTCCAGACCTCCTCGCGCTAGCCCAGAAGCACGCACACTATGAGGAGAACACCGCGGCCTTGCGCCGCGCGGTCGGGACCGACCAGCACGACCGCAAGAGAGCCGCCGACCCACCACGCGAGGGCTGGAGCAAGCGAGAGTGGCGCGATGGAGACCACCATGACTGCTCCGAGAAGGAAAGAGGTGGCTACTGCCACTACACGCCCCTGACGGCTCCACCGGACCAGATCCTGAAGGAGATCCGCGAGGAGCCATTCCTCAAATGGCCCTCGCGGATGAAGTCGGACCCCAACTCGCAGAACAAAAAGAAGTATTGCAACTTCCACCGCGACCACGGCCACGACACCGTCGACTACATCAACTTCAAGGATGCTATCGAGGACCTCATGCGTAGGGGCCTCCTCGACAGATTCCTCACCAAAGCCGTCGAAAGACGACAGAAGATGCCTCCCCCGATCGACAACCAGCCCAACGGAAAGGAGATCATGATGATCTCTGGAGGGCCCGTCGCGGAGGGAGATAGCGCGAGCAGAAGGTGTCGGTACGTGATGGCCATCAACCCGGTGGATCAAGGCAACGGCACCCCAAGGGAGCTTCCCACCTCAGGCCACCTGGGAGACCCCATAGTCTTCTCTGAGGATGACCTCGAAGGCATCACGACGCCCCATTCTGATGCTTTGGTGGTTTCCGTCACCATCAACCAATGTATTATGCACCACATATTGGTAGATAATGGGAGTGGACCCAATGTTATCGCGTACGACTGTCTTGTACTCATGGGTGTGGACGTGTCACGACTCGCGCCATTGCATACGCCGCTGTATGGATTCTCCAGCATGACTGTCCGCCCAGAAGGGCGTATCTCACTCCCGATCACGTTCGGGATGGCACGGAAAGAGGTAACCTTCCTCGCCGACTTTACTATGGTTCGTGCAATGATAGGTGAAGGGGCGTGATCTCGCGCTTGTCCTGAGCTGGGAGGATGATCATCGAATAGTGAACTTTAGAGAAAGGGAAACGGATCAGGGGGCCCAGGGATGGTTCCCTGGGGAAAACCCTCCGATGCTTAAGTCAATAGAGCAATGGTGGAAGATAAGGAGGGAGGTAGATAGAGGTGCACGAGATCCCCCTACACCAAGGTGATGAAGTGGTTCCTGCTCAGGGAGTTTAGGCGTGTATTGCCATTACCTTTCACTGGACAGAGTCCCAGGTTTATATAGTGTGCTCACCTTATGAGTCCCGTAAGCTGAGGAGTTTCAGGCGGGTGGTTATGTCCTCA
Organism: Amorphophallus konjac; assembly: GCA_022559845.1. Classification (NCBI taxonomy): domain Eukaryota; kingdom Viridiplantae; phylum Streptophyta; class Magnoliopsida; order Alismatales; family Araceae; genus Amorphophallus; species Amorphophallus konjac. Next base: position 319,877,213 of record CM040119.1, on the reverse strand, counting down.
TCATGAGATCTTTACGTCATCATCGTGGGATCTTTATAGCCTTGAGGGATCATGGGTCCCTTATCCTCATAAATTCCTGCTCATAAGGGGCTCTCAACGGCAGCATGGATAAGCAATCGTCGGTCCGTCCGAGCATAAAAGGTGCCAAACTTGTCCGGGCGATAGGCATAGCTCGGATGGAGATAGGTTGGAGTGGGCGCTGAGCGCTTGTCTCTATCCTGGTGAAGGGATAACTCGAGCATGGGTCTTCCTCCGTTCTGACCGACGCTCGGGCCTTCCGAGCCTAAGGGCCGCCGAGGAAGGATTTGGTCCATAGTAATCTTATTGGGCTTTTTAGCCTAAGTGGGCCCTATGGGGCTATCACTTGGATGAGCTGGGTCTCGTTTGATCCTAATAGACCTAGTTTGGTTGCTCTTAGATGGGCTACAGAAATCCCCCTCTCCACTTGTCCCCCTCCTACTCCCGAGCTTTAGTAAGCTCGGAAGAGTAGCTTGTTTGGGGTTTCGGACCAGCGTGGCTCAGGTGGGTGGAGATCTGGTGGTGTTGGGAAGCCACGTGTCGTGGTCACCTGGGCCCGTAATAATGATGATCCTGACGGATTTGAACTGAAGGGGCCCCCTTTTCTCGGAGGTCGGAATAACGCGTTGCCTTCCGCGTGGGGATATAGGTGTTGGGCGCTTATTGTCATTCCAGATTTCTTTCGTCTTTAGGGTTTTGGCTCTCCTCTCCTCTGTTCTTGCTTTTGGGTTCCTCTATGCGTCGTGAGGACACGATGGAAGAGCATAGGCTTGCAGCGGCGTTCGTGGAGTTGGCAGACATAACCGCGGAGGCAGTCCGACGGCTCCTCTTCCCCCGGAATCTTCGGGGTCCCGAGATAGCCTCTCCTCAGACTCTTCTTTGGATTCCATGGTGGAATAGCATCCGGATGCCGAGGAGTGGGAGGACGAGACTGTGGTGAAGGCACCAGTTCCAAACTGCAGCGAACTGGGGGACGCGGATGTGAGAAGACTGGAGCACCAGTATCGCCTGCCCCACAAGTTCTGCTTTGTCACAGCTTCTCCACACGACACGAGCTTGGACTCTCGTACAGTCCATATCTGTACTTTCCTTCTGTCGTGGAAGGGTGGGTTCCGCCTTCCCTTTGAACCTTTCGTTCTTCAGCTTCTCAATTTTTTCCTGTTGGCGCCCATTCAGTTGGTAGCCAACTCTTATCTTCTTCTTTCCGCCTTTCGCATTCTCTGTCGCCAGTGCAGAGTTCCTCCTTCCTTGGACCTCTTTCACTATTTCTTTAGGTTGAAAGCACATCCTTCAGCCGGGAAGGGTTTCTATTTCATCCAGGCAAGGCGGAATAGGAGTTGTATCTCCTTGGCAGCAAAGGATTCTTTGCATAAGGGGTGGAAAACCCAATTCTTTTGTGTGGGGATTAGTTCGGTGGAGGAAACCTGGAGGTGTCCAGTAATCCCTAATTTCCACCCGAATATCCCTCTCGGGCAGGATGAGTTCCCTCCACATGTGGAGAAATATGCGACTATCTTGCTGAAGCACCGCCAATCCATAGAAGAGCTGGTTACTTCAGAGAATATCGAGCGGTGTCTTCTTACGCGGCTGCATCCGTCGGGTTCAGGTGCCACCAACTAGGTTCTCCTTTAGATGTTGAGATCATTTTTCTTTTTCTGACTATGTCTTCCATTTTGTGTAGACACCAGGCGGCTGGCTTTGTAGGAGGCCGCAGAGGTGATCGACCTTGGTGACGACTCGGCTACCGATGAGTCAGTTGCTCCCACGGGTCGCTCCCGAGCCAGAGATAAGGGCAAGGGGGCGGCCCAAGGTGAATCTTCCATGTCGCGGGGGTCCAAGCGCAAGGATCCTGTGGAGGGCATGATCCGGGCCATCGCGAAGGCCAGGAAGCGGGCCAAGAAGGTCGGGGTCATACCCGCAATCGAAGGCAACCTTGCCGTGGCTCGCCCCTCCGCCGAGCATGATGGGGCCGACCCTACCGGGTGAGCTCTCCAACACGCCGAGCCAAAGGGGGCCGAGGAGGTTGGGGCTGCTCCTGCGGGTGGCGACGATGCGGGCGCGGCCCTGCCTTCGGTCGGAGCCTAGGGGGCCGGGGCTGCTCCTGCGGCTGGCAACGGTGCTGGCCCGGCTCTCCCCTTGGTAGGAGCCGAGGGGGCCGTGGACGAGGCGGGGGATGCAGGGGCCATGGCCGAGGCTGGCGCTTCAAGTGGTGGTGCAGGTGCTGAGCTGGTCTAGGTTGGGGGTGTTAGGGTGCTAGGCCCGGATACAGAGGGGGGGTGAATGTATCCCTCTAGAGATAATGCCCAAATTAAAACTCTAAAGCTCAGATATGCGGAATAAAACTAATGAGCTCTCCAAGATGAGATGATAAGACAACACATGATCAAACAGTTGGACTGCAACAATGCAGTCACCTGATTACACCAGAAACGTAGGTAGAGCTAAACACACCAAACACACTTAGCAGAATATAATACTCGAAATTTACTCCCAAGATAACACAACTAATCAAGCATGCACAACCTGTGAATAGGAGGTAGAAGGTAAGGAACAAACGCACAAAGCAAAACCACTGCACAGAAGATTTTTAGGTGGTTCAATCCTCCATACCTACATCCACCCCTCACTCCCAACCGGAGTGAGGCTTCACTAGCCAACGCTAGAAACAAGCAGACTCAGTCTGTAAACACTTGTTGCCACACAGCTTGACCAGGGGAACAGCCTCCCCTCTTCCTCCCAACCGGAGGGACACCCCAAGTGACTCCCAGCCACTTGGAAACCAGAGACCGAAGTCTCTCTTCCTCCAGACCAGGAGGGACCCCACCAGTGACTTCCAGTCACCAGCAAACCAGAGGTCGAATACCTCTCTTCCTTCAGACCAGGAGGGACCCCTGGACTTGCAACCCACAAGCCCAGAACCGGAGATCAGATCTCCCTTCTCCTGAGTCCACTAGAGGAACCCGATCCCCAACAGGGCAATCGGAAGAACAAAGCTAACCAAATGAAAAAGGAAAAATAAGAAAGGAAAAATACACAGCAATCAGAAAGCTGTAAAGAAAGGTAACAATGTGGCTCTCATCGGAGCTGACTGGCCTGGATTTGATCCACGGTCCAGTATGAACTTCTTATGCTACTTCTCTTCCTCTTCTTCTTCTGCTGGCTCTCACTCTCTATCTTCACTCACCTTTTTCTTTTCTTTCGCAGGCTCTATCTTTCTCTTTTTCTTTCTTCTTCTTCTTTCTTCTTCTTTCTTCTTCTTCTGCTTCTCTGCCTCTCTTCTTCTTCTTTCTAGATCGTGCAGACACTCTTTCTTTTTCAGCACTCGATCACTCTTCATCTGAAGATGAAGTCTTCTATTTATATCAGCAGCAGCACTGGGCGCGTGTGGTCTCCACAGCTCCCGCCCAAACCTTGGACCATGTGGCAGCTCTCTAACAAGCTTCAGCACACGTGTCACGATCCTGGACCTTTATCCATTCTTGGATCACGTGCCCTCATTAATCTGAATCCTCTGCAGGCAGAGACAAAGGAAATGTGATTAGTTAGTTCAGTCATACAACCACGAATGTATATACTTTAGAAGCAGTAAGTGAGTAAGTGTGTATACTGAGAGAGTGTATAGACTTGTAAGACTTTATGCGATCTCAGTGTATATACTTGCTGAAGAATGCATTATCATAACAGGAGGGAGTGTGTAGACTTCTGTGAAATGCATGAAGGAATCGAGTGTATAGACTTGGATATCTTCCTGCGAGCTCAGTGTATAGACTTGCAGTTAAATGCATTAGTTAACCAAGTGTGTAGAGTGTATACACTTGAAAGCCTTCAAGCGTCCTCGGTGTACAGACTTGTAACAAGCCTATCGGATGTATAGACTTCGATGAGAGCAATGCATGAGCACCCAATGTACAGACATCCTGTCCCTGCAGCTGACGACTCCAGTGTATAGACTTGCTGAGGGAGAGACTGTACAGACTTGAAGCAAAGCAGGGCAATCGAGTGTGTAGACTTCACGATGTGCAGACTTGCCAAAGGAACGGCTATACAAACTTTAACTCAACAGCGATGAATAGACTCTAAATCAAGGTAGGCTGTACAGACTTTGAGAAAGAGTCCAATGTGCAGACTTGCCACCGACCAATGTGTAGACTTGATGGTTGAGAGACGATGGCCAGGACAAGGCACAAACGGATGTATAGACTTTGGACTTGAATGCCCAAGCAGGCTGTACAGACTTGAAGAGTAAGCCAGTGTATAGACTTCAAAAGCTTGAAGGCCCAATGTACAGACTTTGAAAAGTCTGAACCAATGTACAGACTTGATTAAGACAAGGCAGTTGAGTGTATGGACTTTGGCAAGCAAACGGCTGTACAGACTTTGACACAACAGCGATGTACAGACTTCCAATGAAAGCTACCGCTGTACAGACTTACTCAATCAAACCGATGTATAGACTTTGAAGCAAACGCCAGGCAAACGATGTGTAGACTTGGCCAGAAAACGTAGGGAAAGGTATGAGTGTATAGACTTGGCCAAACGTAGGGAAAGGTGAGGAGTGTATAGACTATGCTTCACTTTGAGCAACCATAGTGATGTATAGACTTGGCCTTTGAGATGTGGCTGTACACTCTTTGTGTGAAAGCATGATCGGGCTTTGGCTGTACAGACTTGGGGTCCAACTATGGATGTATAGACTTGAAGAACCGAAGCTCACGTTGTACAGACTTTATGAGCACAGTCCAGTGTATAGACTTGATGCCTTGAAGGGGATGTACAGACTTAGTTACCCAAACGATCAATGTATGGACTTGAACTTCTGGAAACGAATGAATAGACTTTGCCACAGTCTAATGAATAGACTTCCAGTGTGAATGAAACGCTGTACAGACTTTGCTCAAACAGTCCGATGTATGGACTTGGAATTTCAACAGAAGGATGTATGGACTTTGATAAGAGACTGGCTGTACAGACTTGGAAATCTGAATGCGATGTACAGACTTGAACTCAAGATTCGTTGTATAGACTTTATGGTTCAGCTGCCAATGTGTAGACTTGGAAAAGTGAGACGCAGCACTGTTGTTGACGTGGATGTGTAGACTTTGAAGATGCAAGCGATGTGCAGACTTTGAATATGAAGGCCACTGTATGGACTTCGAATATGTAGACCAATGTATAGACTTGACAAATGTGAGACGCTGAAAGAGACGGTGGATGTACAGACTTCAAATGCAAGCTACAGTGCTGATGTATGGACTTGATGAACGATGCCAAAGGCTCTGTATGGACTTGATGCAAACTGGATGTGCAGACTTCGCAGCATACAATGTACACACTTCTAATGCCTATGATGTACATACTTCAATTGAAGCCAACTGAAGAGTGTATGGACTTGAACAAAGTAATGGCTGTATAGACTTGGAAGTCTAGGGGGGTCGACCCATCTAGGAGGGGAGTCGGCCCACTACTGCATGCAGTGCTGACTGTATGCTCAATGCAATTATGCAGACTTCCACAAGCAGACATCCACAAGCAGAGTAAAGCAATGAATGCTTTATGCATCAGATAACATGACTGAACATCAAATATGCAATGCTTTATGCTCTGATAAACGGACTGAACATCAGAATGACTAAAATGAATACTGAACATCACATGATAACTCATAGTGCATAACTCACATCACATTAAAATCATTCATCAAAACTACAGGGGCACAACAATCTCCCCCTTTTTGATGATGGCAACACTATCAACACAGTGAGTCATTCTGATGATGTGAGGCATTCTGATAACTCAAACTATTCTCCCCCTTTGACTTCATCAAAAAGAAAATAGTTTGAGAAGTTAAAGCAAACCAGCATGCAATGATTGAATAAAATTCTCCCCCTTTGGCAAAAATCTCCCCCTTTGATATAATGAATATGAATGCAGATGCAGATGGAGATACCAAAATGCAAGATCTCCCCCTAAAAATATGAAAGCAAGAGCACAATTCTCCCCCTTTAAGAATTTCTATGCAGCATGATGCATATGACATGGAAGCTCCCCCTCAATAAGTGGAATCTTATGAGATAGATGAGAAGGAGACCACAGGGGCAAACAAGGAGAAGTTCAGGTCAATGAACCAAGGACATGAGCAGAAGAGATATCAATATGAATGCAGAAGAGTTTCAAGTAGAAGCTCCAATCTCAAGAAATTCAGTCAGATTTTCAGAGAGATATCAATCTCATAAATCCAAAACATAAGTTTTCAAAGTCTTCCATTATAAGGTCTTATGAATGAATTTTATTGATCAACATGGTTTAAACATGATGTATGCAGAGTTTTTCAATAAAATTGTGTATTGACATCTAAAACCATGGTTTAATAAAAATGAACCAAGCCCTCATATTTATCTTGATTAATCTCCCTTTCTCTTACACAATCAAATTTATTGACTTCTTTCGGAATTACATGCACTAGTATTGAAATCAAGCAATTATGAAGTCATATGATTTTGTCTAGGGTTGTAGCAATTTGATTTTAGCATCAGTATTCAGATATTGAGATATGTTCAACAATTTTTCATGCTACAAATTTTACGAACACTCTAGTTCAGTGCACACCTTGTAACTAGAGGATATACCTTGATTAGAGGCCAATATCCCTAAGCACTTAGTGTGACTAACTGTCATGCTTTATATTAACAGAGGTAGTATTTACACATCATGACACACTCCAAATCATTTCTTGATGAGTGAGTTGTATTTCTCAGTGTGCATGCCATTGCTCTGCCTGATAAACAATTATTCTTAATCAGAGTTAACTATGGTACCTCATGACACAGTCCTTTGGACATGTGTTTCTCAGTGACCAAGGTCATTGCTCTGATAGATATTACCCTTTAGACATTTTAGAAGAATTCATTTGCTTCAAGTCAATAATAATTTCATGTACTTAACCAATTAAAGTCATGAATTCAATAATGCAGATTTCAAAAAATTTTACAAGACACAACATGAAACAGGTGGTTAAGGTTTATTAAACATGCTTCAGATATTTTTAAGATATTTTAAAGTCAAACTTCATGAATACATTAAACTTAAACCACATGAGTTATTTCAGACATTCATAAAAACGTATAATAGAATATTTCTAGTTCAAGGGTTTTCAGATTTATGATCGAGATAGCCCATTGAAATCTTCATGAAAGACTGAAAGAATTCTGAAGCCAAATGATACCAATTGATAAGAGAGATTCTGAAGCCCAATGATTTCTGATATGATCAAGGTTTGCCAATTAAGTTCAATGAGAAGGATATGTACACCAAGCACAAAAACAGGAGGTCAGGCATGTTTCAGATTCTTCAAGGTTAACATGCACTGACTTCAATTATATGCAATGAAATCTGACAGGAGTATGCAATTGACAACCTATATGCAATGCATTGACTCCCCCTAACAATATGCATTCAGTCAACCTTTTTTGGAATTTTTCATGAAGTGCAATGCAATTAACTACATGTATGCAAAAACACATACAAAGACTCAACATTGAATGCTATGCAAAGATATGCAATTAACTCCCCCTGACAACATGCAATGTTTGCCATGAAAAACTGAACATATGATTTTGATTCATGCACATTCAGACTGCCCTATCAAGCAAAGTGACCTATGGTACTAGGCGGAGTACTTGGTCTAAAAGACCACCTCTCACATAGTAAGAACCTCCAGACAGATTTCCCTACCTTTTGGTAGCTTACCATTTGATATACCATAGAGATCATAAATAACAATGCAAACCAATAGTCCTGTATGCAATTCAGGTTTTCAATGAACTATGCAACAAGCAGACTATTTTTAAAGAGCATTCATATGTAGTTCATATTTTTCAGAATGTAATTTGTTTTCAAAGTTTATGCATTTCAACAATTATCAAACAACTACAAATGGCAGAAATGCAAGAATACATCAAATCAGATATGCAATGAATTTCAAAAATAGGAAATGCAGAGAATTTACCTGAAAAGTTCAGAAGGGGTTTTCATTCTTGAGTGCCTTGGATTAATACCCCTTTTTATTCCATTCCAAGGCACACCTGCAAAGCAAAGTTATTTTGCACAAACAGGTACCCAAAAAGTCTTGGGTCCTGACATGACAGTATCACTTCTAGCAGGTTTTCTCAGCACATTTTTAGCAGCATGGTCATCAGATTTCATCAAGTAGCAATTATTCATTGAATGACCAATTTGACCACAGTAATGACATGAATTAGCAGATTTCAAATTCTTCGTATGCACATTACTGTTGTCATGAAGTTTATTTGCAGAGAGAGAGTTCTGTTTACTAAAATGATAGTAAGATGCATCAGGTTTCAGATTTGATCTATGCACATTCTTGTTAGCATGAAATCCATGTGCATATGCATGAAACTTTTTGTTGTTGACAGAATTAAAATTCTGTTTACTAAAACCGGCCAGCCAACATTCAGCAGCTCTATGGCCTGGCTTCCAACAATTATAGCATGAAAAGCTCACAGATTTTCTGGCAGAGAATTTGATAACATGGGGGTTAAAAGAATTCTTCTGAATGTGCCAATAGTCCTTGACTGTGTGGCCATACTTCCCACATTTGAAGCACTCATTGTGCTTACCTCTAAAAATATTTCTTCCAAAAGCATTTCCATTTGCAGGGAGTTTAACAGTTTTAGAATTGAATTTTCTACCCTGAGCATGCCAGCATTCAATGGCCATGTGGCCACTCTTTCCACATTCAAAGCATGAAATAGAATTTCTCCTACCAGCATTCAGCCAGCATTCAATGGCCCTGTGGCCTGTCTTTCCACAGTTGAAACATGCAAAATATTTTCTATTTACAGCAAATTTATTCCTATCAACATCATTATGGCTTGCAGGAAATTTAGCATGATGTGAAAAAGACATTTTCTTACTATTTGCAACCCAGCATTGTGCAATGTCGTGTCCTAGTTTGCCACAGTGAAAATATTCAGTTTTCCTTTTCTGAGGTGAAGGGTTTTTATCATGAGATCTCCTAGCATTCTTATCATCCTTCTCCATCAACTTACACTCATACATCAGATGTCCAAATTTATGACAGTAATAGCAGATAATCTTCTTTTTAGATGCCTGTGAGTGTGTGTGAGGACTGTGATCAATATGCACTGATGAACCCTTTTCATTTATTTTCTGATTTATAGTCCTTTTCTGATTTTTATCCTGTTTTCCTATTTTCTTAACCTTGTACTGAGTTGGAGATGAAGTAGAAGGCTTTTCCTGTTCAGAAGATTTAACAAAAACAGTTTTCAGGTTGGCTCCATTAACCTTCCTCATAACTGGACTGTAACCCAGTCCTTCTTTCTTAAAATTAATCTTTGTTCCTAGCTTTTTCTGAACAGTGGGTTGTTTGTCTTTTGATGTTGTGGCTACATTTGAAGCATTTACAAATGATGTCATTAGCTTGTTCTGAAAAGCATTTTTATTGACATTGTTGTAGCCCAACCCTTCCTTTTTGACATTGACTTTTGTTCCCAGCAATTTGTTCAGATTATCTTGCCCACTAACAAATTTAGATAGAGAGTTTTTTAAGTCTTGAATTTCATTTTCTAAAGAGGAAATATGCAACTCGTAACTGGTAATCTCTTGCTCACTGTAATTCATAGCTTCACTCAAAACTTTGTTAGCAGTTTTATATTTCTCAATTTCCTGTTCTAGATTGCTTAGTTTATCAGAATCTTCAATGCAAACAGTTTTTCCTCTTTCCAAAGCTAGAAGTCTCTCTGACGTAGTGGAGTTCAGCATTTTTAACTCCTCATTTTCTTCCTTAAGTTTGTCATTCTGAACCAATTCATTTATTAGAGTCTGATCATCTGAGTTAACTCCAAGTTTTCTTTCAGCCTCAAATTCCTTTAATTCTTTTTACTGTTTCTCCAGATCTTTCTGTAATTCTATATTTACAGATTTTATGGCATTGAATTTTTCAGCAAACAAGTTCTTCTCCTGCTCAAGTTTCTCAAATTTTTCATCATTTTCATTAACAGATTTTCTCAGAGAATCATTTTCAGATTTTAGCTTGTTTAAATCTGAGTTCACACTTTCAAAGTTTTTCAGCAATTTTTCATATTGGTCATGATAGTTAACAAGAGTCTGATTATCATTATCTGACTTGAATTTTTCTTTGAATTCAGATATCACATTTATATGATCTTGATTCTCAGTTTTTAATAATGAGATTTGTTTCTTCAACATTTTTTTTTAATAGAAAAACCTAGCCTAGGGGTCAATGATAGAGTGCACCCCTTACCAGAGGTAAGGAGAAAGCCGCTCCACCATCAGATCACTAGGAGGCAATATATATTCCATTGATAATAAATAAAGAATTACATCAGTCGAATACTAGGCAATCCTAGTAAGTCTAGTCGAGCAGCACCTTTTATAATAGAAGGGAGCTCATTAAAAGAATAAAAAGAATTACATTTATTGGTGCAAGCTATAGAGGCAAGTAAGTCCGCAACAGTGTTTCCTTCTCTGAAGATATGATTAATAGAATCATGGTGAGTTAGAGTGTTCCAAATATCCCTGACATAGCTGAGAATGGACCAGGGACATTGATATTCTTTCTTGATAATCCTGACAAGGGTAAGAGAATCACATTCAATAAAAGCTGGTTTGTTGTCAAAAGTCTTCAAATATTTGATGCCATCATGAAGGGCACGAGCTTCGGCTATTAAACTGTTAGACTGACCATAGAAATGAGAGAAGGCCATGATGACCTTGCCTCTACTATCCCTAATGATACCACCTCCTCCGCATTCTGAACTATTTTTGCAAGCACCATCAGAATTTAGTTTTAGGGAGGGCCAAGGAGGACACAGCCATTTAACAATTTCCAGCTGTTGTCTGCAGGGGTCTTGAAACCTGATTCCGAAGTGATCCAGAGTTTTTCGGTTGTTGAGTTTAGGTTCCTTGAGAGCAGCAGCCGAACAGATCTTCCTTACTAGAGAAAAAATGTGATGGATGATGGTGGAGTTGGATTTAGATTTGTCATCATATTTGGTTGAATTTCTGCTCTTCCAAATTTCCCACAGTCCGAGTCCAATAGAAGCAAGAGAAAATAAACCATGAGCTGAACCTGGCTGCAGGTTATTGAGGGAGTTCAGGATACATTCCCTAACAGTGCGCCCATCAAACTGAAGTCCTACAGCTGTTAATGCATTCCAGACAAATGTTGCTATATCACTGTGCAGAAATAGATGGTTGGGGTCCTCTACCTGCGGTTGCCTGCAGCAGTAGCATTTAGAGCAAAAACCAACACCCACTCTTTGAATATTATCATCAGTCGGTAGGCAATTATGTAAAATCTTCCATATATGGACTGATATTTTGGTAGGAACCCATTTAGACCACAATTTATTCCAGGGGATATCAGAATGGAGAGGACTGTTAACCAGAGATTTGTAAGTGGAGCCAACTTAACACTGACCAGAGGGGGTTAAACACCAAACAGCTAAATCAACTTCCTGATTTAAATTCACTGATCTGATAGCTTGCTGTATGCTGCTGGGTAACATAGAGAGCAATAGGCCAGATTCCTCTGTAGTTGGGTTAATAATGACATCTCGAACAGTTGCTCTTGAGTTAGGAATGAGAGCATTAGGGACAAAAGAATCTAGACATTGATGGCCCATCCAATGGTCATGCCAGAAATTAGTATTAGAACCATCTCCAATTACAACCTTCTTATACTTAAGAATAGTCTCCTTAGCCTTCAACCAGCTTCTTCTAGAAAAACCATTCATATTTCTGAAATGGGCATCTCTGATATGACCCAGATTCAAGTATTTGGCTCTAAAGAAAGTAGCCCATAGGGAATTCGAATGCATTGCATTCCACAACATTTTAACCCGAAGTGCAGTTTCCATGATCCTAAGGGAGCTGATACCAAGGCCACCCTTGGAAATAGGCTTACAAATAGCCTGCCATGATTTCCAGTGTTTCTTTTTCCCAAGGGGGGAAGAGCCCCAGAAAAAGTTTGCAAAAGCCTACTCAATCAATTTATGAATACCACTGTGTATAGAAGTTGAAGACAGTGAATAAATAGGCAATGAAGAGAGAACATGCCTTATAAGAATCATTCTAGCACCCTGAGAAAGCATGCTAGCTTTCCATCCAGCAATTCTTTTATGAATAGAAGTGATAATCCCTGCAAAATGTACCTTTTTAGTTCTGCCAATAACCAAAGGAATGCCTAGGTATTTGTGAGGGAAGTGCAGTCTGGAAAAACCAGTCAATCTATGAATTCTCTGAGCAACAGAACAAGGCTGATTTGGATGAAGTAAAAAACCACTTTTGTTAATATTAATCAATTGCCCGGATGCTTCCTCATAAAGATGTAGGACTTCAAGAAGATTTTTGATGGAGGCTGAAGAGGCCTTGCTGAAAATGATGGTATCATCTGCAAAAAGTAAATGAGAGATATTTGGACATCTCTGACAACCCCTGAACCAATCAACCCTACTACTGATAAAGGCTTCTCTTAAAGATCTGCTCAAAGCTTCTTCAGCAATAACAAATAAAGAAGGAGCTAACGGATCACCCTGACGGACACCCCTAGAAGAATTGAAGAAACCAGCAATATCACCGTTGAGCAGAATGGAAAACCAACAGTTACTAATCAGCTTTTCAACAAGGTTTATGAATGTCTGGCTAAACCCAAATCTGAGAAAAACAGAATAGATGAAATCCCATTCCAATCTATCATACGCTTTAGCCATATCAAGTTTTAGCATGACATTGGAACCTCTTGTTTTCCTACCCAAATCCAAGGAGAGTTCCTGAGCAAGGGCAATATTTTCAGTGATCTGTCTACCCTTAACAAAAGCAGATTGCTCAAGCGATATGATCTTGGGAAGAATAGGAGCCAATCTCTTGTTGATAATAGAAGAAATAATCTTGCAAAAGAAGTTGCACAAACTGATAGGCCTGTAATCGGTTATCTCCACAGCATTTGTTGTTTTAGGAATAAGAGCAATCAAGGTGGCCGTCACACTTCTTAGTAAAGGATTCCTGGAAGAGAAAGCTTCCTGCACTGCTTTGATAACCAAAGGGGCTATAATACTCCAAGCTTTCTGGAAGAAGGCTCCAGTGAAACCATCGGGTCCAGGGGCACTATCAGCTGATAAGGTGAAGACAGCTTCATGAATTTCACTTTCAGAAGGGGTAGCAGTGAGACAATCATTCTCTTCCTGATTAATGAGGTGGGGGATGCAGTTCAAGAAATCATTATTGATGTGATGCTCCTGAGTGGAAAAGGCATTCAAAAAATGAGAAATGGCAATTCTTTTCATATCCTCGTGGTTAGAGGTAAGAGCACCAGCAGCAGTTCTCAAATGGGTGATGTTGTGTCTGCGTCTGTTGGCTAAAGTGGATATGTGGAAGAATTTTGTATTTCTGTCTCCCTCAAGGAGCCAGCGAATGCCAGATTTCTGTTTCCAAAAGTATTCCTACTGAAGGATCCTGTCAGAGAGGTTGTTTTTGGCTTCTTCCAGGGCATCCATATTGGCATCAGAAGGTTGGAGGTCATAACAATGTTCAGCTTTAAGAACAGCATCCTCGGCAGCAGCCAGGTTAGAATGAACATTTCCAAAAGTTTGGTTGTTCCAAATCCAAAGCATTTTCTTCAGGGCTTTCAGTTTTAGGTACAGGCAAGTCATGGGAGAAGAAGCTATGGGGCTTGAAAGCCAGCAATCACGCACAACATCCAAAAACTGATCATGCAGAACCCACATTTTCTGAAAACAGAATCTACTAAATTTACGATCTTGGGTGATCAATTTGACAAGAATGGGAGCATGGTCTGAGGCCTCCCTAGAGAGATGCTCAATAGAAATAGGAATAGCATTCATCCAAGATGCATTAAGAAGGACTCTGTCTAGTCGAGCCCAAATGCCTCTGCCACCGGACTGATTGTTATGCCAAGTAAATTTGGACCCAGTGAATCCACCATCAATTAACGCACAGTCAGAGATGCAATTGTTAAAATCAGTCATGGCAGACAAATTTGGAGAATTTTCTCCAAGCTTCTCCTCCGAGCAAATAATGCAATTGAAATCACCAGCTACCATCCAAGGGCCATTTATTTGAGACTGAACGTTAAATAAAGAAGCCCACAGAGACTGCCTTTCTATAGCACTACATTTAGCATAGACTAATGTAACATGAAAGCTTGGGATAATAGCATTGGACTGAAGAATAGTAATCTGCTGGTCATCCCTACAGACAACAGAGAATTTCAGAGGGTCCTTCCAAAGAATCCATATGTGGGCCATCCCATCATAGTTAGCAGCAGCATAATCCATTCCCAATTGCCGACAGATATTGTCCATTCTGTTACAATTAATTTTTGGTTCCAGGATCACCAAGCAATTAATATCATGGGTTCTAATCAGAAATTTCAATCTACCAATAGAGAGGTCATTGCCAATACCTCTAATATTCCAAATGATGTAATTCATGATAAATGTTTTATATCAGGAATTTTCCCAGTGGATCCTGTCCTCAACATTGCCCTGGTTTTGACCCCTGTGCGATCCGGATGTAATACCATTGTATTTTGAACGGTAGCCAGCTTAGCTATTTCCAATCTTCTGGTGTTCGCTGCATCAGTAGTATCAGTATCTTGTGTGACAATATCAACTTCAGAGCAATCTGTCCCAGCAATGCCAGTCGGATCAGTAATTTGGTTTGAAGGGAGCTCTAAGGGTGGATTGACCAATTCCTTGGAGTGGGCAGGTAAAACAGATTCCTGGTGACTAGGCACCGAGGAGACATTAACCACGTCAGAATATACCACTTGGAGTGCAGGCTCACACCCAATCTGTAAGTCCACAACATTAATAGAAGGAGCAGTCACGGGGATATCCCCTATCAGGCGAGGAGAAGAAGCCTTTGCAACATCCCCTGGATCTTTAACAGGAATCAATGAATCAGTATCTGAACATGGACAATCTGATGGCTGTATGGATCCTTTCTCTGATCTCAGAATAGGAACAGTAGAATCATTTGCTAAAGGAGACCCATTAGAAACCTCTGCTTGTTTAGAACATTCACCCTGTACATAATTCCTTGGAAGAGTCTGATCAACACAAGTAGGGATAGTATAATCTTCTGTGACTTTACTTGACTCCATACTTTTCCCAGATACATCTTTTGATTTATCCACAGGTTGCCAGGTGGACTTGCCTTTGCTAGCTGCTTCAGACTGTTTGGGATTCACCTTCGAGGCCATATTTCGAGGACCTTTACAATTTGCTACAGTATGACCAATGCGGGAACAGTGCAAATAGAACTGTGGGAGGTCCGGATAGGCAACTTCCTGCCAGGCACCACCACCTGGGAAGCCAATCCAAACTCTAGGAGGACGCGGTTTAGAGATATCCAGCTCAATACAAACTCGGGCGGCATGAGTTTGGGATAAATTCAGCGTGCACTGATCAACTTTCAGAACCCGCCCAACATTCCCAGTATTGGACCTAATCAAGTGCTCAATGTAGAAGTTAACAGGAAGATTAGGGAAGGAGATCCATACCGGGAGGATAGGAGAGTCAGCCAGGGGTGAGAAGTCCATAGTCCATTTGAAGAACCAGAATAGCCTACCATGAACTAGGAGCGTCTCCTTCAGCAAAATAGAGAGGTAGTCCTCATAGTTGCGGAATCTTAAGAGAAGGTGCCTGCTATCCAAAGCGTTGATCATGTAATCATCAGCGAATCTGAATCTGTTGCTCAGGTGGGTTCTAATATCTGTAAAAGACGGCCTTCCATGAGGTGTTCGAGCAACCAGGGAAAAGGAAAAAGGCCGAAGCGAATCCGTAATCTCCTCCTGGGAAAAGAAGACCGCAGGCTCCCCACTATCGGTCATCCCCGGAGCATGGATAGAGCCGTGAACGACCGGCGGGGCCATGGAAGAAGAGAGCACTTCAGCAAATGTTCTGACGCCGGGAGGAAGAAGCGAAGTCGATTGGAGACCGTTGGCTGGAGAAGGATGGGACGCGCCAAGCATCGGGGGGGGGGGGGGGGGGGCGCCGGTGGCCCCCCTGGGTCAACCATCAGAGAAGACGACCAGGTCTAGGTCAAAGAGAAACAATGATGGGCATGAGCGAGCTTGACCACCACCGTTGGAAAGCTGACTTGCTGACGATTCTAACGATTGTTTCTTCAACATTTGAAAATCATACATACAGGCATCATGAACATTTTTCAATTCAACACAATTTCTACATGGAGAACTTGAACTAACTGACCCAGTACCCTTCTTCAATTTTTTATACTATTTTCTTAACAGTTCATGAGATTCAAGTAGCTCAGAATATGCATTTTCCCAATCATCTAACGTATAGTTTTCAAAGGGATTTACCTCATCATCATCATCATCTTCATCTTGACTGCTGCTTTGATTGCTTCTGTCAGCCATCATGCAGGTGTCCTCATTTCTTATCTGAGTTCGCTTCAGCATGTCCAGAATATCTTTAGCAGAACTGCAATCAAAGAAACATGAATGAAAGGCTCTATCAGTAGCTGCCTTCATTAGATTTATAGCTATCTATTTTTCTTCATGCAGGGATTTTTGACTGTCAGTCCATTTGGACTTTTTCTTTTGTAGTTCATGAGGACCGTGTGAAATCACTTTCCACAGGTCTGGATTAACAGATTTAGCATAATTTTTCAGGCTAGCAAACCATACATTAAAATGCGTACCACTGAAAACTGGTGGTTCACCCATGAAAACTAATCAGATATAAAGCAACAAGAATATTGATGCACCAAAAGCAAATTAGCACCTAAGACTGCAAGATCGGATCTGTAGGTCGCTGGACCTTGTGTGCAGACACTGCTCTGATACCAATTGTTAGGGTGCTAGGCCCGGATACAGAGGGGGGGTGAATGTATCCCTCTAGAGATAATGCCCAAATTAAAACTCTAAAGCTCAGATATGCGGAATAAAACTAATGAGCTCTCCAAGATGAGATGATAAGACAACACATGATCAAACAGTTGGACTGCAACAATGTAGTCACCTGATTACACCAGAAACACAGGCAGAGCTAAACACACCAAACACACTTAGCAGAATATAATGCTCGAAATTTACTCCCAAGATAACACAACTAATCAAGCATGCACAACCTATGAATAGGAGATAGAAGGCAAGGAACAAACGCATAAAGCAAAACCACTGCACAGAAGATTTTTAGGTGGTTCGGTCCTCCAGACCTACATCCACCCCTCACTCCCAACCGGAGTGAGGCTTCACTAGCCAACGCTAGAAACAAGCAGACTCAGTCTGCAAACACTTGCTGCCACACAGCTTGACCAGGGGAACAGCCTCCCCTCTTCCTCCCAACTGGAGGGACACCCCAAGTGACTCCCAGCCACTTGGAAACTGTGGACGCACTTTTCGTTCGTTTATTATGCTCGTCTATTAGGGAGTGGTTGATTCATCTATTAAGTGCGTGGGCGTGCCAGTCACAAAGTGACGATTTATTCGGGCTCCGAAGAGCCCATGGTGCGCTCGATCTGACTCGGTCAGACGATTGTGTGGTTTGGGTCGGGACCAAAACCCGCCGTGTCATAAAGGTCACGGCGTCATTTACATCCCCCATACGAGGGAACACCCTTGATTAATCGCCAAGATTCAGGGCCTCATGGCCAAGAAATTAATTGCCTGAAAGATCTATTATGAGGTATTGAGATCCTCACGCGAGGGCGAGAAGAAAACCATTCGAGATCATGTCGGTCATGTGCTGACCATTTAATGTTCGGACGAGTGTCCGTCTCGGGAAAAGAACGATCGTCGCGGGAAGACCGAAGCATATGTATGCCGGGATATGGCAATTTATTGTTCAGAAGAACGAAAAACGTTCGGCTAAACCTCGGCTAGAGCGGTCGGAAGCCGGTAAATCTGTTGGCCCAGTGCAAGAGCAAGCTGCGACCATACTGCGGTGGGCCCCCCGCAGTCGAAACAAGACTTGCATGAGCGTCATTAATATTTCCGACGCCAAGGGGTGACGTGGGAATATCCCTTGAATTGGCTGAAAAGTCCTGTGTCTGGAGAAGCGGGCGTTCGAAACATGTTGGTCATTCGGGAGACCGTTTAATATTCGGACAGGAGTCTAGCTTGAGAATATTGTAATCGTCGCGGGAGGACCTGGAACATATGCATGCCGGGATGCGGCAAGTTTATTATTCCGAGACACTGAAAACATTCAGTTGAATCTTGATTATTGTAGTCGGAAACCAGTGAATCTATTGGCCCGGTGCGAGATCGAGTCAGGACCATACCGGGGGCGCCTCCCGTGGTCTGAACGAGGCTTGCGTGGGCATCATTAATATTTCTGGTGCCGGAGGGCAACGGGGGAGAGTCCCGGGACTAGACCCCAGAACCGAAAACGTGTTCGAAAGGAGCGGGCTGTAGACCGAGGATATGAGCCAGACGATGACCATGATCGGGACAGGCCCGAGGTCTGAGTGTGGCCCACGGAGGTCTTATTGATATTCCCATGGAAGGAGTCCGGGGGTGGCGAGAGCCGTCTCGTTCTAATTCAGATTCCATCGGTCACTTGTCGACCTTTTCATGTTTGGGCAAGGGCCCATATTGAAAGTGCGACGCGGGCGGGAACAATCCCGTACAAATGTATGTCGAGTTTACGGCAATTTCGATGAAAGGGCGGGAACGAATCCCGATAGGAACGGGTCGGAATTGATGAGCTATTGGCCCGGAGCAATGCCGGCTCACAACCATATCGGGGTAGGAGCCACCGGCTATGCAGGTCGCTCACGGGCCTTTTCATGTTCGGACGTAGGTCCGTAATAAGAACGCGGCGGGAACCGAGGTGAATCCGTTCAAATGTCTGCCGAACGTGCGACAATTTTACTAGCGGCTCGGAAGAGATCCGATCGGAGAAATGAGTCCGGTTTAATCAGAATGTCAGCCCGAGGCGAGGTCAGGCCATGGCCATTTCGGGATAATTCCCTAGACTCAGGCCCAACTCGCAAGGGCGGTATTGTTGTTCCTTCGGCACCGGGTCACGGGAGAGACGGGGCTGCGAAGCGGATCCCATTGTTTTATTATTATCTAAGAAATGTTATCATTACCATTTGTTAATTTATATATATATCTTTGAGTGAATTCTTTATTACTATTTATTCATTTTTCTTGTGATTTATTCATTTACTATTATTATTATTAGGTTTGTTATTATTTTTATTCGTTTTATTATCATTCATTTGCTTGTCATTTTTTCGTTAAGTTTGTTATTATTATTTATTTATTTTGGTTATCATTTATTTGTCCATTTATCGTTATTATTATTTCTTTTAACCTTATTATTATTATTGCTTTATTATTGTTATTTAACATTATTGTTTGCTATTATTTCTCTATTTTCTTTTGAGTTTGTTATTATTATCATTATTTAAGTTTTGTATCATTATTTGTTTATTTATTATGTTTTCTTTTAGCTTATTATCTTTATTAATATCATTATTTCAGGTGTACCGCTGGGTCATGGGAGTGCGCCGCTGGAGGGCCAAGGGAGTGTGCCGCTGTGGGCCAAAGGAGTGTGTCGCTAGAGGGCTAAGGGAGTGTGCCGCTGAGGGCCAAGGGAGTGTGCCGCTGGGAGCTAGGGGGTGTACCGCTGGAGGGTTAAAAGGGTGTGCCGCTGAGGGCCAGGGGTGTACCGCTGGAGGGTCAAAGGAGTGTGCCGCTGAGGGCCAGGGGGTGTACCGCTGGAGGGTTAAAAGGGTGAGTGTGCCGCTGAAGGCTGAAGCAGGAGCGTGCCGTTGAGGGCCAGGGGGTGTACCGCTGGAGGGTTAAAAGGGTGAGTGTGCCGCTGAAGGCTGAAGTAGGAGCGTGCCGTTGAAGGGCTGAAGGGTGTGTCGGTGAAAGGGGGTAGAAGGCGTACCGCTGAAGGGCTAAGCGGGTGTGCCGGCGAAGGGCCATGAGGTATGTGCCGGTCAAGGATGGCTAGAAAGGTGTGCCAGCTAAGGGAGACAGCAGGAGCGTACCGGCGAAGGGCATGGGGAGCCCACTCCTCCTCCGTTTCATTCAAGGCTTTTCTTTCCTTCTTTTTTGATTTTTATTAAGTTTGCATGGGTTTCTTCTCTCTTTCTCTTGATTATCTTCCATTCTTTCTCTCCTGAGGACGGATGTTCGAGTTGCTTAGTCGTTATTTGATTCGGCTCTCTTTGAGTTGATTACGGTTCCCTTGCCTCGGTTAAAGCATTTTACCGTTGTTATTTGCTTGTTGCTTTCTTTTAGTCCTTTTTAACGTGTGGTCGTTCCATTTGTTTGTTGCTTCCTCTTATCCTTTTAATATGTTATCGTTTCTAACAAAAATTCGACAGCATCTCCCCTTGACCCGAGCGTAAGGGAGATATAGGGAACGCGCCCACATGGAGTGGCGGAACCCGACAACTGGAGGTGGGCGCCCGAGAGCGGCAACACCTTAATAAAACCTCGGAAAACTTGGAGGGAACGGTGAATGGAAGACTATTCTAGGACTGGCTAGGGGGTGTGCATCGGGTAAAAAGGAGGGGCTGGTGGCTAGCGTGCCGGCCAGGGAGCCTGTAGGGGCTGGAGAGGTGTGCCGGGCAAGAAAGAGGGGCGAGTGTGCCGGGCAAGGAAGGCACGAGAGGGCGTGCCGGTGAAGGGCCTGGCTAGGCCGTGCCGGGGAAGAATTGGTTTGGGGTGTGCCGCTGGAGGCATAGTCGGGGTGTGCCGCTGAAGGCACGATTAGGGTGTGCCACTGGAGGCATGATCAGGGTGTACCGCTGGAGGCATAACTGGGTGTGCCGCTGGAGGCACAACTGGGTGTGCCGCTGAAGGCACCATCAGAGTGTGCCGCTGGAGGCACAGGTGGGTGTGCCGTTGGAGGCGCAGGAAAGGCATGGATGGAGATCCATGGCCCCGTAGGGAGGCTAAACACCAAAAGGGGGGGGAGGCACGATCGAACGCACGTAAAATACCCCAAACAGACGGAGACAGTGAGAAACTCTAAAGAAGAGGGATTTCCATTCATAAAAATAAGAGAAGGCGGCCATAGCCGGCCATGTATACATCAAAAACACCGGGGTAGAAGATACAGCAACAAGGAGGGAAAAGAAAAGCATGAAGAGGAAGAAATGGGAGGGGGTTAAGGTCGAACAGGGGCGACGGCTCCCTGGTCTTCCCCACTCCCCCTTCTACATCTCTCTTTCTCTCGTTCTCCCTTACTCTCTCCCACTCGTCGGTGGTCGCCGGAGGGCCTCCCTCTTCTTCTCTTCTTGTTCTTCTCTTTCTCTTCCCGCGGATGACGGTGGACGAAGCAGCAGGGGGGCCAGAGCCTCTCCCTCCCCTCTTCTTTCTTCTCTTCTTTTCTTCTTTTCTTCTTCTCTTTCTCTTCCTCTTTCTCCTCGCTCAGGCGGTGGTGATCGAGGCGGCAGGACCCTCTTCTTCTCTTCTTCTTCTTCTCTTTTCGCACAGACGGCGACGGTGGGCGGAGCGGCGGGGCCTCCCCCCCTTTCTTCCTCTCTTCCCTCTTCTTCTCTTCTCCTTCTTCTTCTCTTTCTCTTCTTCTCTTCTCATCTTCACTATCTACGTGTGGGTGTCTGTCCCCTCCTCTGTGCTTGGAATGGGAGTGGTTTTATACTCCCAGTCGCGGGAGCCTTCGAGCACGGCAGTCGGAGGCGGGAAGCGGCTTCGTCATGATGGCGTTTGACCTTTCCCATCCTGGGTGGCTAGATGGTAGCCTGCGTGGCCCAACCCCTGGCCGACAGCTCGGACAGGCCACTGCACGCCGAAGATCCATAGGGCATGGGCACCACGTCGTTCGACCGTTGAAAAGGCTTAACGTTGTGCCGCTGGTGGGCTGAAGAAGTGTGCTGCAGAGGGCCAAAAGGGCCTGCCGCGGGAGCACCCAATGGGCGTGCCGCTGAAGGCCCAGCTGGGCGTGCCGCTGGGGGCAAACATCGTGCCGTTGAAGCCCAAAAGAGTGTGCTACTGAGGGCCCAAAGGGGCGTGCCACTGAGGGCCATGGGGCGTGTGCCGCTGAAGGCCCTCCCTTTTGGGTGTGCCGCTGAAGACCCCACTTGGGGGTGTACCGCTGGAAACCCCTGGGGCCGTGCCGTTGAAGCCCCTGGGGGCTGTGCCGCTGAAGCCCCCCCTGGAGGGGTGTGCCGTTGAAAACCCCCCTGGGGTGTGCCGTTGAAGCCCCTGGGGGCATGCCGCTGAAGGCCCAAACGGGCGTATTTCTGGGGCCCGTTCTGAGCCCCTTGTGAGCACGAGTCACGGCCCGTTTAATCTTCCTCGGGGGCCATGGATTGTGAACTTCCGGCAGGTTGGTTTCCCTTCGCTGTCGCGACTCCGGGGGCTTCTTCACTCGGTGCCATCATTGGTGCTGGGCCGAGTAGGATGTCTGGTTGCACAATTTTTTGTGTCCACAAATGCCCCCCACCCACAGGTAGCGCGGGCGAAGGATGAGCCGGGCGGTGCCCGTGGGTGTACTGGTCTCTTTTCTCTTCGTTGGTGCCGACATGGTGTCGGGATCCGACCTGGTTTATTGATCTCTTGGTCTCTTCGTCAGTGCCGACAGGGTGTCGGGAGCTGACCTGGTTTGTTGGTCTCTTTGTCTCTTCGTCAGTGCCGACAGGGTGTCGGGAGCTGACCTGGTTTGTTGGTCTCTTTGTCTTTTCATCAGTGCCGACAGGGTGTCGGGAGCTGACCTGGTTTGTTGATCTCTTGGTCTCTTCGTCAGTGCCGACAGGGTGTTGGGAGCTGACCTGGTTTGTTTGATCTCTTGGTCTCTTCGTCAGTGCCGACAGGGTGTCGGGAGCTAACCTGGTTTGTTGGTCTCTTTGTCTCTTCGTCAGTGCCGACAAGGTGTCGGGAGCTGACCTGGTTTCTTGGTCTCTTTGTCTCTTCGTCAGTGCCGCCAGGGTGTTGGGAGCTGACCTGGTTTGTTGATCTCTTTGTCTCTTCGCCAGTGCCGATAGGGTGTCGGGAGCTGACATGGTTTGTTGGTCTATTCTTCTCTTCGTCAGTGCTGACGGGGTGCTGGGGACTGACGTAGCATGTTGGTCTCTTTGTCTCTTCATCAGCTCCGACAGGGTGCCGGGAACTGACATGGTTTGTTGGTCTCTTCTTCTCTTCGTCAGTGCCGACAAGGTGTCGGGCGTTGACATGGTTTGTTGGTCTCTTTGTCTCTTCGTCAGTGCCGACAGGGTGCCGGGAGCTGACACAGTTTGTTGATCTCTTTGTCTCTTAGTCAGTGCCGACAAGGTGCCAGGCGCTGACATGGTATGTTGGTCTCTTGGTCTCTTTTTCTTTCTTTTCTTCTCTTCTTTTTCTTCTCTTCTCTTTTTTTGTCATCTCCTTTTTTGTTCTTTTCGTTGTTGTTGTTTTTTTTTTCTCTTCTTCCCTTCTTTTTCCCTTCTTTTCTCTCTCTCTCTCTTTTTTTGAAGAACTCCAGGTGGCTGTTGGCGTGGATGCCAATGATATAAGAGTTGTAGGCACAGCGGCCGATAATTGAAAGCTGTTGACATGGGGGCCCAATAATTGAAAAGCTATCGACCCGAAGGCCGATGATTAAAAGCTGTCGACTCAGGGACCGATAACTGAAAGCTGTTGGCATGGGAGCCAATAATTGAAAAGTTGTCGACCTGAAGGCCGATGATTAAAAAGCTGTCGGCTCAGGGGCCGATGATTGAAAAGCTGTCGACCCGAAGGCCAATGATTAAAAAGCTGTCGGCTCAGGGGCCGATGATTTAAGTTGTCGGCTCAGGGGCCGATAATTGAAAGTTGTCGGCTCAGGAGCCGATAAGGGAGGTCAAAATAGCCAAGGCTGGGAGCGGACTTGAAGAGCCGAAGTTGGGGATTAACGAGCCGCGAGGGCAAGAGGTAGGCCATGGGGGCTAAGGTTGGGCTCTACGAGCCGTAGCTGGGAACGTAGGCTTCGATGGCCGGAATTGAGTTTATTGCATACGTACATTTTTAGTATTTATTATTTTTTATTATATTTCCTTTTATTCAAGCATGCAAGCATTCATTAGCAGGCATAACATAAATATAAGTAAGGCAGTTCCCCCTATAGGGGATAGGATAGGGACATCGCCCGTAATTCGTAGATGCGGTGCGGGCCGTGAGGCACAATTGAGGGGTGGTGCACCCGTCAAGAGGATATCGCATGTCTTGCATGCATAGCCTAAATTCACGCATTTCACCCGAGGTAATTCTCTGTGGCGTGGCAGTGCAAATGTGTGAACAAAGAGCCCTAACCATAGGGATATGCAGGTTTTCCTGGTAACACTCAAGGATCACTCTAGCGCCTACACATTAGTTCCAGGCTTTCGACTTTCGGTAGCTTCACACAGCCCCCATTTATTTATTTTGGTAGCGGATTTCACCGTTCGACGCGAGTCTCCTCATGTGTCTCAATGGGGATTCCCGGCTATTAGGATTTATCCTTATTATAATTTTATTACGGATTCCACCGTTTGGCACGAGTCTCCTCATGTGTCTCAATGGGGATTCTCAGCTACTAGGCTTCATCCTCGTTGCAATTCGCTTCACCATTTCGCGCGAGTCTCCTCATATGTCTCAATGGGGATTCCCGGCTACTCGGATTCATGCTTCTCTCTTTTTTCTTTTTTTTCTTTTCTCTCTCTCTCTCTCTCTCTTTTACAGTGGGGGTAGGCAGCTTTTTCCTCACGATTACCTTTCACGCGAGTGCAGGAATTCAAGTCTCCGTAGAGTGCTAAGAAGAAATTCGGGCAATCCCTATAGTCAAAGGCTATTGAACACATTAAGTGCTAAGTGTGGGAGCGTTGCCTCAGGTTTATTTTGTGAGTTGGGCTTAGCGATTCAACCATGACTCTTTCCCTTGACGTGTGCACCCGCCATAGTTGGGTTCCCTTCGAGCGTACGTCGTGACGCGCGTGCATCCGGAATCGGGGCGATATTATTATTTAACAAGGAAACGCGGTCCTAGAAAATTTCAAGGAGGTGTATTATTCTATATTAAGCAACCATACAAGCGGGGCAATCGTGCATTCTCCTTTTTGTTTTGCTTCTTGTTTTTTTGTTTTGTTATTTGTTGTTATTGTTGTTGTTGTTTTTTGTTATTTTTGTTATTTTTTTTTCATAGGAAAATATTGTTGTTACGTATAAGTGTAGTGGTAGTAAAGGTATTAGGGAGGCAGACCGCAAAAGGGCTGAAAGGATATTAGGGAAGCGGGCTATCGAACCCGAGGGACATCACGGGAGTGAGCCATAAGGGCTAAAAGATGCTGGGGAGCGGGCTGCGGGAGCCAGAATCAGGAAGCGCAGTGGGACAGATGGATTAATCTTGGCAGTGGGCTCCAGTCAAAATGGCCCTGCAGAGGGGCGTTGGGTAGCGGGGCGTGAGAGTCGAAGAGAAGGGTCTCTTTTGTTCTCTGGCTAGGGAAGGATCTCGACCAAAATGGAAGGTTTATTCTTTTGTTCTCTCACCGGGCAAGGATCCGAACCAAAGCGAGAGGTCTATTTTTTAACTGGGAAGCTGTCGGCTGGGGTGCCAATGATGAGATAGCTGTCGGCTAGGAGCCAATGATGAGGTAGCTGTCGGCTAGGAGCCGATGATTATATAGCTGTCGGCTAGGAGCCGATGATGAGGAGCTGTCGGCTAGGAGCCAATGATTATATAGTTGTCGACCCGAAGGCCGATGATGAGATAGCTGTCGACCCGAAGGCTGATGAAGGGGTAGTTGTCAGGTTGAAGCCCCGATGGCTGAAAGTTGGTGGGTTTAGCGACCCGTCGGTGGAAGGTTTAGTCGGCTTAACGCCCCATCGGTGGAAGATCTAGTCGGTTTAACGCCCCGTCGATGGAAGGTCTAGTCGGTTTAACGCCCAGCCTGCGGAAGATCTAGTCGGTTTCTGTTTGTTGGGTGGCTGAAGGTCGGAGGTAAAAGTTCATCTCGTGACTCTTCTTTCTCTTCTTTTCTTCCTCTTTTGTGAGGAGAGGCGGGTGCAAAGACCATATTTACCTCGTGATCATTTCCTTCTTTCCTTCTCTTCTTCCTTTGTGTGAAGAGGCGGGTTCAAGGACCGTGTTCACCCCGTGAC
Organism: Amorphophallus konjac; assembly: GCA_022559845.1. NCBI lineage: Eukaryota > Viridiplantae > Streptophyta > Magnoliopsida > Alismatales > Araceae > Amorphophallus > Amorphophallus konjac. The sequence goes on along the minus strand of CM040119.1, from coordinate 319,851,064 downwards.
TGTTCTTTCTCTTCTTCTCTTCTTCTTTTATGGGGAGGCAGGTGCAGAGACCATGTTCGCCTCGTGATTGTTCTTTCTCTTCTTCTCTTCTACTTTTATGGAGAGGCAGGTGCAAGGACCATGTTCGCCTTGTGATCATTTCTTTCTTTTCTTCTCTTCTTCTTTTGTGTAGAGAGGCGGGTGCAGGGACCATGTTCGCCTCATGTCTCTTTTTTTCTCTTCTATCCTTCTCTTCTTCTTTTGTGTAGAGAGACAGGTGCAGGGACCATGTTCGCCTCATGTCTCTTTTTTTCTCTTCTATCCTTCTCTTCTTCTTTTGTGTGATGAGGCGAGCTCGAAGACCACGTCTGTCTCATGTGTCTTCTTTTGGTTCTGCTCTTCCTTTTTTGTGTGAAGAGGCGGGTCCAGGGACCACGGCTGCCTCATGTGTCTTTTCTTCCTCTTCTTCTCTTCTTTTGTGTGATGAGGCGGGCTCAAAGACCACGTCTGCCTCGTGACTCTTTTTTTTTTCTTTTCTTCTCTTCTTTTATGGGATGAGGCGGGCTCGAAGACCACGTCTGCCTCGTGTGCCCCTTTTTTCTTTCTTTTCTGCTCTTCTTTTCTCATTAACGCTTCCGTGCTAGAGTGTATTTCTCTTAATGTGCCCCCAGGTTGGGGTGTAGCTTCATTTGGTGTGCATCCCCCCTAAGGGGTGTGTTTGGTCTCTTTACTTCTGTACCCCCAGGCGGGGTGTATTTTTTTGGCTTCTATGTTCCCAGACCAGGGTGTGTGTTTTTTTAATGCCCCCGAGGCGGGGTGTAGCTCTCTTCAAATGTCCCCCCAAGCTAGGGTATACTCTTCACGGCTCCTATGCCCCCAGGCGGGGTATGTTTCTTCTTCATGTGCCCCCAGGCCGAGGTGTGTTTTTGTTTCTTATCCCCCCCCCTTGGCGGGGGCAAATTCTGCTCTCTTTCTACCCCTGAAGGCGGAGGAGTGCTTCTCTTCATATGTCCCCGGCACGAGGGTGTATCTCTTGCTTCTTATGCCCCCCTGAGGCCGAGGTGTATCTCTTTACGACTTCTATGCCCCCGAAGTAGGGTATGTTGTTTCTTCGAGTGCCGCTTAGGCGGAGTATATCTTCCTTCTTATGCTCCCAGATTGGGGTGTATGTCTCTTCTTCCGACGCCCCTAGGTCGGGGTGTATTCTTTCTTCATGTGCTCCCAGGTCGGGATGTATGTCTCTTTGCTTGTTCACGCCCCCGGATCGGGGTAAATGCTTCTGCTTCTTATGCGCCAAGGGCGGAGTGTACCTCTTTGTGCCCCCTGAGCGGGGTGGATGCTCTGCATGTGTCCCCGGGCCGGGGTGTAGCTTTATCTCCCATGAAGGGGGTGTGTTGTTTCTTCAAAAGCCCCCAGACCAGGGTGTATTCTTCTCTTTCTTATACTCCCGAGGCGGGAGGGGTTCTCTTCATGTGCCCCCGTGGCGGGATGTGCTTCTTTCTTCAAGTGTGCCCAGGCCGGGATGAATTCTTTTCTTCTCCCCAGACACACCGGGGGGAATGTTTGCTTCTTATGCTCCCAAGGTGGGGCGTATTGCTGCTTTTGATGCCCTCAAGGTGGGGCGTATTATTGCTTCTGATGCCCCAGAGCGAGGTATCCTTTTTTTTATATGCCCCCGGCACGGGGTGTATTCCGCTTCTAGTGCCCCCAGAGTGGAGTGTATTGCAGCTTTTGATGCGGGATGTAGTTCTTGCTTTTTATGCACCCGAGGCGGGGTGAATTCTTCTTCTTAGTTTACGTGCCCCCATATCGGGGTGTATTCCTCTCTTCATATGTTTCCCTAAGCCGGGGGATGTTGTTTGTTCTGCTTCAGATGTCCCCGGGGGGAGAATATATGTTGCTTCATGGACCTCGAGACCGGGATGTATTCCTTCTTCGAAGGCCCCTAAGTTGGGGTGTATTCTTCTCTTCTTATGCTCCCCGGGGCGGGGTACATTTCTTGCTTCTCATGCCCCCCATGGCGGGGTGTGGTTTCTCTCTTTGTGTGCCCCCATGGCGGGGCGGATCCTGCCTCCTTGCTTCTGTGCCCCGGGCGAGGCATGTTCTTCATGGCTTCTATGCCCCCACTGGCGGGATTTGTTTCTTCTTCACATGCCCCCAAGCCGGGGTGGACTTCTCTATGGCTTCTATGCCCCTAGGCAGGGTGTATGTTGCTTCATATGCCCCCAGGGTGGGGATGTATCCCGCTTCTAATGCCCCCATGGCGGGGTATGTCCTTGGCTCCTTATGCCCCCAAGGTGGGGTGTGTTTTGCTTCTTATGCCCTCGAGGTGGGGTGAATTTCTTTCTTTGTGTGCCCCTAGTCCAGGGTGTGATTTTTTTCTTTGAGTGTCCCCACGCCGGGGTGAATTCTTTTCTTCTTATGCCCCCATGGCGGGATGTAGCTTCTTCAAATGCCCCTAAGCCGGGGCGTATTCTTTATGGCTTCTATGCCCCCAGGCGGGGTATGTTTCTTCTTCAATCGTCCCTAGGACAGGGTGTATTCTTTTCTTTCTTATGCTCCCCGGGGTGGGATGTAACTTCTTCAAATGCCCCTAAGCCGGGGCGTGTTCTTCATGGCTTTTATGTCCCCACTGGCGGGGTTTGTTTCTTCTTCAAATGCCCCTAAGCCGGGGTGGACTTCTCTTCATATGCCCCTGAGCTGGGACGTGGATGTTGCTTCTAGGCCCTCGAGGCGAGGTGGGCTTCTTCTTCAAATACCCCCAAGACGGGGATGTGATTCTTGGCTTCATATGCCCCCAAGGCGGGGTATGTTCTGCTTCTTGTGCCCCCAGAGGTGGGGTGTATGTTGCTTTTTGCACCCCAAAGGTGGAGTGTACTTCTTTTCGAGTCCCCCTGAGTCGGGGCGTAGCTGTGTCTTGCGTGCCCCCCCTGCGGGGTGAGCTTGGCTTCTTGTGCACCTGAGGCGGGGTGAGTTCTTCTTCTTGTCATGCCCCTGAGTCAGGGCGTGTTCTTTACAGCTTCTAAGCCCTCGAGGCGAGGTGGCTTCTTCTTCAAATACCCTCAAGACGGGGGTGTGATTCTTGGCTTCATATGCCCCAGACATGGGGTATATCTTTTGTTTCTTATGCTCACGAGCCGGGATGTAGCTTCTTGGCCTCATATGCCGCCGAGGCAAGGGGTATGTTGCTCTACGTGCCCCCGGGGGGAGTGCATTTTGCCTCTACTGTCCCGTGGTAGGGTATATCTCTTGGCTTCTTACGCCCCCAAGGTGGGGGGTGTGTTTTCTTCTTGTGCCCCCGGGGTGGGGTATATCTTTCGCTTCTTATGCCCCCCCTTAAGGCGGGGTGAAGTCTTTGCTTCAAATGCCCCTAAATCGGGATATAGTTTTGTCTCATATGCCCCTAGAGCAGGGGTGTATTTCTCTTCATGTGCCCCTAGGAATGGGGTGTATTTCTTTTTTTTTGCCTCCTATGCCCCCGTAGCAGGGTATATATCTTCTTCTCATCCCCCATGGCGGGGTATGTGCATGCTCTCTTCGGGAGTGGTGGCCGTGCTTGGCCTCATTGCTATAAAGCATTCCCCACAGCGGGCAACCATTCACCAAGCTACATTTATGGCTCGCTGGGTCTTTTAACAACCACTCGGGGGCCGTTTTGTGCCGGATGGAGGCAGCAGGAAGGAGGAACGAGCGGGGTCATTGCACCGCGGACTCGGGACCTCCTAGAGTCGGGCGGGATGCTGGGTTTCTTCTTGCTCTTTCAGTCGGCGATGCTGGCCAACTTTTCAACATTTCTTCTTTATTTCTCCCCTTTTTTGTATGATTGACCAGGGTGGAGGTGCAGGAGAGCGCTCACCCCCTCAAGGAGGGGATGAGTGGTTCGCTCCACCGCATCAACCCCACAGTGGTAATCTTTGTTCAGCACGGGTCTCAACGGACGTGGCCGTACAACCCCCTCTTGCCAATTCTTTCTCTTCTCTTTTTTTTGCTTCTTTCTTTTCTCTCTTTTTTTTCTCTTCCTTTCTTCTTTTCTTCTTCTCTTCTTCTCTTCTTTTCTTCTTTTCTTCTTTTCTTTTTTTCTCCTTTTCTTCTCTTTCTTCTTGAGGGAAACGGGGGCTTGATTTCCCCTCCCTTCTCTTCTCTTTCTCTTCTCTTCTCTGCCCTTTTTTTAAACAGTCCCCATGATTCTTGGAAGCTGCATATGCTTCGAAGCAGCGTTCTCGAGGCCGCGAAGGCAGCTGCACCGAGCCTGGCTTTTCTCCCCATAGGACTGGTGAAGACAGCACCTGTAATTCATCAAAGTAGGCAAACATCGTTTATTAGGGGGCCATGAGGCCCCGAATCCCAGCGAAGAGATGAAGGGTGGTTTCGGTCCAACCGGGCGTGCCAAAATTATGGACGCACTTTTCGTTCGTTTATTATGCTCGTCTATTCGGGAGTGGTTGATTCATCTATTAAGTGCATGGGCGTGCCAGTCACAAAGTGACGATTTATTCGGGCTCCGAAGAGCCCATGGTGCACTCGATCTGACTCGGTCAGACGATTGTGTGGTTTGGGTCGGGACCAAAACCCGCCGTGCCATAAAGGTCACGACGTCATTTACATCCCCCATACGAGGGAACACCCTTGATTAATCGCCAAGATTCAGGACCTCATGGCCAAGAAATTAATTGCCTGAAAGATCTATTATGAGGTATTGAGATCCTCACGCGAGGGCGAGAAGAAAACCATTCGAGATCATGTCGGTCATGTGCTGACCATTTAATGTTCGGACGAGTGTCCGTCTCGGGAAAAGAACGATCGTCGCAGGAAGACCGGAGCATATGTATGCCGGGATATGGCAATTTATTGTTCAAAAGAACGGAAAACGTTCGGCTACACCTCGGTTAGAGCAGTCGGAAGCCGGTAAATTTGTTGGCCCAGTGCAAGAGCAAGCTGCGACCATACTGCGGTGGGCCCCCCGTAGTCGAAACAAAACTTGCATGAGTGTCATTAATATTTCCGGCGCCAAGGGGCGACGAGGGAATATCCCTTGAATTGGCTGAAAAGCCCTGTGTCTGGAGAAGCGGGCGTTCGAAACATGTCGGTCATTCGGGAGACCGTTTAATATTTGGACAGGAGTCTAGCTTCAGAATATTGTAATCATCACGGGAGGACCTGGAACATATGCATGCCGGGATGCGACAAGTTTATTATTCCGAGACACTGAAAACATTCGGTTGAATCTCGGTTATTGTAGTCGGAAACTAGTGAATCTATTGGCCCGGTGCGAGATCGAGTCAGGACCATACCGGGGGCGCCTCCCGTGGTCCGAACGAGGGTTGCGCGGGCATCATTAATATTTCCGGTATCGGAGGGCAACGGGGGAGAGTCCCGGGACTAGACCCCAGAATCGAAAACGTGTTCGAAAGGAGCGGGCTGTAGACCGAGGATATGAGCCAGACGATGACCATGATCGAGACAGGCCCGAGGTCTGAGTGTGGCCCACGGAGGTTTTATTGATATTCCCATGGAAGGAGTCCGGGGGTGGTGAGAGCCGTCTCGTTCTAATTCGGATTCCATCGGTCACTTGCCGATCTTTTCATGTTTGGGCAAGGGCCCATATTGAAAGTGCAACGCGGGCGGGAACAACCCCGTACAAATGTATGCCGAGTTTACGGCAATTTCGATGAAAGGGCGGGAACGAATCCCGATAGGAACGGGTCGGAATTGATGAGCTATTGGCCCGGAGCAATGCCGGCTCACAACCATATCGGGGTAGGAGCCACCGGCTATGCAGGTCCCTCACGGGCCTTTTCATGTTCGGACGTAGGTCCGTAATAAGAACGCGGCGGGAACCGAGGTGAATCCGTTCAAATGTCTGCCGAACGTGCGACAATTTTAGTAGCGGCTCGGAAGGGATCCGGCTGGAGAAATGAATCCAGTTTAATCGGAATGTCAGCCCGAGGCGAGGTCAGGCCATGGCCATTTCGGGATAATTCCCTAGACTCAGGCCCAACTCGCAAGGGCGATATTGTTGTTCCTTCGGCACCGGGTCACGGGAGAGACGGGGCTGCGAAGCGGATCCCATTGTTTTATTATTATCTAAGAAATGTTATCATTATCATTTGTTAATTTATATATATATATATATATATATATATATATATATATATCTTTGAGTGAATTCTTTATTACTATTTATTCATTTTTCTTGTGATTTATTCATTTACTATTTTTATTATTAGGTTTGTTATTATTTTTATTCGTTTTATTATCATTCATTTGCTTGTCATTTTTTCGTTAAGTTTGTTATTATTATTTATTTATTTTGGTTATCATTTATTTGTCCATTTATCGTTATTATTATTTCTTTTAACCTTATTATTATTATTGCTTTATTATTATTATTTAACATTATTTTTTGCTATTATTTCTCTATTTTCTTTTGAGTTTGTTATTATTATCATTATTTAAGTTTTGTATCATTATTTGTTTATTTATTATGTTTTCTTTTAGCTTATTATCTTTATTAATATCATTATTTCAGGTGTACCACTGGGTCATGGGAGTGCGCCACTGGACGGCCAAGGGAGTGTGCCGCTGAGGGCCAAAGGAGTGTGCCACTAGAGGGCTAAGGGAGTGTGCCGCTGAGGGCCAAGGGAGTGTGCCGCTGGGGGCCAGGGGGTGTACCGCTAGAGGGTTGAAAGGGTGTGCCGCTGAGGGCCAGGGGTGTACCACTGGAGGGTCAAAGGAGTGTGCCGCTGAGGGCCAGGGGGTGTACCGCTGGAGGGTTAAAAGGGTGAGTGTGCCGCTGAAGGCTGAAGCAGGAGCGTGCCGTTGAGGGCGAGGGGGTGTACCGCTGGAGGGTTAAAAGGGTGAGTGTGCCGCTGAAGGCTGAAGCAGGAGCGTGCCGTTGAAGGGCTGAAGGGTGTGTCGGCGAAAGGGGGTAGAAAGCGTACCGCTGAAGGGCTAAGCGGGTGTGCCGGCGAAGGGCCATGAGGTATGTGCCGATGAAGGATGGCTAGAAAGGTGTGCCGGCTAAGGGAGACAGCAGGAGCGTACCGGCGAAGGGCATGGGGAGCCCACTCCTCCTCTGTTTCTTTCAAGGCTTTTCTTTCCTTCTTTTCTGATTTTTATTAAGTTTGCATGGGTTTCTTCTCTCTTTCTCTTGATTATCTTCCTTCTTTCTCTCCTGAGGACGGATGTTCGAGCTGCTTAGTCGTTATTTGATTCGGCTCTCTTTGAGTTGATTACGGTTCCCTTGCCTCGGTTAAAGCATTTTATCGTTATTCTTTTTATTTGCTTGTTGCTTTCTTTTAGTCCTTTTTAACGTGTGGTCGTTCCATTTGTTTGTTGCTTCCTCTTATCCTTTTAATATGTTATCGTTTCTAACGAAAATTCGGCAGCATCTCCCCTTGACCCGAGCGTAAGGGAGATACAGGGAACGCGCCCACATGGAGTGGCGGAACCCCACAACTGGAGGTGGGCGCCCGAGAGCGGCAACACCTTAATAAAACCTCAGAAAACTCGGAGGGAACGGCGAATGGAAGACTATTCTAGGACTGGCTAGGGGGTGTGCATCAGGCAAAAAGGAGGGGCTGGTGGCTAGCGTGCCGGCCAGGGAGCCTGTAGGGGCTGGAGAGGTGTGCCGGGCAAGAAAGAGGGGCGAGTGTGCCGGGCAAGGAAGGCACGAGAGGGCGTGCCGGTGAAGGGCCTGGCCAGGGCGTGCCGGGGAAGAATTGGTTTGGGGTGTGCCGCTAGAGGCACAGTCGGGGTGTGCCGCTGAAGGCACGATTAGGGTGTGCCGCTAGAGGCATGATCAGGGTGTGCCGCTGGAGGCACAACTGGGTGTGCCGCTGGAGGCACAACTGGGTGTGCCGCTGAAGGCACAGGTGGGTGTGCTGTTGGAGGCGCAGGAAGGGCATGGATGGAGATCCATGGCCCCGTAGGGAGGCTAAACACCAAAAGGGGGGGAGGCACGATCGAACGCAATCAAAATACCCCAAACGGACGGAGACGGTGAGAAACCCTAAAGAAGAGGGATTTCCATTCATAAAAATAAGAGAAGGCGGCCATAGCCGGCCATGTATACATCAAAAACACCGGGGTAGAAGATACAGCAACAAGGAGGGAAAAGAAAAGCATGAAGAGGAAGAAATGGGAGGGGGTTAAGGTCGAACAGGGGCGACGGCTCCCTGGTCTTCCCCACTCCCCCTTCTACATCTCTCTTTCTCTCGTTCTCCCTTACTCTCTCCCACTCGTCGGTGGTCGCCGGAGGGCCTCCCTCTTCTTCTCTTCTTGTTCTTCTCTTTCTCTTTCCGCGGACGACGGTGGACGAAGCAGCAGGGGGGGCCAGAGCCTCTCCTTCCCCTCTTCTTTCTTCTCTTCTTTTCTTCTTCTCTTCTTCTCTTTCTCTTCCTCTTTCTCCTCGCTCAGGTGGTGGTGATCGAGGCGGCGGGCCCACTTCTTCTCTTCTTCTTCTTCTCTTTTCGCACAGACGGCGACGGTGGGCGGAGCGGCGGGGACTCCCCCCTTTTCTTCCTCTCTTCCCTCTTCTTCTCTTCTCCTTCTTCTTCTCTTCATCTCTTCTTCTCTTTCTCTTCTTCTCTTCTCCTCTTCACTGCCTATGTGTGGGTGTCTGTCCCTTCCTCTATGCTTGGAATGGGAGTGGTTTTATACTCCCAGCCGCGGGAGCCTTCGAGCACGGCAGTCGGAGGCGGGAAGCGACTTCGTCATGATGGCGTTTGACCTTTCCCATCCTGGGTGGCTAGATGGTAGCCTGCGTGGCCCAACTCCTGGCCGACACCTCGGACAGGCCACTGCGCGTCGAAGATCCATAGGGCATGGGCACCACGTCGTTCCGCCGTTGAAAAGGCTTAACGTTGTGCCGCTGGTGGGCTAAAGAAGTGTGTCGCAGGAGGGCCAAAAGGGCGTGCCGCGGGAGCACCCAATGGGCGTGCCGCTGAAGGCCCAGCTGGGCGTGCCGCTAGGGGCAAACATCGTGCCGTTGAAGCCCAAAAGAGTGTGCCACTGAGGGCCCAAAGGGGCATGCCGCTGAGGGCCATGGGGCGTGTGCCGCTGAGGGCCCTCCCTTTCGGGTGTGCCGATGAAGACCCCGCTTGGGGGTGTACCGCTGGAAACCCCTGGGGCCGTGCCGCTGAAGCCCCTGGGGGCTGTGCCGTTGAAGCCCCCCCTGGAGGGGTGTGCCGCTGAAAACCCCCCTGGGGTGTGCCGTTGAAGCCCCTGGGGGCATGCCGCTGAAGGCCCAAACGGGCGTATTTCTGGGGGCCGTTCTGAGCCCCTTGTAAGCACGAGTCACGGCCCGTTTAATCTTCCTCGGGGGCCGTGGATTATGAACTTCCGACAGGTTGGTTTCCCTTCACTGTCGCGACTCCGGGGGTGGCTTCGCGGCAGTATGCATATTCGGGGAGCCCGGATGGCCAGTCCCTCCGGGGCTTCTTCACTCGGTGCCGTCGTTGGTGCTGGGCCGAGTAGGATGTCTGGTTGCGCAATTTTTGGTGTCCACAGAAACCAGAGACCGAAGTCTCTCTTCCTCCAGACCAGGAGGGAACCCACCAGTGATTTCCAGTCACCAGCAAACCAGAGGTCGAAGACCTCTCTTCCTCCAGACAAGGAGGGACCCCTGGACTTGCAACCCACAAGCCTAGAACCAGAGATCAGATCTCCCTTCTCCTGAGTCCACAGGAGGAACCCGATCCCCAACAGGGCAATCGGAAGAACAAAGCTAACCAAATGAAAAAGGAAAAATAAGAAAGGAAAAATACACAGCGATCAGAAAGCTATAAAGAAAGGTAACAATGTGGCTCTCATCAGAGCTGACTGGCCTGGATTTGATCCACGGTCCAGTATGAACTTCTTCTGCTACTTCTCTTCCTCTTCTTCTTCTGCTGGCTCTCACTCTCTATCTTCACTCACCTTTTTCTTTTCTTTCGCAGGCTCTCTCTTTCTCTTTTTCTTTCTTCTTATTCTTTCTTCTTCTTTCTTCTTCTTCTGCTTCTCTGCCTCTCTTCTTCTTCTTTCTGGATCGTGCAGACACTCTTTCTTTTTCAGCACTCGATCACTCTTCATCCAAAGACGAAGTCTTCAATTTATATCAGCAGCAGCACTGGGCGCGTGTGGTCTCCACAGCTCCCGCCCAAACCTTGGACCACGTGGCAGCTCTCCAGCAAGCTTCAGCACACGTGTCACGATCCTGGGCCTTTATCCATTCTTAGATCACGTGCCCTCATTAATCTGAATCCTCTACAAGCAGAGACAAAGGAAATGTGATTAGTTAGTTCAGTCATACAACCACGAATGTATATACTTTAGAAGCAGTAAGTGAGTAAGTGTGTACACTGAGAGAGTGTATAGACTTGTAAGACTTTATGCGATCTCAGTGTATATACTTGCTGAAGAATGCATTATCATAACAGGAGGGAGTGTGTAGACTTCTGTGAAATGCATGAAGGAATCGAGTGTATAGACTTGGATATCTTTATGCGAGCTTAGTGTATAGACTTGCAGTTAAATGCATTAGTTAACAAAGTGTGTAGAGTGTATACACTTGAAAGCCTTCAAGCGTCCTCGGTGTACAGACTTGTAACAAGCCTATCGGATGTATAGACTTCGATAAGAGCAATACATGAGCACCCAATGTACAGACATCCTGTCCCTGCAGCTGACGACTCCAGTGTATAGACTTGCTGAGGGAGAGACTGTACAGACTTGAAGCAAAGCAGGGCAATCGAGTGTGTAGACTTCACGATGTGCAGACTTGCCAAAGGAACGGCTGTACAGACTTTAACTCAACAGCGATGAATAGACTCTGAATCAAGGCAGGCTGTACAGACTTTGAGAAAGAGTCCAATGTGCAGGCTTGCCACCGACCAATGTGTAGACTTGATGGTTGAGAGACGATGGCCAGGACAAGGCACAAACGGATGTATAGACTTTGGACTTGAACGCCCAAGCAGGCTGTACAGACTTGAAGAGTAAGCCAGTGTATAGACTTCAAAAGCTTGAAGGCCCAATGTACAGACTTTGAAAAGTCTGAACCAATGTACATACTTGATTAAGACAAGGCAGTTGAGTGTATGGACTTTGACAAGCAAACGGCTGTACAGACTTTGACACAACAGCGATGTACATACTTCCAATGAAAGCTACCGCTGTACAGACTTACTCAATCAAACCGATGTATAGACTTTGAAGTAAACGCCAGGCAAACGATGTGTGGACTTGGCCAGAAAACGTAGGGAAAGGTATAAGTGTATAGACTTGGCCAAACGTAGGGAAAGGTGAGGAGTGTATAGACTATGCTTCAATTCAAGCAACCACAGTGATGTATAGACTTGGCCTTTGAGATGTGGCTGTACAGACTTTGTGTGAAAGCATGATCAGGCTTTGGCTGTACAGACTTGGGGTCCAACTGTGGATGTATAGACTTGAAGAACCGAAGCTCACATTGTACAGACTTTATGAGCACAGTCCAGTGTATAGACTTGATGCCTTGAAGGCGATGTACAGACTTAGTTACCCAAACGATCAATGTATGGACTTGAACTTCTGGAAATGAATGAATAGACTTTGCCACGGTCTAATGAATAGACTTCCAGTGTGAATGAAACGCTGTACAGACTTTGCTCAAACAGTCTGATGTATGGACTTGGAATTTCAACAGAAGGATGTATGGACTTTGATAAGAGACTGGCTGTACAGACTTGGAAATCTGAATGCGATGTACAGACTTGAACTCAAGGTTCGTTGTACAGACTTTATGGTTCAGCTGCCAATGTGTAGACTTGGAAAAGTGAGACGCAGCACTGTTGCTGACGTGGATGTATAGACTTTGAAGATGCAAGTGATGTGCAGACTTTGAATATGAAGGCCACTGTATGGACTTCGAATATGAATACCAATGTATAGACTTGACGAATGTGAGACGCTGAAAGAGACGGTGGATGTACAGACTTCAAATGCAAGCTACAGTGTCGATGTATGGACTTGATGAATGATGCCAAAGGCTCTGTATGGACTTGATGCAAACTGGATGTGCAGACTTTGCAGCATACAATGTACACACTTCTAATGCCTATGATGTACATACTTCAATTGAAGCCAACTGAATAGTGTATGGACTTGAACGAAGTAATGGCTGTATAGACTTGGAAGTCTAGGGGGGTCGACCCATCTAGGAGGGGAGTCGACCCACTACTGCATGCAGTGCTGACTGTATGCTCAATGTAATTGTGCAGACTTCCACAAGCAGAGTAAAGCAATGAATGCTTTATGCATCAGATAACATGACTGAACATCAAATATGCAATGCTTTATGCTCTGATAAACGGACTGAACATCAGAATGACTAAAATGAATACTGAACATCACATGATAACTCATAGTGCATAACTCACATCACATTAAAACCATTCATCAAAATCACAGGGGCACAACAGGGGGGCCATAAGAAAATCCGACCGAGGCATGAGAGGCGACCGAGGCTAGGGCTCGGTCCGAGCCACTCAGCGGGGCGCCGAGCGATGGGGGGTTCTCTGTTCCGGCGGCCTTGGAGAGGCTTGGTATCTCGGGCCCTCTGCACTGGGTATGTTGTAGTATAGCCGCGAAGGTGAGGGGGGGAGGTAGGCAGTACTCTCCGTCCATGGCCCTCACTGGGGTTATGGAGGACGGCCTGGACCTGGCCCAGATGGGGGCCACTCTGGAAGAAGCGTACGCTTGGTCGGAGTGGGAGCGAGCGAACCTGGCCTGGGCCCTTGGTGGGTCTGACAAGAGGTTGGCTCGGCTGGCCGAGGACCGTGATGGGCTTTGGTGGGAGCTTTCCTCAGTCAGGGAGCTGGTACGGTCGGGCCAGGTGGAGACCCGATCGATAACCGAGCAACTAGCTAAGGCCCGCGAATCGCTCGAGAGGAAGAACATGCTTCTTAAAGAGGAGCCCCTTGCACGCGTTGAGCTGGATGGCTGGTGGGAGACCGAACGTGCAGAGCTGGTAGACCGAGCGAAGGAAGCCGAGCGCCTTCGGTGGAAAGCCGAGGCTGATCGGGCCAAGGCGGAGAAGCAGGTGGCGGAGGCCGTAAAGCAGATGGCTGAGGCCGAGCGTAAGTCAACCGAGGCAGAGCGGGAGAAGGCCAGCCCGCTGGTAGGGTGGGATCGGCCGGGGTGGAGGCTCTCGAGCAGTACAAAAGCTCAGAGGCCTACTGGGTCGACCTTCAGGAGGCTGCCCTCCCCTGCTACGAGTTAGCACTTTGTCAGGGCATCCGCAAGGGGTTCAAACAAGGCTATGATCGGGCCGTCTCTTATGCCGAGGAGCAGGCGTCCGGGGTAGTTGACTTCCCATCTGGGCAACGTTATGACTCGGACTTGTCATCCTCCAGTTCTTCTGCTTCAGCACAGGATGAAGAGGATCACGGGGGCTCCTCGTTCGAGGGGTCGCCAACTTCGAATGTCTCGGGAGGGTACGCAACCGAGGCAGTTCCCAAGCCGGTGGGGTCAGTGCCAGGGTCGGCCGTCGCCGAAGATGCCGGGGGAAGACCGTTTGAGCCCTTTACTTCCAGGCTTCAAGGTGGGCCGGAGGCCTGATGTATCTGCTTTGCTTCCTCTTTTTGTATGTTTTTTTCCTTTTTCAAAAAGAAAAACTTCCTCTTTTATGTTGAAAAATAGATAAGGCAATAGCGTTATGACGAAGACTTAACTGTTCCGTATCGCCATTGCCGTATTTTGTTCAGCGTATCTGCAGTGGTCTGGAAAGAGCTGATACTTTCTGTGTGGATCTTGACTGATGGTTGGGTGAGCGTCTGACAGGGTGTCTTTCCGTTTTCTCATGCTTTGAATGCCTGGCCGCTTCGTGTATCCCGCTGGGGCGGAAAATAAGAAGATTGAGGTGACCGTTCGTAGGGAGAGATCCCTTTGGCGTGTTTTCGAGGAGAGAATCATTTAAGGCAAATAGCCTCCCTTCGCCTATAAAAGGTCTGAAGGGCGTCCCTTCCTCTCCACTGCTTAGGGGTTTCCCTGACAGTCTTTCCTCATTTTTTCTTCACGTAGCGTTGTGCCGTTGTATTTGGAGCATGGAAGACGCTCCGGAAGATGAAGCTGCCGACGATGGGGTCAGAGAGTTCTTGCTGCTTCGGGTTTAAAGAGGGTTCGACAGTCGGCGGACAGACTTAAAGAGGGTTCGACGTGTGGAGGCACGCCGTCTTCTTTTTATCAGTTCTGGCGGCGCTTGCAGGGGGCGAGATGGTGGACGGATGGGGGCATTAGGCATCCCTGCCGCCCGTCCCTTCCCACTCGCTCCATGGAGGGGAGGAGGAAGCCAACTAAGCTCCCTCCTTTCCGGGCTTTCCCCTGCCTCCTCATCCAACTCTGCAGGTTTCTTTCTCTCTCCCCCCCCCCCCCCCCCCCCGCAGCCTCTTTTTCCCTCTTCTGCTCTGCTCCTCCTTTCTTTCACTCTTTAGAGGGTGCCTGCACTCTCTTTCTTCCAAAGAGTTGGCAGGTTGGCAGGGAGGATGCTTTCATATGCATTCCCTCTCCCCCTTCTCTTCCAAGTTCAACTTGGAAGGTAGCCTTCTCCTTCCTAATCCCTCTGTCACCTTTGTCCCGAGCTGCCCAAGCCAACGGGATCAACTATCCTTTATCTGAGCCAGTTTCTACATGAGGCAGAGTCAATGGCTAGACGCAGTGGTGCGGACACCCGAGCAGTTGAGCGGCGCCATACACTAAGCCACCGGTACCGCACGCGGAGCACGACTCGAGCCACCTCAGCGTCCATCTGGCTAGGAGACAGCCTGGAGACGCCCCCCTGAGTCCCGACATTTATCATATTTAGTTAGACTTTATGTGTGTGTAATTTGTGTTTATTTCATTATATGCGGTTTGCTATTTTGATTGTAAGAGGGGCTTATGTGCAATTTGGACCCCGTGGGCCCCACGGACCCCCCAGGCCCCATCCCATTGAGCCACCTCACCCATGGGCCCCATGTGGGGTCAGTCAACATGTCAAATGGAGGCTTCTAGATGGGTGGGCCAAGTGGGGGACAAGGGACTTGGAAAGTCCACATTTGGCCACCCACCCCACCTACCATGTCAAGCTTGTTCCCCCCTAGTCAATAGGCTGTCCCCCCCTTATTTTTTTATTGTAATTTTTGTGGAATGATCACATGGCATCCCAGCCCTCTATCTCACACCCCTATATCCAACGATGGAGGATGGATTAGATGGGTGACCTATATATGCTTGTAATTTCCATTTTTAAAGAATTAATGCATTCATTTGGAAGAAAAAACCTTGGAGCTCCAGCTTGGTGCACCCCTCCCTCTCCCCTTGCAGCTGTGAAGGTTGCTTCTTGGTGGTGAGACTCCACCCTATCAGTTCCGGTCACCGCCGCCGCCGCCACGAGCCACCACTGCACCGCCACCGCCATCAACGAAGTTCTGCCTGCGCAGTACCACAGCAGCTTCCACGAAATTCAGTTATCAACCACGGACTCAGATCGACCTGGGAATTTTAATACTGGATGTTCCAGAGGTGTCAAGAACGATCCACAAATTTTGGTTTGTCATTTAGATCCCGTTCCATATTTTTAGATTTTCGTCCACTCTTCCATTTCAGTTCTGCCAGCAGCCTGTCCAGATCCATCTCCGCCCTGAGTTTTAGGTCTTAGGTCCACTTTTTCATTTTTTTTGGTTCGCCCAATTTTACTGGATCTTCCTTCCACCAACCCCTTCATCCACAATTTTTATAAATTTCTAGTTCCTCCATTTCATATTTTCCACAAATCATTCTCAGATCCACCTGAAGTTCTGTCCACCCATTCCCAGATCCGACCACTAGACACTCGAAAAATCCTATCAAATCACCACCACCTCCAAATCCAATTCTAAAAATTGTCCCAGCTTCGTGGTTTGATTATCTACAACTTTGGAGAAGAGCTCGAAGTCTGAATCCCACTATAAGTAGGCGGTCAATGGCTGTTTACAGGGAACTAATGTGCTGAAATGAGAGTTCTGGAACTGTGTAGCAGAGAATTGAAAATTAGTTAAGGTCTAGGTCCGCACAGGTTCAGAGGAATCCACTGGCTCTAGGTTGGCGGATTTGGAGTCCTCTTTCCAACGGCGCTAGTTTCGTCGCATTCCGGCGACGGGGCTGATCGCAACGGTTGATTTCGCCGGAGCGCGCGCCTGAAAACAGCAAGCAAAAGTCCGTGGGCAGCATTCCACAAGCTTGGAGATCGGAGTTGTTCGGCCACCGATCGGTGTTCCCGGCCGGCCGCCTTCCGTGGAGGCGTGCCTCTAGGGGTCCCCATCACAGTGGGACCCACTCCTGCAGATCCGGAGGCCAGCGCCACCCGTGGGCCCCACGGGCCCGCAGAACCCGCCGTTCGGAAAGCACAAAAATGCGGAGTTCGGCACCGCTGGGCGACATCAAGATGCTGCCCGTCAACCCAATTCGCGTGATTCCCGGGCCCCGCATGTGACCTTTTACCTCCCTGCGTGGAGTGGGTCAAATTATTGTACTACTGTAAAATTGTGTTAATCGGGGGTCCGTGATTGGCCGGGGTTATCTTCGCCACGCCGGGTGCGTGGAGGTAATGGTCCGAACCTCTTGGCGTTCATTTGCTTAGCTAGTATACGGTCTTTTGCCGCTACCGAGAGTGTAGGTACTAGCCCGTGTGTCCATGTTACCGCTGTGAGAGTGAGTGTGACCTATCCCGTGACTCGATCCGAGTCCGGAAGTTGAGTCGGACTACCCTTGACCTCCGCCGGTTCCTTAACCGCGCACGGTCCGCGCTTTCCCTCGCTTGGGACGACGAGTGAGCTTCCACTTCTGTTAGCGATGTTTTGTCACTAGGAGCTCGTAGTGTCGGGCTTAGTGTCTCCCTGGTGTGTGCTGCTGGTCGCGTCTTCATCTAGAGTCCGAGGGTGGCACCTAATAGTGTCGTCCCCTGTGTCCGTCCCGCATCAGTTTGGTATCAGAGCCAGGTTGAGTCTAGGGTAGTCGTTGTATAAGTCATGCATCATGGTCTAAGTCGAGTCTAGGATCATCCTTATTTTCAAAACAACAAAAAAAAGAGTGTTTTAATTTTGCATTTCTCCCAATAGCCCGGTATATCAAAAGGCGTTGCCCGAACATTAGGTTATGCCTATCGGGAAGGTAGCGTACTTGTGCGAGTGATCTTCGGGTCGCTTATCTCCGCCACGTACCGGATATTGGTTAGGTCTAAGTGCATCATCTAGTGTGTGTTTGCATTAGTCGGTTTGTCTTGTCTCTTGTCGGCATGTCTAGCATGTAGTTCCGCCAAATCCACATGGAATCCCCATCACCCGGGCAATATGGCCGTTGGTCCGCCCATGGGCTTGGCAACCACCCACTCCACTTCCGTAGGCCCGAAGCCTCGGATTTTTATGGCTCCAATGGCCCGGGCGACTACCTCAAGTGGGAGGCTGCCATGGACACCTACTTTGATTGTTATACTATGTCCGAGGTAATGTAATTCTCTTTCGCCAAAGAGCGGCTTCTTCATGAGGCTGCCGAAAAGTTGGATTACATCGAAAGAATGAGAGAGGTTAGGGGGCAATGGCCCATCAAGTCATGGTGGGACGTGAAGAGAGAGCTTAGGAAGGTCTACGTGCCCCAACCGGTCACCTCCAACCGGCCCCACCCAACCACTTCCAACCAAGTGGGTTCTAGTCGGAGGCAAAGAGTCCCACACGTAGATGAGCCAAGACCCAATCCTAGGACGGTTGACTATGGGCGAGTCCATCATGATATCCCTATTCCAACCCACTCCGTTTCCGAACTTATGCAAATGATTTTGGACCGGTTGGATGGGGTGGATAGGACACGTACTCCGAGTGATGTACTCCTACCCGAGCCTAAGGAGGTCATCGCCGGTAGTCTTAACCCGGCCCCATCAACGGAGTCCCCAAGCCCTCTCCCCATCATAGTGGATCCTCCTTCCCCACCCATGAGAGCTCCATCACACTCACCTTCCGATCTTATTTCGGAGCCCTCTCATTTGGAGCCACCAAAGCCCGAGCCACCCGTATTTCTAACGGGTACACTTTACATAGCCGAGCCACTAGTTAGTTGGCTCAAGGATGGCTTGGTCCCACTTCCCTTCCCATCTATGGACCCTATCCAACCTCTGGTGCCAATCAATTCATTTCACACCACTTTTCGGTCTAGTCACTATGTGGATTCATTGGACGACCTTCTTAAAGGGTTAGACCGGCAGTTGGCATTTACGTACTTGTTGGCCCCAGGCTTCGACCGACCCACCGGTCGTAGCTTCACCCATCTCACCTTAGGGTCCATTACCTCCGTATACACCGTGGGTCATGTTACCACGGAGGTTCTTCTACTCCTCCCGCTACCGGCCGAGCCAGAATTCATACCCTTTTGTCCAAGGGAGGAATCATACTTCTTACCTACGATCACCATCCCACCTGTCACAATGCATGAAGGTGACCATCCACACCTTCAAGACTTCTACACATGGGACTGTGACTTGTGGGAACCCACCACAAGGGGTCATACCTTCTTTGATCCCTTTGACCCATTCACTAGTGAGTTCATATTGCTCTTACCTCTACCAGACGAGCTCCACCACTCTCCCTTCCATGACCCTTTCTCTCCCATAGAGAAGTCCATACATCCTAGGGAGTCAGCTGTTTCCCTCATCCCCTTAAGTGACGAGGGGTTGGCTTACACTGGGGATTTCTACCCGGTGTCAAAAGGGAGCCACATCACTAGATACCTAAATCTCCTTGATCCTTTTGACCATTTCCCATGGGAATCCATCATGGTAGGTCACACTTTTTTCGACCCTTTCGACCCCTTCCCTCGGGAGTCCCGTGACCCACCACTTCCCATCCACACCCTTTCTTCATGGGTCAGTCCTTCAGTTCACTCGGGAAGTGGAGAAAGTGAATTTGGCCTCCCGGGTCCACCTAAACCACCCAAACATCCCAGACTTCCCACATCCAAACCCAATGTCCATGGTTGGTGCATCGTAGGATGTCTAGGAGTCCACCATGACATTAACCTCCGGTTATGTCAAATGCATGCATGGCACACATTCGGATGTCCTGGACCACCTTGCATATGATTGGGTTTTACTAACTGTAGGGTTGTTTAGGGTCGTGTGTGCATCCGTGTGTTTCTTTTCTTTTGCTAAGCATGTTAGGTCGTGTGTGCATCCTGTGTTTCTTTTCTTTTGCTAATCATGTTAGGAGTCTGCATGACGATGTCCGTCGTCACAGTTGAGGCCAGCAATGCACGGTACAAGGAGTTAGCCGATGCCCACCGACACCACCGAGAGTTCCACGAGGGCGAATACGTCATGATCAGGGTAAGACCTGAACGGTTTCCCTCTGGAACCGTTAAGAAGTTGCAAGCTCGCGGAGCCGGTCCCTTTAGAGTGTTGAAACGCGTTGGATCCAATGCGTATGTTGTGGACCTGCCCGAGGAATATGGTATAAGCTCTACCTTCAATGTATCGGATCTTGTTGCATATAGGGACCCAGCAGTGATCCCTAGTGAGCCTTTTGAGCCATCTCCTCCCCTTGAGAGTGATCCCACACCTGAGTGTCCACTTCCACCTCCAGCCCTTTTTCACGGCAGCGTGAGCATATAGATCGTATACTGGACGAGCAAGTGACAGTTACCAGGAGTGGATCTTACCCGCGCTACCTAGTGCGATGGAGAGGACGGCCCGCTACTGAGGACACATGGATTACACATGGCGAGTTGCAGCGGATCGATCCGGACCTTCTGGAGCGATACAGGAGCGATGCAGACCCTTACTCGACAGGGTCGAGTTTCTCCCACCCGGGGAGAATTGGTGCGGACACCCGAGCAGTTGAGCGGCGCCATACACTCAGCCACCGGTACCGCACGCGGAGCACGACTCGAGCCACCTCAGCGTCTATCTAGCTAGGAGACAGCCTGGAGACGCCCCCCTGAGTCCCGACATTTATCATATTTAGTTAGACTTTATGTGTGTGTAATTTGTGTTTATTTCATTGTATGCGGTTTGCTATTTTGATTGTAAGAGGGGCTTATGTGCAATTTGGACCCCGTGGGCCCCACGGACCTCCCAGGCCCCATCCCATTGAGCCACCTCACCCATGGGCCCCATGTGGGGTCAGTCAACATGTCAAATGGAGGCTTCTAGATGGGTGGGCCAAGTGGGGGACAAGGGACTTGGAAAGTCCACATTTGGCCACCCACCCCACCTACCATGTCAAGCTTGTTCCCCCCTAGTCAATAGGCTGTCCCCCCTTTATTTTTTTATTGTAATTTTTGTGGAATGATCACATGGCATCCCAGCCCTCCATCTCACACCCCTAGATCCAACGGTGGAGGATGGATTAGATGGGTGACCTATATATGCTTGTAATTTCCATTTTTAAAGAATTAATGCATTCATTTGGAAGAAAAAACCTTGGAGCTCCAGCTTGGTGCGCCCCTCCCTCTCCTCTTGCAGCTGTGAAGGTTGCTTCTTGGTGGTGAGACTCCACCCTATCAGTTCCGGTCACCGCCGCCGCCGCCACGAGCCGCCACCGCACCGCCACCGCCATCAACGAAGTTCTGCCTGCGCAGTATCACAGCAGTTTCCACGAAATTCAGCCATCATCCACGGACTCAGATCGACCTGGGAATTTTACTGGATGTTCCAGAGGTGTCAAGAACGATCCACAAATTTTGGTTTGTCATTTAGATCCCGTTCCATATTTTTAGATTTTTTTCCACTCTTCCATTTCAGTTCTGCCAGCAGTCTGTCCAGATCCATCTCCGCCCTGAGTTTTAGGTCTTAGGTCCACTTTTTCATTTTTTTTGGTTCGCCCAATTTTACTGGATCTTCCTTCCACCAACCCCTTCATCCAAAATTTTTCTAAATTTCTAGTTCATCCATTTCCTATTTTCCAAAAATCATTCTCAGATCCACCTGAAGTTCTGTCCACCCGTTCCCAGATCCGACCACCAGACACTCCAAAAATCCTATCAAATCACCACCACCTCCAAATCCAATTCTAAAAATTGTTCCAGCTTCGTGGTTTGATTATCTACAACTTTGGAGAAGATCTCGAAGTCTGAATCCCAATATACATAGGCGGTCAGCGGCCGTTTATAGGGAACTGATGTGCTGAACTGAGAGTTCTAGAACTGTGTAGCAGAGAATTGAAAATTAGTTAAGGTCTAGGTCCGCGCAGGTTCAGAGGAATCCACTGGCCCTAGGTTGGAGGATTTGGAGTCCTCTTTCCAACGGCGCTGGTTTCATTGCATTCCGGCGATGGGCTGATCGCAACAGTTGATTTCGCCGGAGCGCGCGCCTAAAAACAGCAAGCAAAAGTCCGTGGGCAGCATTCCACAAGCTTGGAGATCGGAGTTGTTCGTCCACCGATCGGTGTTCCCGGCCGGCCGCCTTCTGTGGAGGAGTGCCTCCAGGGGTCCCCATCACAGTGGGACCCACTCCTGCAGATCCGGAGGCCAGCGCCACCCGTGGGCCCCACGGGCCCGCAAAACCCGCCGTTCGGAAAGCACGAAAATGCGGAGTTCGGCACCGCCGGGCGACATCAAGATGCTGCCCGTCAACCCAATTCGCGTGATTCCCGGGCCCCGCATGTGACCTTTTACCTCCCTGCGTGGAGTGGGTCAAATTATTATACTGCTGTAAAATTGTGTTAACCGGGGGTCCGTGATTGGCCGGGGTTGTCTTCGCCACGCCGGGTGCGTGGAGGTAATGGTCCGAACCTCTTGGCGTTCATTTGCTTAGCTAGTATACGGTCTTTTGCCGCTACCGAGAGTGTAGGTACTAGCCCGTCTGTCCATGTTACCGCTGTGAGAGTGAGTGTGACATGTCCCGTGACTCGATCCGAGTCCGGAAGTTGAGTCGGACTACCCTTGACCTCCGCCGGTTCCTTAACCGCGCACGGTCCGCGCTTTCCCTCGCTTGGGACGACGAGTGAGCTTCCACTTCTGTTAGCGACGTTTTACCACTAGGAGCTCGTAGTGTCAGTCTTAGTGTCTCCCTGGTGTGTGCTGCTGGTCGCGTCTTCATCTAGAGTCCGAGGGTGGCACCTAATAGTGTCGTCTCCTGTGTCCGTCCCGCATCACGCAGGGAGGTCATAAGATTCAGTCGAGCGATGGGCTCATACGGCGGTGCCAGATGGTTTTTTTACTTTTTTGACATGTATTTTCCTGGCTTCGGCCTTCCTGATGTACAAGCGGGTTGTTTGAATAAAAGAAAAGGAGGCTTTTGTTTTATCTCCTATCGTTTACACAATGCTCAGTATTCAAAAGTAGAACTTGCGTAGTGTAGTCGCGTTCCAGGTCCGAGGGATGGGCTCTCCTTCCATCGTGGATAGACGATATGCTCCTTTTCCGAGCGTCTCGATCACTCGGTAGGGGCCTTCCCAATTAGGAGATAACTTACCCGCCGCCTCAAGTGGTCGAGAGGCTTCGACTTTTTTGAGGACGAAGTCTCCCGGTTGAAAGTGTCTATCTCAGACTTTGGCGTTGTAGTATCGAGTGAGACGACGTTGATATTCTGCTGCTCGGATGCTGGCAATCTCTCGGACTTCATCTACTAGGTCGAGGTCTTCGAGTAGTTTCTGGTCGTTTGCCTCAGACGAGAAGCAGATGACTCGGAGGGAGGGGTTGCCAATCTCCAACGGGATCACGGCCTCGGTACCGTATACCAGCTGAAAGGGACTTTCACCGGTTGCCGTTCTGGGAGTCGTTCTGTGTGACCAAAGTACGTTCGGCAATTTCTCAAGCCAGCTACCCTTGGCTTTGCCGAGCCTAGTCTTGATGCCTTTTAAGATAGTCTTATTTGCATTTTCGACCAGTCCGTTAGCCTGAGGGTGGGCGACCGAAGTGAAGTGATTGCGAATGTTAAGGTCGGCGCATCTGTCTCAGAAAAAACGAGAATCAAATTGCCGACCATTATCGCTTACTATCACCCGGGGGATGCCATAACGATAGATCGACTTCCAGAGGAAATCCCAGACGACTGTCTCGGTGATCCTTGCTGTGGCTTCGGCCTCGATCCACTTAGTGTAGTAGTCGATGGCGACGATGATGAACTTCTTCTGGGCCTGGGCCATGGAGAATGGCCCGAGGATGTCGATTCCCCAGCGAGCGAAAGGATATGGCTCGACTAAGGTGATGAGCTCCGTTGTTGGCTGATGGACCAAGTGGTCAAGTCGCTGGCATCAGTCGCAGTGTTGTGTGTAAGTCGAGCAGTCGCGCTGCAGGGTGGGCCACTAATAACCTTGCCGTAGCAAGATCCTGGCGAGCGACCTTCCCCCTAAATGCGCTCCGCACAGACCTTCATGGACCTCTTCGATCGCTTGGTTGGCTTCGTCGGTGCTGAGACACTTCAAGAGAGAACCGGAGAAGGATCTCCGGTAGAGAGCGCCATCCAGAGTGACGAATCGCCGAGCTTGGTACTTCAATCTTCGGGCTTCCCGAGGGTCGGGAGGCTCCTTAGAGTCTTGAAGCCACGACAAATAGGTGGTACGCCAGTCACTTGGGGAGGCTGAGTCAACAGCTAGAAGCTCCGAATCAATCCTCGGCCACTCTAGCTCTTCAAGAAAGACCGATAGAGTACCCTCGGTGTCAAGAGAGGAGGCCAGCCGAGAGAGGGGGTCCGCTCGGGAGTTTTCCTCCCAAGCTATTCAGACTACCTCAAAACTCTCGAACTGTTGTGCCATGGTCTTGACCAGCTGGAGGTATTTGACCATCGGTGCTTCTCGAGCTTCATAATCGTCGTTGACCTGGCTAGCGACCAGTTGGGAGTCAGTGTAAATCCTGACTCGCTCAGCCCCCAACCGTCGGGCCATGCGGGCTCCCGATATGAGGGCCTCGTACTCGGAAGTGTTGTTAGATGCTTGGAAGTTGAACTTCATGGCGTACTGTAGCTCTGCTCCTTGGGGGACTTCAGGAGGATCTCGGCGCCCCTCCCGGCTGAGTTGGAGGATCCATCGATGAACAGTTCCTCGGTCGGCCCGGGCGCGAACGGAGATCTTTCTTCAGTCGGGATGGTGCTCTCGGCGATGAAGTCAGCGAGCACCTGGCCTTTGATAGCCGAGCGAAGCCGATACGATATATCGTAGGCCCCGAGCAAGATGGCCCACTTGGTGAGGCGTCCTGAGGCTTCAGGGTGAGCGAGGATCCTCTTCAATGGTTCGCCGGTCAGCACGGTGATGGAGTGCCCTTGGAAATAGGGTCGGAGGCACTTGACCGAGGTAACCAACGCTAGCACGAGTTTCTCGGTTGCGGGGTACCTTTTTTCGGCCTCGTTGAGCACCTTGCTGGTATAGTAGACTGGTCTCTCGACTCCCGAGTCATTTCTAACCAGGACCGAGCTAACTATAGATGGGGTTGCCGAGAGATAGAGATGTAGGGTTTCGCCTGGGACAGGCTTGGAAAGCACCGAGGGCGAAGCCAGGAACTCTTTAAGCTCGGTGAACGCTTTCTGGCATTCCTCGTCCCATGCGAACGTAGCATATGCCAATTTTCGTCCCCTCAATAACTTGAAGAAGGGCAGGCATCGTTCGGCCACACGGGATAGGAATCTGCTGAGCGCTGCAATGCGTCCAGTTAGGCGTTGAACGTCTTTGACGTAGGTGGGCGGGCGCATGTCCAGGATGGCCTGGACCTTGTCGGGGTTGGCCTCGATCCCACGTTGGGTGACTAAGAAACCCAAGAATTTTACGGACCTTACTCCGAAGGCGCACTTGGTCGGATTGAGCTTCATGTTGTACCTTAGGAGGGTGTCGAAGGTTTCAGCTAGGTCGGCGAAGTGGTCCTCGGCCTTTGGGGTCTTCACGAGCATGTCGTCAATATAGGCCTCGACGTTCCGACCGAGCTGTCTCTCGAACATATGATTGACCAACCTCTGATACGTTGCTCCAGCATTCTTCAACCCGAATGGCATCCGGGTGTAGCAATATACGCTGAAGTCGGTGATAAAGGTGGTCTTCTCGATGTCTTCTGGATTCATTCTGATCTGATGGTAACCTGAGTAGGCATCCAGGAAGCTGAGTATCTAGTTGCCCGAGGTTGAGTCAACCAGTTGGTCGATGCTCGGTAATGGATAGCAGTCCTTTGGAGTAGCTTTGTTTAAGTGGGTGAAGTCCATGCACATTCGCCACTTTCCCGAAGCTTTTGGCACCAGGACGACGTTAGCTAGCCGCGTCGGGTACAGGACCGATCTGAAAAGACCAGTCTTTTACCCCTTGGTGACTTGCTCCTTGATAATCGTATGCTTCTCTGGCGCGTGCTTCCTTCTGCGTTGTTGTACGGGCTTCATGGTTGGGTCGAGGTTGAGCTTATGCATCACTGTTTTCTCTAGTATCCTAGGGAGTTGATCATCAGACCATGCGAAGACCCGGATGTACGTAGAAAGAAACTCTTTGTATTGCTGTTGGACTCCGGATGTTAGGTCGGCTCCGATCTTTACTCCCAGGGTCGGGTCGTCGTTTAGGAAAACTGCTAGCAATTCGCCTCCAGGCTCAGCGGTTGCGGATTTTTCCTCGACTTCCCGGGGGCCCTTGTTCTTTCCGTCTAGCCTTGTGGCTTCAACCGAGATATTGTAGCACCTTCTGGCCATGGCCTGGTTACCTCGGACTTCCCCTAACCCATTTTTGGTGGGGAACTTCATCTTTTGGTGATAGGTAGAAGGCACCACTTTCGTTCGGCTGAGGATTCCTCGGTCGAAGATTGCATTGTATGCTATCATACCTTTGATCACTATGAAGTCCACCATGATCGTAACGGTTTTGGATGGGGTGCCGAGAGTAACTGACAGGCTTAGGGCTCCCTCAGGATAAGTGGCATGGCCATTGAACATGCAAAGAGGGGTCCAGATCGGGCGGACTTTAGACGGATCATCCCCCATCTTAAGGAAACATTCATAGGATAATACATCAGGGGCACTTCCATTGTCAACTAGAATCCTGTCTACGTTACAATGTTTTATTGTGGCTGATATGACCAGGGTGTCGTCATGTAGGGTACTTAGCCCTTCCAGGTCTTGGTCGGAGAAGACTATGACTTGGGGCTCACTTGGCGGGGCCATGGGTGGCTTGATGACTCGGCTCACCCGCTTAGCATGACGCTTCCTTCCTCGGTCGATGTCTCCTCCTGATGCAGCTCCTCCGGCGATGACGTTGATGTGGACCCCTCGGGGGGCGTTGTCGTTTTCCTCTAGGGCGCCTCGGTCTTCCTTGTGCCCAGCCACGAACTGGGAGAGGTGCCCCTGACGAATGAGACGCTCGATCTCGTCCTGGAGCTGATGGCAGTCGCCGGTGTGATGTCCGTGGTCACTGTGGAACAGGCAATGCTTGCTGCGACTGCGGTTCTTCGACGTCATTGGCTTGGGTTGGCGGAGGAGGCCCGAGCCTTTGATGTCCTCGTAGATCTCGTAAACCGGAGTGGTTAAGGGGGTGTACCGCTCGTACTTTCGTGACGGTTCCTTACATTCCGCGTCTTGGTTCCGTCTTTTCCCCGGACCTGAGTTTGGCTCGGGTGCCCGCTTCTTGTCCCCCTCCCGACCCGAGCTGGTTGCGTCTCGACATGCGCTGAGCAGTTCTTCGCACTCGGCATGGCGCAATGCCAGAGTCACTAGCGCAGCAAGGGTCGAGGGAGGGTGGGGGACAAGCTTGTGGCAGAGGTTCTCGTCGCAGGTGCCTCGGGTCAGCGCGGTTATGGCCGAGATGACGTCCAGGCGGGGGATCCTCAGGGCTTCCGATTTGAATCGGGTAATGTAAGTCCGAAGTTTCTCCCCTTGCGCCTGTTTGAGGGCCAAAAGCCCCGCTACCGACCTTGGGGGACCGCTGCCCGCAAAGCTCTCCTTGAATACTTGCCCGAATTGCTTGAAGTCCCGAATGGATCCGGGGGCGAGGGCCCGGAACCATGCTTGGGCGCCTTGGACCAAGGTGGTCACAAAGGCTTGGCATTTGATGGCATCAGATGCTCCATGAAGGGTCATCAGGGCGTCGAAGCTGTCGAAGTGATCGGCCGGGTCACCCTGGCCGTCATAAAGCTTGAAGGTCGGGATGGAGGTTCTAGGAGATACCTCTGCCTTCAAGATATAGTCGGAGAACGGAGATTTCTCCTCGTCCTCCGCGGAGGAGTCTTTCTACAGGGCGCGTAGGGCGCGCTCTTGCTCTGCGAAATGCCTCCGAATTCTCGCAGTCGGAGGGATAGCTCCGGCTGCCGTTGCACCGTCAGGCTGGGGGGGCTGTATTAGCGTTCCCCAGGGACTTCGGTCTCTGGGTTCGGACGGCGCGCCCCAGGTTTTCCCTTCTTCGGCGTGGATGAGGCTTCTTGTTCCGGAGGGGGGGCTTGCGAAGGTCCTCCTGACCTGTTACGGATGATCTGACGGCCCCGGAGGGTGAAGCGGCCTCCGGCGGTGTGCTGGGACACGTTCTCGCAGGGAGGGCCCTCCGGAGAGGCGCGTGACCTTTCATCCCTGGCCACCTGGGTCCTTATGAGATCCACGAGGACGTCCAATTTTGCGTTGAGGGCTTGGAAGGCGTCAGCGTCGCCGTTAAGCGGCAGCCCTGCCGCCGCGGGGGGAGGGGGTAGTAGCCCTACCGCGGGGGGAGGGGATGGTCCGTCGGCGAGAGTGCTGGCACTGGAGGGGGGATTTTGGGAGACTTGAGAGGGGCCTTCCCCCGCCGCCACCATGGCCTTTCCCCTGTCACCGGCGGACCTCCTCCCTGAACTTCTTCGCACCATACTGGCTCTTTGGTCGTTTCCCATAGACGGCGCTAGATGAAGGGGCGTGATCTCGCGCTTGTCCTGAGCTGGGAGGATGATCACCTAATAGTGAACTATAGAGAAAGGAAAACGGATTAGGGGGCCTAGGGATGGTTCCCTGGGGAAAACCCTCTTATGCTTAAGTCAGTAGAGCAATGGTGGAAGATAAGGAGGGAGGTAGATAGAGGTGCACGAGATCCCCCTACACCAAGGTGGTGAAGTGGTTCCTGCTCAGGGAGTTTAGGCGTGTATTGCCCTTACCTTTCACTAAAGGGAGTCACAGGTTTATATAGTGTGCTCACCTTATGAGTCTCGTAAGCTGAGGAGTTTCAGGCGGGAGTTACGTCCTCATCGTGGGATCTTTATAGCCTTGAGGGATCATGGGTCCCTTATCCTCATAAACTTCTGCTCATAAGGGGCTCTCAACGGCAGCATGGATAAGCAATCGTTGGTCGGTCCGAGCATAAAAGGTGCCAACCTTGTCCGGGTGATAGGCATAGCTCAGATGGAGGTAGGTCAGAGTGGGCGCTGAGCTCTCACCTCTATCCCGGTGAAGGGATAACTCGGGCATGGGTCTTCCTCCATTCTGACCGACGCTCGGGCCTTCCGAGCCTAAGGGCCGCCGAGGAAGGATTTGGTCCCGAGTAATCTTATTGGGCTTTTTAGCCTAAGTGGGCCTTGTGGGGCTGTCACTTGGATGAGCTGGGCCTCGTTCGGTCCTGATGGACTTAGTTTGGCTACTCTTAGATGGGCTACAGAAATCTCCCTCTCCAACAGGGTACAATGCCATCATCGGTCGAGGAATCCTCGGCACGCTCCGAGGCGTCCCTTCCCCCTACCACCAGAAGCTTAAGTTCCCCACCCCCCACGGGGTAGGGGAAGTCCGGGGCGATCAGCGGGAGTCCAGGAGGTGCTATCTTATCTCCACCCGCGACCGACGCCCTGAAGAAGTGCCTCTAGAGAAGAAGGCGAGGACCGAAGATCCGGGTCCGAGCACGAGTGCTCCAGCCGAGGACTTGTACCTTATCCAGGTCGGGGATGACCCAAGTAGGTCATTGAAGATCGGCGCTACCTTGCCCGAGCATGACAAACAAGCGTATGTGAGCTTCCTCGGGGCCAATCAGGACGTGTTTGCTTGGTCCGAGGATGAGCTCCCCGGAATTCCCCCGGAGGTCATTACGCACTAGCTAAGGTTAGATCCCAATTGCAGCCCAGTACAGCAACGCCGAAGGTGGTGCAACCCTGAGCGACAAGCCATCATCAGGCAGCAAGTGGGAGAAAAATTGTGATCAGGGTTGCTCCGGCCTACCCAATACCCAGATTGGGTAGCCAACGTAGTCCTGGTGCCCAAGAGTAACGGGAAGTAGAGAATGTGCGTGGACTACACCGATCTCAACAAAACCACGTCCAAAGACAGCTTCCCCATGCCATGGATCGACCAGCCGGTCGACGCCACGGCCGGGCATGAGATGTTGAGCTTCCTCGATGCCTATTCTGGGTACCATCAAATCAGCATGCACCAGCCTGACCAAGACAAGACCACGTTCATCACCGACCACAGCTTATACTGCTACACCCGCATGCCGTTCGGGTTAAAAAATGCGGGAGCTACGTATCAACGCCTAGTCAACCATATGTTTGACTCGCAGATCGGCCGCAACATGGAGGTCTACATCGACGACATGCTCGTGAAAAGCCTCCGAGTAGCCGAGCACTTGTGTGACATGGCGGAAACCTTCACCACACTCAGGAGGCACAATATGAAACTCAATCCTGCTAAATGTGCATTCGGGGTGCGGTCAGGCAAGTTCCTGGGTTTCCTCGTCACCCACCAGGGAATCGAAGCCAACCCTGATCAAATTAGAGCAGTATTGGAGATGGAGCGACCAAGACGGGTGAGGGACATACAGTGCCTGATGGGAATCGACATCGAGCACTGACTTTTATTTTTACATTTGTGTCCTTTAGTTATTTTTATATCCTCGGGAAAGTAGATTCGCAACTGTAAGGCTTTATGCGCCTATTTATTCTTTCTTAGGATTGTGTGGATTTATGTGCAAAATGCCAGTAGGACCTGCAAGGGGGTCCCCACTCCTTCCCCATTGGTCCACCTCATCCATGTGGGGCTGGTCAAAAGCCAAGGTGGCATCTAGAAGGTTTGACAAGTCAATTGGACACATGGGGAGACAAGTGGTTTAAAATGTCAAAGTTGGTCACCTACCTTACCTACCTAGTCAAAGGAGGGCCCCCTCCATATGTAATTTATTTATTTTGGATTTTTGAACACATGGGGGAAGAAAATGGCCTCTTTCCCACGAAATTCTCAGCCCCCCACCCCTTGCCATTCTCTATATAAGCCTATGTATAGTGTCATTAGAGATTTAATGAAGAAATTATGTGAAAATTACTTGAAGCAAGAAGGGTGTGCCCTCTCTCCTCTCTTTCTCTGATTTTCCTTCTCCATCCTCTGTGTTTCAGGGTTGTAGCCCTTCTATCTTATCCCCTCCACTTCTATTTTCATTTTGTGCCGCCGTCGCCGTTCATGCCGCCATCGAGCCGTCGCGAGCAATCTATCAAAGTGCTGTCAAGCTTCTATTTCTCAGGACAGAAGGCCACTACGAGAATTTTTACTCTCCACCTTGACATCTTATGAAGCTGAAATTTTCAGAGTGTATTCTTATCTTTAATCCCCATCTCCACAAAAAATTTCACATCCAAAATCCTTTTTTGTTATTTTTCCATTTTCGGTCTCCAGGTCATCCCAGATCTGTTAGCTTTCTGTTCAGTATAACAGTCAGCCTAAGTTTTCCATATTAGGACCTCTTTTTGATTTTTCCAGGTTCTCCCAAATTTACTGGAAGTTTTGTCTACCTTTCTCTCCATCCCCAATTTTTCGTGAAATTTCAAAAGGCCATCTCATATTTTCTAAAAATCCCTGTCAGGTCCATCTATAGTTCTATCTGCCCCAGTCCAGATTCTACCATAGTCCAGTATAAAATCTCCATAAAATTCAATTCTCCACAAAACCTTTCAAAAAAATTATTCCCGTCTTCCTTGTTCAATTCTCTACAACTTTGAAGAAGAGCTCAAGATCTACTTCGGAGGTTTGCCCTGCGGTCAACGCCAACTCTCAGGAAATTCAATTTCTGCCCAGTCAGATCTGAAACTGAGAGCAGGTCGGTTCTAAAATCGGCCATCCGAAATACAGCTATGGTGAATTTTTTTGAGTCCCACAAGGTCTAAGGACTTCGAGAGAGCTTTCCAACGATACCTCTTGTGAATCGATCCGACGTCGGAAGTGATCGCAGCGATAGATCTCTCCGGGTCGCGCGCCTGAAAATAGAAACCGCAGATCCGTGGGCACACTTTCCGACCGGTGCCGATCGGAGCCGCCCGGCCTCAGGCCGGCGAACCAGCGCGCCGCCAACCCCGGGAGTGCTTCCCCAGGTGTCCCCACCACAGTGGTGCCACCCCGGTCCCACACGGCCACACCGACCTGCACGTGGGCCCCACAACCAGCAGCACACACCGTCCGAGCCGTGCCGATGGGGTGATCAAGTGCAGCCCGTCAGCCCGAGATCGGTCCTCCCGGGCCCACTTGTGTAGCCCTTTACCTCCTTGCGTGGAGTGGGCGATATTTCATTGCTGTAATTTAATTCATTACTGTTACCGGGAGTTACCGAATTCGGCCGGGATCGTCTTCCCCACGCCGGGAGCGTGGAGGTATCGTGTTCTCTCCCTTGCTCCGCACTTACTTTATTCATATATATTTCATATGCCGCTGCTAGAGAGCATGATAGGGTAATTAGATCGCTTCATATGATTACATTACCGCTACTGCGAGAGAGAGCGAGACCGTCCCGTGACCCGATCCGGGCACGAAGGTGCGAATTGACCACCCTAGCTCTTGCCAGTTTCTCAACTGTGCACGTCCGACGCATCCCTCGTTAAGGGACAATCACGAGCTCGTCTAGAGTCCGAGGATCGCATTCCAATTGGAGTCGAGTCCGTGGTCCGTCCCGCATCAATTTGGTATCAGAGCGAGTTTGAGTCTAGGGTGTCTAAAATCAAAAAAAAAGGAAAGAGTGTCATTTACGTCTAGTCATCGTCTACATCGGTCTAAGGTTGCATCCGTATACCATTGTTCGGTATATAAAAAGGTGTTATCCGAATGTTAGGCTATGCCGATCGGGAAGGTCGCACACTTGCGCTAGTGATTTTCGGATCGATTAACTCCGCCACGTACCGAATCTTGGTCGTGTCTAGGTTGGTAGTCGAGTCGGCATTCCAACTTTGCATTACTTAGGATCGTGTCTAGTATTTTATCCTAGTGTCGGCATGGCCATCCACTAGCTTCCCCATGTCCCATGGATTACCGAACACCCGGATCTTATCCATGGTGGCGATACTATCTAAAATGGACGGACCACCCGAACCACCCCAAAAGGCCCGAAGCCCGGGACTTCTATGGCTCCGAAAACCCGAGTGACTACTTAGAGTGGGAAGCCGTTATGGACGACTACTTTGAGTGTCATCTTATGTC
The DNA here is from genome assembly GCA_022559845.1 of Amorphophallus konjac. Taxonomy (NCBI): domain Eukaryota; kingdom Viridiplantae; phylum Streptophyta; class Magnoliopsida; order Alismatales; family Araceae; genus Amorphophallus; species Amorphophallus konjac. Next base: position 319,818,774 of record CM040119.1, on the reverse strand, counting down.
CAGTCCCGCACAATTCGACTTAGCCAAAATGTGACTTTTCTATGAAGCCGCCAAAACTTGGAGGGACATCAAGTACTTCCGGGAAGATAGGAGGCTAAGGCCCATCGAGTCATGGTGGGATATGAAGAGAGCGCTTAGGAGGGTCTACCTTCCCCGTCCACCTACTTCCAACTATGGGGGTCATACCACTAGCCATCCCCACCAACTCACCCGCAATCAAGTGGGCCACACCTCCATCCAACCCCGCCCCTTCACCCCCATCCAAGCCCTCTAAAGCAACCCCAATCAAGTGGTCCGCCCAGTCACCTCCAACCAACCACCCCTTGGCATCTCCATCCAATCCCACCCCGCCGTCTCCAACCAAGTGGAAGCCCCGCTTCTAGTCGAGTCTAGGTCCACCCCCGAGCCGAGATCCAAGGAGCAAGTCCACTCCGAGGTCCCCACTCCAACCCGCTCCTTTGAGGAAATCGAGAAAAAGTTTTGGGATTGGTTGGAAAGGACATGTGCTCCTTCACCACCCGAGAGTGCTCCATTGCTATCTACTTCCGAACTTTATTCAGAACCATATTATTTGGAGCCACCAAAACCTGAGCCACTCGTGTTTCTTACGGGACCGCTATATATAGCTGAGCCGCTTCTTAGTTGGCTCAAGGATGGCTTGGTCCCACCTCCATATCCATCAATGGACCCCACCTTACCTATAGTTCTCGTCAACTCCTTCCACACTACCTTTCGGTCTAGTCACCATGTTGATACCTTAGATTATCTTGTTATGGGATTAGATTCACAATGGAAGTTGACGCACTTATTGGCTCGAGGCTTTGACCAACCCACTAGTCTTAGCTTCACCCACCCGGCCATAGGGTCCATTACCTCCGTGTGCACCATGGGTTGTGTCACCACGGAGATTCCCTTATTCCTCCCCATGTCGGCCGAATCCGACTTCATTCCCTTTTGCCCAAGGGAGGAATCTTATTTTCTACACATGTCCGTCGTCCCATCGATCATAATGTATGACGGTGACTATGAATTCCAAACTTGAGACCATGTCATGTTGGCACCCATCTCACGGGGTCATACCTTCTTCGACCCTTTTGACCCCTTCACTAGTGAACCTCTCGAGCTATCATATTTACTCCACTTCTTCTAAGGAGTTCACTATCCCACCCCTACCCCTCGGTCTAGTTGGCAAGCCGTGCCTACGTCTAGGGGTAATGACGAGGGTAGCTTTGGATCTCCTAGCCCTTCCCCACCCAAATCCCATAGGTCGCCAATGCTTGAGTGGTACATCTTAGGGTGTCTAGGAGTCGTCCATTCCGTCAACCATCGAGTACATCTAGTGTATGCATGGCACATATTCGGGTGTCCTGGTCCACCATCGCCTATGCATAGGTCGGACTAACATTAGGTTTGTTTAGTGCCTTTGTGAGTCTTTGTTTCGTTTGTCTGTCGTGTGTTTATGCATACATCGAGTCGAGTCGTTTTGTACGCTCGCGTTGTTAGTCCCTTTCAAGTATGAGACTTGTCGGACTATTGGGATCGGTTCTACTCCACATATCGGATCTAGTCACATAAGGGACAAGCGGTGATTCTTAGTGAGTCTTCGAGCCGCCCTCCCTCCTCTTGAGAGTGACCCCACCCCGGAGTGTTCCACCACTATCCCCTTCTCATAGCAGCATGCGCATATCGAGTATATACGGAATGAGCAGGTGATGATCACTTGGAGTGGAGCGTACCTCGCGCTTCTGGGTTCGGTGACGGATCCGCTGGAGCTTCTCGAGCAGCCACACCCCTTACTCGACGGGGTCGAGTTCCTCCCACCCGGGGAGAGTTGATGGGAATTGACATCGAGCACTGACTTTTATTTTTACATTTGTGTCCTTTAGTTATTTTTATTACTATAATTTAATTCATTACTGTTACCGGGAGTTACCGAATTCGGCCAAGATCGTCTTCCCCACACCGGGAGCGTGGAGGTATCGTGTTCTCTCCCTTGCTCCGCACTTGCTTTATTCGTAAATATTTCATATGTTGCTGCTAGAGAGCATGATAGGGTAATTAGATCGCTTCATAGATCCTCATCGTCGCCATAGACTACTTCACCAAATGGATCGAAGCTGAGCCATTGGGAAAGATAACAAGTGAGGCAGCTTGGAAATTCATGCGACGGAACATCATTTGCCGGTTTGGGATCCCGAGGGTTCTCACTATCGACAACGGCAGACAGTTCGCGAGCATCACCTTTCAGGAGAAGTGCTCGGAGTTAGGGATCTGGAACCACTACACCTCGGTAGGGCATCCCCAAGCCAACGGGTTGGTGGAAAACGCCAATCGGACTTTACTCGATGGCATCAAGACTCGCCTGGACCAAGCAGGCGACGTATGGATTGATTCAATCCCCAGCATCCTATGGGCTCACCGGACAACCGCTAGAGCCGCCACCGGAGAGACGCCTTTTCATGTCGCCTATGGAGCTGAGGCGGTAGGCCCGGTGGAAATATCCAACCCCTCGTTACGAGTGGGACAGTTTGATGAGGCTAGGAACAACCATGCAATGTGAGAGAACCTGGACTTGCTCGAAGAAGGAAGAACCAACGCCCAGGCAAAACTTGTGGCATATCAGCGAAGCTGGCGGAATACTACAACACCCGGGTTAAAGAGCGACACTTCTTCCCCGGAGATCTGGTTCTACGGCGAGCAAGCGTGGCTAACCCGCGAGGAGCCGCATGGAAGCTCGCACCTAACTGGGAAGGCCCGTACCGGGTAACAGAAGCACTCGGCAAAGGGGCGTATAAGCTAGTGACGCTTGGGGGGAGAGAGGTGCCCAGGACGTGGAACTTCGTTAACCTCAGGAAGCACTTCCAGTAAACGTCACCGGCCGTACCCCACCCAGGCAAGTTTCCAGCAATAAGAAGGTAACCTAAGGGTTCCCTAAAGGCAAGCATTGCTTCCTTTGAAAATGAGAAGGTAACCTAAGGGTTCCCTAAAGGCGAGCATTGCTCCCTTTGAAAACGAGAAGGTGACCGAAGGGTTCCCTAAAGGCAAGCACTGCTCCCCTTGAAAATAAGAAGGTGACCTAAGGGTCCCCTAGAGGCGAGCACCGCTCCCCTTGAAAACAAAGCGGTAACCTAAGGGTTCCTACGAAGGATGCGAGCAACATGAATACGAGCACGGAGGATTGCCCAGAAGAGCACGAAGAAACACTCCAATAAAAGGTACATAATAGTATTGACTCAAAAACAAGCAATTTATATTTCTTTTGTCAAAATACAAGCTGCCAGAAATTGACAGAATACCCTCACATGGGCCAAATACAAGTACATGGAGGGACAAAGCGTGCTCAACAGTAGCAACATGTTACTCCAGCAACTCGCTTTTTCGGCATCATCCTCTATCAACGATCATGCAGAGTCTTCGAGCAGGCGCAGGTACCCATCTTTGTTCTATGGAAGGGTACCTACAGAGAAACCTCCTATGCTAGAGAAGAGGGACAAATCCCTCAGGCCAACAAAGGGCTTCACTGGTAGAAGTCCTACATAAGGAAAACTAGGCCAGTATCCCCGGCTACCCGCGCTCGGAAGAAAGCCAGCAAGGTCCACCCATTACAGGGAACCAGCAGGCCCACACAAGCCAATAGGCGGCGGCGGTACTACGAGGCCAACTCATTAGGAAGGTCACCCCGGCGAACTGGCCATGTTTCCAAACTGGCGAACAAGGCCCCGCTGCCCCGGCTGCCACCAGTACCTCTCTTGAATGGAGAGGTTGTCTTGTGCCTCGCCACGAACAGCGTACAGCAGCAACGGCGGAGAGGCATGCTGGCCATGCCTGCAAACTGAGAAGCCCACCGCCATCGTCCAAGCTGCACGGCCAGGCCCACCGAGTGGAAGAATGGAAAATAGATTCCACCCTTCCTTACGATCCTTCCTACCAGGAAGTAGGAAAATGTTCCAGAAACGAGGAGCATCTCACCGAGCACCTACAAGGAGCAAACGACGGTTATATACCACGAAGACAAGCAAAGGAAGCTAGCTGAAATTTAGAAAGTAGCGCTACCCTGACACTTCTCGCCCCGTCAAGGACGGATCCTATCCGGCTCAAGAAGCAGGACTCCCCTACCGACGTACAAGCGATCGACCTTCTCCAGGGCCACCCGCCAGCCTGCGAGGTACCCAAGCCTGTATTGCTGGGATGTCGGGCCACCCTCTCCAATCCCAAGCCACGACCGCCACGGTACCGACGCTGGGTTCCCCCGAAGGACCAAATGTGACGACCCGGATCCCAGATACCAGGTATACCCGATAGGATAATCGAGTACACCTGATACCACTTGGAACCCGCGAGGCCTCCCAAGAGCGGTAAAGCTCCGAAGGGAAAAAGGATTATCGTGTAGTACATTGAACTGACAGATATAGCAGCAAGCAATTAAATTTCATTAGACCGGGTTGCTAAAATAGCAGAAATAAAATTACTTTTTAATTAACAGATTACAATTAACAATTATATACCCAGAGTCAAGTCCAAAGGAAAGACAACAAGTTTCCCAAGAATAGTCGACAGAAAAGAAAGACGTACCAGAAGGTTGGGGGAAGCCCGACGAGTGTACCAGCTGGCCACGACAACACGCAAACTCAGGAGCCACGGAAGCAGAACGAACATTACCCCACCTGAAAAGCAGGGGTGAGTCTCATGTCACTGGCTCAGTAGGGGTCACACGGATCCCCACTGAAAAACACGCAGTAACACGCTAAAACTGTAGGTAAACAACAGCAGTAGTCAAACAGGAAAGCTACACAAGAAAGTTGCAAGTCTACGCTAGAACGCAGTAAAGGAACATACGGGTAGCAGGAGTAGGGAGCAAGCTAAGGAAGCGGGAGAAGAACCCGTGCCAAACCACGTAACAGCAGAAAGGTGACTCAGAGCTGACACGGTCAGGAGCTGCTGATCTACCGACAAGACGCCAGGCCTAAAGCAAAGGCCTGCACGGACAACAAGAAAGCCTAGGAAAACCTAGACCAAAAAATGACAACACGACCAGAAAGTCGTGCACACTGCCCCACACACGACTAGAACACCACGGAGGTGACAGAACGCTGACCTCGAGTACAGCCACAGAAAGGCTAACCCGGGAAGGTCAAGATGCACAGAAACACCAAGAGTCACGTGTCACGTGACGAGAGTGCCTCCCCACAGCCAGTTGCGTCCACTGACGTCTTATGCTGCACCACACATACCGAGCCTAACAACGCCTAACCAAATAGGCGGAGTCTCCGGTACACGCTGTTCGGACCCGAACAGCAATCGAGTTCGAGTAACTAGTCAGGGGAACGCCCGTTGGCGCCTCGTCCAAAGCCCCTAACCACGTGATACGGGACGGACCATGACTCGACTCCAAATGGATATGCGATCCTCAGACTCTAAGCAAGCTCGTGATCATCCCTAACAAGGGAAGCGTCGGACGTGCACGGTTGAGAAACCGACAAAGAGATAGGGTGGTCAACTCACAAATTCGTGCCCGGATCGGGTCACGGGACGGTCTCACTCTCTCTCGCAGCAGCGGTGATATAAAAAGTATAGCGAGCTACGATCCTAGCACATGCTCTCTAGCAGTGACATAAAGAAATATATACGAAATAAAGCAAATGCTGAGTCAAGGGAGCGAACACGATACCTCTACGCTCTCGGCGTGGGGAAGACGACCCCGGCCGAATCGGTACTCCCGGAATAACAAGTAATTAATTTATAGCAATGAATATGACTGCCCACTACACGTAGGGAGGTAAAGGGCGACACAATGGGGCCCGAGAGTAGCGGTTTTGGGTTGACAGGTCACTTCTTGTGTTGCTTCGGCGGCACACGTACTCACGACCGTGGAATCCACGTACTAGTCCGAGGGGCCATGTAGGACCGGAGTGGCACCACTGTGGTGGGGATGCCTGGAGGGGCGCTCCCTGGGATGGCGGTACGTTGGTTCGTCGGTCGGAGGCCGGGCGGCTCCGATCTTCACTCGTCGGAGTTGCTGCCCACGGATCTGAACTGCTATTTCAGACCCGCGCGTCCCGACGAAATACGCTACTGTGGTCACTCCCGACGTCGGATCGACGCACAAGAGATACTGATGGAAAGTTGACTTGAAATCCTTCGATCTATGGCTGGAGAAAGAAATTTGAGTTTCCCGTTTATGGCCTTTGTCGAATTTTCAAGCTGCTGACTCACAGGATCTGAAAACTCAGGGCAGATTTGAGTTTTCCTGAGAGTTGGCATTGACCGAGATGTAGACCTTCGATTAAACCTTTAAGCCCGTCATGAAAGTTGTAGAGGCCGAAGAGAGGAAAACAGGGATATATCTTATGCAAGATTTAGTGGCAGTTTCGATTTTTGGGGGATTTTATACTGACTCAGGGTCGGATCTAGACAGCAGAAACAGAATTGAATTTGGGAAAAAGACACAATTTCAAAAAATGGGTAGAGGGCTTTAGAAATTCGACAAAAATTTTTGGAGGGTTAGGATGATGGACAGAACCTCCAATAAATTGAGGGTTCCAACAAAAATCAAAAAGGGCGTCGAAAGGGGGAAGAACTAAGCTTCTGCTACACAGATCTGAAAAGGGACAGATCAGGAAGACAGAAAGACAAGAAAATAGAAAAATATAAAAAGAAGGTGAAATGATGGGATAATTTTACTGGAGGTTGGGGATCAAGTGGGAAACGAACTCTGAAAATCTCAACTCCAGACGAGGTCGGCGTTGGGAGCTAAAAATCTCGTAGTGAACCTCTATCCAGCAGAACAGAACCTTGGACAGCACTTCGGAAGCGGCTTCGCGGCGGCTCGATGGCGGCACGAATGGTGGCGGCGGCACCAGAGATAGAAATCAGAGGTGGAGGGGCTAAGGTAGAAGGGTTCTCAACCCTGAAATACAGAGTGGGGAAGGAGGAACCAGAGGGAGAGAGGAGAGAGGGCACACCCTTCTTGCTTCAAGTAATTTTTACATAATTTCTTCATTAACTCTCTAATGACACTATACATAGGCTTATATAGAGAATGGCAAGGGGTGGGGGGCTTAGAATTTCGTGGAAAAGAGGTCATTTTCTTCCCCCATGTGGTCAAAAACCTAAAATAAATAAATTATATATGGAGGGGACACTCCTTTGAAAGGAAGGAAGACATCTTGGACTTTTAAACCCCTTTGTCCCCTTTGAATGTCAAACCATCTAGAAGTCCACCTAGGACCCCTATGACTTAGGTGGACCAATGGGAAAGGAGTGAGGGCCCCCTTGCTGGACCTACTGACATTTTGCACAAAAACCCAAACAATCCAAGGGAATGACACATTGACTTATAAAGCCTTACAATTGCACATATACTTTCCCAAGGATATAAAAACAAATATAAGGACTCAAATGTAAAATAAAAAGTCAGTCCTCGGCGTCTATTCCCATCAACTCTCCCCGGGTGGGAGGAACTCGACCCCGTCGAGTAAGGGGTGTGGCTGCTCGTGACGCCGGCGGATCCGTCACCGAACCTAGAAGCACGGAGTACGCTCCACTCCAAGTAATCGACACCTACTCATCTCGTATAGATTCGATATGCACACGATGCCATGGGAATGAGGCTAGAGGTGGACACTCCGGGGTGGGGTCACTCTCAAATGAAGGAAGGCGGCTCGAAGACTCACTAGGAATCACCGCTTGTCCCTTATGTGACTAGATCCGATATGTGAAGTAGAACCGATCCCAAAGTCTGACAAGTCTCGTACTCGAAAGGGACTAACAACGCGAGCATACAAACTGACTCGACTCAATGTATGCATAGATACACGACAGACAAACAAAACAAAGACTCACAAAGACCTTAAACAAACCTAATGTTAGTCCGACTTACGCATAGGCGATGGTGGGCTAGGAGACCCGAAAATGTACCATGCATACACTAAATGTCACGCCCTGTACTCTATACCGTCGAGGTATTGTCCGCTTTGGCCTATCGGCCTCATGGTTTTATCCCTTTTTAACAGTGATCGGCTCCAGAATGGGTGACCTCCGACTTAACTGTCACGCCCTGAGCCTATATTTACAGCGGAAGACTCGCTCGGGGAGCACGAACAGCCGGCATGGTAAGCCTCTTGCAAGCAAGAATAATTTAGAGAGCGAGATAATCACATAAAATAGATGCAATTGCACGAGGTGTAATCAAACCTCAACTTTATTCCATAATCAATTAATATTCAAAAATACATATTTTGACTTCTTCACTAATTGACTCAAGAAATAAGGAAAATTACATTGACACCATCTAAACATTTTAGACTTCCTAGGTCTTCTCTCTTATCAGGACAACTCTTAATCACTCTCGGACCCGCTGCTTGAATCACCCGAATCCGAATGCGAACTATATCCATCTCCTGAAAATCATTAAATAATAGGTCATGAGCACACTTGCCCAGTAGGTATCATCGCATCAACATGAAGGCACTATTAAAGTAATTAGCATTTTAGCTCTAAAGAATTAGGTAAAATCATGCCATGCGAATCAATCATGCGATAGAACCAAAGTAACAAGATAATCATGTGAGATAGAATGTTCAAGAATGAGCTAGCAAGAAGGTAACATGATATCTGGCCTTTTCAATCAAGCATGTAACAAGAATGTACGATCAGTGCCACATATTCATCACGCTAGTCTCTTTTGAGTACATAGTTCGTGAATTTCTGTGGAATAACAATCAAGAATGTCAAGTCATGTCACTTGTATCGTGGATCTTCACTTATTTATAAAATAAGTACTCCCAGCGCAATGCGACGCCAGTAGCATCATACCCCATGGTTTATAAAATAGTATGTTTCCGACAATCAGCCGAGGGGAGTAGCATAGAGCCCTTGAACACAATCAGTGCTCGATCGCATCTTCAGGTATAAATTAAGCTACTTCCACGCATATAACAGTAAAGTATAGCAATTCCAATAATCTCATGATAATCAATAACAAATGAATGAATGCTTCAACGTATGAACATAGGAGTCAAGAATGATTTAAACAAAGCTATGCTTTTTGGAATTAAATCGATAGCATAACGGTATATTTCTTAACTTTCATTCATTAAATTAAGTCATTTTAACAAAATGATAAGTTCTAGATCATCAAGGTATGTCTAGAATCATTGGAATATCAACCCTTGGTTAAACCTTGGGTTAATAGATGCAAGCTATGTAACGGTCATGGTTTGGGCCGTTACATCATGTAACGCGTCCATACTGGGCCGTTACAATGACCAGAGTCCAGGGATAACGAAGTAGACTCAGAAGAATGTAACGGTCTGATTCTGGGCCGCTATTTGGGCCTGACGGTCCAGTCTAAGTCCGTTACTTTACAAGAATCAGAAATCACGATGGTGTATTCCACTAATGGGTTTTCATTGGTACAACCAACTCGGCGTCCTAGTGGGAATCCCAGGCTCGCGGAGAATTACGGAGGCCTTGAAACAATGATTTCCTAGTCCATTGGAAGGAATATCCAATAGAGAGGTTCTCTTGTCCAAGATAGTTTTCCTATAGTGCAATGTGTAAACTAATGACATCATACCGGAGTAAGTGCCATGTACTTATAGAATTTGACTCTATTGACAGACAGAGATATACAATCCATTATGAAATCATGATGAAACTCCGTCCATATAACGTTTAAAGGTCATGCTTTATAGTACAAAACTATACATTTAGGCTTTATGAAATTAGCACAACTCAAAATAGAGTGAGATATCAAACATGCAATACCTAATACAAACGATCTGATAACCTTAAAACATGAAATCAGGTTGCTACTTAGATATCTAGGCATAAACATAAGTAATAGTGGCATGATATATTCTGCCTAGGGTTGCCAGTACACAGATTGTAACGGTCTAGGGTCAGGGCGTCACAGTGAAAATGACGGCCTGTCGAGGAGCCGTTACTTGAATATAACGCGTAGCTATTGGCGCGTTAGAATCAACAGAGGAAAATAAGATATACAGAGACTGTGATGGATCATGGTAGGCGCGTTACATGCAAGTGACGGTCCTACTGGGATGCGTTATAGTTTCTGCTAACAGAAAACAATAAGAGACCTAAGAGGTCAATTCACATCATGTCTATTATCAAAATATCATGAGTTTCTAGACATGACAACGAAGTAAAGGTCTTCTACATGCATAGGTAATTATGAATAGATGAACAACATGCTATAATCCTCTCTTATTAGGGATAAGGGATGCATGATATGCATGGAACTATCAAAATATGGAATCAATGATCTATCATGCATGAAAATCCATTAAACCAGAGGCTCTTTGTCCTATCAAGTTCTTTTTGCCGTTCATGAGATAACCTACCTCTTATTTAGGTTGAAGTTTCTGAATTTGGTTGAGAAACCTGCCCTAGTTCTTCACCTTCTTTTGTGACTTTTTCAGCTACTTCCTTGGGATCTAACTCCACGTCCTTTTGACCTAAAGATGTGAAATTCGGAGGGGAGTTAGTCTTAAGCATAATGAACAAAAACTTCTAAACAACTTACCCGTAATAATGACTCCTTACCTTGCTTCTTTACGTCCAAAAAGTAAGGGTCGCACAGTTCAAAACTATGCCCTATTTATAGAGTTTAGGTTAGGGTTTGAGGATTAGATTGATTCTACAGTCCTTATTCCACTAGATCCTTATCCCTAAGAGTCCTTAGAGTTATTATGAGTCTTCTCAATCAATCCACTGTGGATAGGAACATCAAGTTCCAATCTTTTCACGAGTTCCTTTCTTTGCGGAACTAACAGGCATGTAACGGTCGAGTGACCCTGCATCACTTGGCTGCGACGGTCTCGCGATAGACCGTTACAGTCTTCGTAGTTAGGACTTTTAAAATATTAAAACTCTTTTGATATTTATCTAAATAATTATCTAGATATAATTTGTATTTATCCTGAAAATCTGTGGATAAGCTTAATTACCTTCTAGAATATGGGCCAATCTTAATGGTCTTGGCTTAAAAACCTTTTGGCTTTTATTTAAGTGGTTTGGGTCAATTTTGTTAACCCATTTGAGCCTTATAATGACTTATCACTTAATTAAATCCTTGTAAATTCCTTTAGCCCCTTTTCATAAATTCTAGAAACTTATTATTATTAAATAATTTAGAAAATACTTATATAAATTTTGGGGCTTTACACTAAAGGCACTCGATGGTGGGCGGAATGGAATCCTAGACATCCTAATAGGTACCACTTATGCATTGGCGACCTATGGGAATTGGGTGGGGAATGGCTAGGAGATCCAAAATTGCCTTCGTCATCACCCTGGGACGTAGATAAGGCATGCCAACTAGACCGAGGGGTAGGGGTGGGATAGTGAACTCCTTGGAAGAAGTGGAGTGAATATGATAGCTCGGGAGGTTCACTAGTGAAGGGGTCAAAAGGGTCAAAGAAGGTATGATCCCATGAGGTGGGTTCTCCAATGACTCGGTCCCAAGTTAGAAATTCATAATCACTGTCATACATTGTGATCGATGGGACGACAGTCATGTGTAGAAAATAGGATTCCTCCCTTGGGCAAAAGGGAATGAAGTCGGACTCGGTCGGCATCGGGAGGAATAGAAGAATCTCCGTGGTGACACAACCCACGGTGCACACGGAAGTAATGGACCCTATGACTGGATGGGTGAAGCTACGACTAGTGGGTTGGTCGAAGCCTCGGGCCAATAAGTGCATCAACTTCCATTGCCAACCTAAACTCAAAATAAGGTCACCCAATGTATCAACATGGTGACTAGACCGGAAGGTCGTATGGTAGGAGTTGACAGGCACTAGAGGTAAGGTGGGGTCCATGGATGGATATGGAAGTGGGACCAAGCCATCCTTGAGCCAATTAAGAAGTGGCTCGGTTATGAAAAGCGTACCCGTTAGAAACACAGGTGGCTCGGGTTTTGGTGGCTCCAAATGAGAGGGCTCCGAAATAAGATCGGAAGATGAGGGTGGTAATGGAGCACTCACGGGTGGTGAAGAAACACGTATCTTTTCCATCCAATCCCAAAATATTTTCTCGATTTCCTCAAAGGAGCGGGTTGGAGTGGGGACCTCGGAGTGGACTTGCTCCTCGGCTCTCGTCTCGGATGTGGACCTAGACTCGACTAGAAGCGGGGCTTTCACTTGGTTGGAGGCGACGGGGTGGGATTGGACAGAGATGCCAAGGGGAGGTTGGTTGGAGGTGACTGGGCGGACCACTTGATTAGGGTTGTTTTGGAGGGCTTGGATGGGGGTGAAGGGGCGGGGTTGGCTGGAGGTGTGGTCCACTTGATTGCGGGTGAGTTAGTGGGGATGGCTAGTGATATGACCCACGTAGTTGGAGGTAGGTGGACGGGGAAGGTAGACCCTCCTAAGTGCTATTTTCATATCTCACCATGACTCGATGGGCCTTAGCCTCCTATCTTCCCGGAAGTACTTGATGTCCCTCCAAGTTTCGGCGGCTTCATAGAAAAGTCACCTTTTGGCTAAGTCGACTTGCGCGGGACCGGACATAAGGTAACACTCAAAGTAGTAGTCCATAACGGCTTCCCACTCTAAGTAGTCACTCGGGTTTTCGGAGCTGTAGAAGTCCCGAGCTTCGGGCCTTTTGGGGTGGTTCGGGTGGTCCTTCCATTTTAGATAGTATCGCCACCATGCAGAAGATGCGGCCCCTTGGTCGTCCATGGGACACGGGGACACTAATGAATGGACATGCCAACACTTGGACAAGACACTAGACCGACTATGTAAGGTTGGGATGCATGCACACTAAGGACAAGACACCAAGTTCAGTACGTGGTGGAGTTAATCGATCCGGAGATCACTCGCGCAAGTGTACGACCTTCCCGATAGGCGTCGCCTAACGTTTGGACAACACCTTTTTTATATACCGGGTTATTAGGATGAAATGCAACCTAGACCAACTAGACGATGACTAGACGTAAATGACACTTTTTTTTTATTTTAGACAACCTAGACTCAAACTCACTCTAATACCAAAATTGATGCGGGACAGACCACGACTCGACTCCAAATGGATATGCGATCCTCGGACTCTAAGCAAGCTCGCGATCATCCCTAAAGAGGGAAGCGTCGGACGTGCGTGGTTGAGAAACCGGCAAAGAGCTAGTGTGGTCAACTCATAAATGCGTGCCCGGATCGGGTCACGGGACGGTCTCGCTCTCTCTCGCAGCAGCGGTGATATAAAAAGTATAGCGAGCTACGATCCTAGCACATGCTCTCTAGCAGCGACATAAAGAAATATATACGAAATAAAGCAAATGCTGAGTCAAGGGAGCGAACACGATACCTCTACGCTCTCGGCGTGGGGAAGACGACCCCGGCCGAATCGGTACTCCTGAAATAACAAGTAATTAATTTATAGCAATGAATATGACTGCCCACTGCACGTAGGGAGGTAAAGGGCGACACAATGGGGCCCGAGAGTAGCGGTTTCGGGTTGACATGTCACTTCTTGTGTTGCTTCGGCGGCACACGTACTCACGACCGTGGAATCCACGTACTAGTCCGAGGGGCCATGTAGGACCGGAGTGGCACCACTGTGGTGGGGATGCCTGGAGGGGCGCTCCCTGGGATGGCGGTACGCTGGTTCGCTGGTCGGAGGCCGGGCGGCTCCGATCTTCACTCGTTGGAGTTGCTGCCCACGGATCCGAACTGCTATTTCAGACCCGCGCGTCCCGACGAAATACGCTACTGTGGTCACTCCCGACGTCGGATCGACGCACAAGAGATACTGATGGAAAGTTGACTTGAAATCCTTCGATCTATGGCCGGAGAAAGAAATTTGAGTTTCCCGTTGATGGCCTTTGTCGAATTTTCAAGCTGCTGACTCACAGGATCTGAAAACTCAGAATAGATTTGAGTTTTCCTGAGAGTTGACGTTGATCGAGATGTAGACCTTCGATTAAACCTTTGAGCCCTTCATGAAAGTTGTAGAGGCTGAAGAGAGGAAAATATGGATATATCTTATGCAAGATTTAGTGGCAGTTTCGATTTTTGGGGGATTTTATACTGACTCGGGGTCGGATCTGGACAGCAGAAACAGAACTGAATTTGGGGAAAAGACACAATTTCTAAAAATGGGTAGAGGGCTTTATAAATTTGACGAAAATTTGTGGAGGGTTAGGATGATGGACAGAACCTCCAATAAATTTGGGGGTTCCAACAAAAATCAAAAAGTGGGTCGAAAAGGGGAAGACCTAAGCTTCTGCTACACAGATCTGAAAAGGGACAGATCAGGAAGACAGAAAGACATGAAAATAGAAAAATATAAAAAGATGGTGAAATGATGGGATAATTTTACTGGAGGTTGGGGATCAAGTGGGAAACGAACCCTGAAAAATTCAACTCCAGATGAGGTCGGAGTTGGGAGCCAAAAATCCCGTAGTGAACCTCTGTCCAGCAGAACAGAACTTTGGACAGCACTTCGGAAGCGGCTTCGCGGTGGCTCGATAGCGGCACGAACGGCGGCGGCGGCACAAGAGATAGAAATCAGTGGTGGAGGGGCTAAGGTATAAGGGTTCTCAACCCTGAAATACAGAGGGGGGAAGGAGGAACCAGAGGGAGAGAGGAGAGAGGGCACACCCTTCTTGCTTCAAGCAATTTTCACATAATTTCTTCATTAACTCTCTAATGACACTATACATAGGCTTATATAGAGAATGGCAAGGGGTGGGGGGCTGAGAATTTCGTGGGAAAGAGGCCATTTTCTTCTCCCATGTGGTGAAAAACCTAAAATAAATAAATTACATATGGAGGGGACACTCCTTTGAAAGGAAGGAAGGCATCTTGGACTTTTAAACCCCTTTGTCCCCTTTGAATGTCAAACCATCTAGAAGTCCACCTAGGACTTTGACCAGCCCCACATGGACCCCTATGACTTAGGTGGACCAATGGGAAAGGAGTGAGGGCCCCCTTGTTGGACCTACTGACATTTTACACAAAAACCTAAACAATCTAAGGGAATGACACATTAGCTTATAAAGCCTTACAATTGCACATATACTTTCCCAATGATATAAAAATAAATAAAAGGACTCAAATGCAAAATAAATAGTCAGTGCTCGGCGTCGATTCCCATCACCACGTGTGCACACACTGGCTCTCGCCTAAGCCAGGCCTCTAGCTAGTATTCTCCCCCCGTAGAATGCTACGGTAACCGAGCCGGGAGCCCACAGAACTAGCTTAGGAACCGTTTAACGGGAACACCCCTCCCACCACTCCTGAGGTGGGTCGACAACTGAAGGTCGAGGGTAACAAAAAGTGGAGGCTCACAAAACACAGAGACCCGAAACACGAGAGCCGAAGTACAAACAGGTTAAACAAACATTGTCACCCGTACTTCCAAGCACCAATGGCAACATTGACAACTGCCGGCCGACTCAGGGCAAGGCAACTAGACCTACCGGCGCAACGATCCTTGAGTTTGACGACTCGAAGGCAAGATCGTCACGAACAGCGGAACAAGCCGCCAATCGGTCTTACCCTAAGCCAGGGAAAATGACATACTCCGCAAGAATACGATGCACAGAGACCTGAGGGAACACCAAGAGCCCTCAGCGCACCTGGACACACCGACAGAGGTAGGACAACACCTCGTGGTATCCAGAACCAATGTCTCGGGCTGGAAAGAACCGTCGAGACACACAAGGCCACCTGTCAACCCCTGGGTAACCCCCGGTTGACCAGAGCCAGACAACACCGACACAAGCAGCCGACGCACAGACACACACACAGCATGCACAAGCACTCCTGGCTATCCCACCACGGTTACTGCCCTCATAAGACGTCAACAGACACCCACGGGTCATGGGCAAACCACGAGATCAAGCCAAGACAAGTAGAAACCAAAGCGGCAATAATAACACTCTGGGCAAAATGGACTGTCATTCAACCACTAGGTAGACCCGACAGTCAAGCAACAGCCGCCACGCAACCAAAGACAAGGGCATTGGCAGTTCTAGATTGCGTCGTTAGGGGACCATCGCAGTCAGGGAAAAGACCGCACCCAGTCACCTAACCCGACCGATCAAAAAGACCACTGCCACACAAATACAGCCCTAGAACACGAAACTACGACCGACCAACACACGGGCGAACACCGAACAGCCCAACGGCCATCACGGCCACAACGGGACCGTAACGCACTACCACAGGCACGCTACACGAGCCTGACGCACCAGGACAGGGGCGTCAGAGCCAACAGGATAACAACTACAACACGACCTACGTAACGCACCAGGCTAAGTGCGTTACACCAGCCTAACGCACCAAGGTAGGGGCGTCAGGGCAAACAAGTCGAAACATAAGACTCGCACCATGTAACGGACCACCCAAGGTGCGCTACACAACCTGACGCACCCAAATAGGGCCGTCAGGGACAACAAACCCAAAAACTCAACACAGGCGAACGGCATGTGACGGATCAGCCTGAGTCCGCCACAGCCACCTGGCGCATGGGGCTAGGTGCGTTACACCAACCACCATAGCCAGACGCTCAACGGCCAAACGCAACGTAACGGACTCGCGTAGGGGCGTTACACCGAACATAACGCACAGGGAGAAGTCTGTTAGAGTGAACTGACTGACACGGTCTCCGAGGCAAACACGGTCGTCGAGGGGCTGACAGCCATAGCCCTCGAAAATGACCCAATGTAACGCACCAGCAGAGGTGCGTCACAGACGTGTGACGGTCCTGCCTGGTCCGTCACACCCCACTCACCTTGAGAGACCAGAAACGACCAACGACATGTAACGGCCTATCGGGGGACCGTCACAGCAAGTTACGGTCTCTGGAACGACCGTTACATTGACCTGATGAGCAAAATAGGGGAACGGCCGAATCGGCCCATTCCACGCCCCATGCACGCCGAAGGGTAGGGGAAACAATGCCACACGACGGGAAATAACCCCTGGAGGCTAAAAAATATCACATGCAAGCACCAAAACGCACGAACGGGGCGATTCCCTCAAATCGACCCGAAATAAGTAACAGGGGTTCCCGAACTCCTACCAGCCCCGAATGGCGACCGATCGACACGAAACTGACGTGAATGGGATCCAGACATCCCAGCGGTCATTTTGACGCAAACTACGCCGTGAATGGTTGCCATTTTTCGGCGAACCCTGAAAACCCCAAAAACTACGATTTTTACTAAATCGGCCCGATCTCCCCCGATCGAGCACCAAATCACGCGTATGGGTAGGGAAAACGTGCAAAATGAAGTGGCGATCCATCTCCCTACCTCCACTGAAGAAATCGAGTGCCGAAGCGACTAAATCACGCCAAAAACCGCACCGCGAACCAAATCGCCAGCTTTGAATCCACCATTCGGGATTGCGCCCAAATCGTGCCGATCCTCGCTCCATCACGCGCCACAACAACTCCCGGGCGTCGCTACCTCACCCACGGTCGCCTCCGTCTGCTACCGGAGCCGAGAGGGTGAGAGAATAAGAGAGAACGGGAGAGAGAGAGGGAGTGAGGGTGTGAGTGAGAAGAGAGAGAGGGGGTGGGTTATATAAAAAAGAAATTAGAACTTTTTCTAATTTTTGAAATTCCGTAAAATGCTCCAAAAATGAACTAATTCATAAAAATACGCAAAAATAGTTGAAACGATCGACTCGAAGAGTACATCGCAACTGCAGCATCCACGAGTTGATGAACTAAGAAATAAACTCACCATAGGGTTCCATAGCTAGTACGAGAGAAAAATCCACACGGATCGTAAAACTCAACTCGGAAGTCACACAAGCGATCCGAAACTCTCCAAAAAGGATCTGAAAGACCTGATAAAGATCCGACAAAGGTCCACTAAGGATCCGGTGCATTACACCAAAGGTCGACGAGGAGCCTGTAGAAATTCATCATCTGACGAAGTGCCAGACTCTCATGAGGACATTCTCTAAGAAGGCTACCTACAAAGGCTCTCTACTGCAGAAGCTGATCGCTGGAATGCAGCGGAAGCCACCATTTATAGGGTAAGCAAAGTCCCCAGAAGTATGAGGACTCTCACCGCCTCAATCAAATCCGTTGAAATCAAAGCGACGGATCCAGAAAGTCGTGCTCCTTTAGAAGCCCCCGTCAAGGACGCCGTTTCGTATCCCCAGAGGATCTCGCGACGGTTCAGGAAGAAGGAAATAAACGGAAGAAATCTCAAGATTTGCAGATAAAAAGGGAGGTTTTCATTTCCAAAAAGGAGAAATTACAAAGAAATGCTACAGCCTCGGAAAGTGCGAAAAAAGGAAGGAAAAGATAACTAGGGGCATCCCCTCAAGGACATGCCCCGGTTACATCATCACGTGCCCTGGGCTTAACAGGCGCACGCACATCAGCGGCACTCGAAGAAGGTGGCTCATCACTCAAGTCCACCACGACAGCATCCGCGGGCGCCCGCTTGCCCGCGGTCGACACCGACCACTCAGCGCCCACCTCCACGGGGTCGGGCCCCTCTTCTTCGTCCTCGGTCCCCGAGCCATAGGGATCTGGAGGAGGAGGGAGGACCGGGGCCTCGGGGTCAAAGTGCCCTGCGGTGGCCTTCACAGTGGCACTCCAGCCCTCTCAGAAATCACGGTCACGTGCCGGCCCGTAATACTCAAGGGCCGCCTCCGTCAGCTCGGCACGGTAAGCCGAGGAGGAGCAAAAGGCCTCCACAGTCTCATCACCCGCCGAGGACAGGGACATGCGCACCCTGGCGAGCTCCACCTTGAACTCCTGGCCACGGGCCTCCATGGCTCGGGTCTCCGTCTCCAGCTTGGCCACCCTCTCTCCGGCCGCGTCAGCCCACACTAGTAAAGAGTCCCGATCGCGCTCCATGCCGCCAGCGCCAACTCCAGCTGAGACATATGCTCCCTAAGTCCGGCATTCGTAGCCTCGGACTCCTTCAAGCGTCCCTCGGCCCCTGCCTGACAGGCCCGGCAGGTCTCCAGCTGATGCACAGCATCCAGGAAATGGTGCCTCCATAGCCCGAAGGCGCTAGTGACCAGGCACATGCTTTTCGCGGCAACGGCCATCAACTCGTCCACAACACCAGGACCCAGCTCCCCAATGTGCTCATGCCAGTAAGCACTCCGCATCATGAGGTCGACGATGCCCGGGACACCGGGCACCCCCGTCGGTAGGTCCTCAGGCCGCGAGGACTGACCGCGCGGAGACGAGGACTGACCGTGTGGAGGGGCCCTCTGCGAAGGGGGAGAGTCGACCTTGGCAACAGCAGGGCCCTTGCCCCTTTCAGGCCCTAGGTTACCGGAGGTGGACACAGGAGTAGTAGCTGCCGGCACTGTCGGCGACAACGGTAGGCGAACACTGGGGGGAGGCACCCCAGGCGAAGGTGGGACTCGGCTCCTGGCTGGACTGGAATCCCTCCCCCTCTTCCTCGGCCGGCGCCGACTGTCAATCACCGCCAACTTGTCCTCGGTCAGATAAGTCTGACCACCGCCAGCCATGGCAGACTACTCTCCGGGTACGCTGGGAGTGGCTTCGGAGAGACTCCGCCGGGAACTAGGCCCTCCACAGGCCACCGACACCTCGGGCGAACGTGCCAGAGGAATGCCCACAGGGGCCGGATACGGCAACTTCCATGGGGCAAAAGCAACCAGGGCTGGGGGGGGCGACGACCGACACCTGTCCGGTTCCCGGAGCAACGTGATCCACAGGGCGAGGAGTGAGCCGCGGCATCCGGACGATCTCAGGGGTCCAACCCTGCACTTCAGTCGCCCCTGAAAATGCAAAGACAATGTTAGTCTAACATCAGCCACTACTGCCACATCCCTACGGGGAGACAAGACCAGCACCCTGTGGCAATGGGGGGCACAACCCCACCTCTCGAAGCAGTGCCGGGGTCAAGACGTGGTCTGCATCGACTAGAGGGTACCGGGAAACCGCCTTCAGATCCCGGCGGCCCTCGGCGTTGAGGGGCGGCTTCGTATCGCGCCAAGGGCGAGGAAAGCTGCTCCGCATCCAACCATCAGAGGCTCTTTCCCAGTCCTTCGACTCGATCAGGTATATGTACTGCTCCGCCCATCTCTTACGGTTGGACGTGGTACGAGAGACAAAGATAAAATGGTCGCGGGCACAAGCCTTGAAGTAGGTGAAATAGGTGTCAGATGGACAACTCTGGAGGAGGAAAAATTTCCGGAACAAGTCAACACTCGGCTCCACCGACGCTCTACGGCAAGCATAGACAAACCCGCAGAGGATGCTATAAGAATTGGGAGTTATGCCCCCGATGTTCCACCCGTAATGGCGGAGGACGGTCGAAATGAAAGAATGGACCGGAATACGAAGAGCCGTCTGAAAGGAGGCCATCGGGATCATGATCCCGCCAGTAGGGTGACTCGTTATGTTGTCTCCCACAGTAGGAAAGATGATATCGTACTCAGGGGGAATCTAGAAGGTCTCCCCCAAACCATGGAATACCCTATAGGCCACTAAGGGCTGGGAGTCAGGCCGACTAGTGCCCGCACCTGAGGTGCTCGGCACACCGCCTCGGCTCCGAGGCATCTCCTCCGAAGAGGAAGACTCGACGCTAAGAGCTCTCCTGCGTGGAGGAATCACTACCGCAGACTAGAAGAACCGAGAAAGAAGGATCCTCACCAAGCAAAGGGAGGAAGAAGCCTACGACGAAATGCGACGACCAGTGAGATGTGAGTATAGTTTTCGAAAAGCCTCGCAGCACTCCTTATAGATCGCCCACTACAGTCCAACGGTTACCCCCTGAGGGCGGGTCAGGCGAAGGGACGCATGCCGCTACGGCGGTATGGCTACCGAGGCGAGGCGACCGTTCTGAGCCCACATCCCTAAAGCGAGACAAGACCCGACGTCATCATTGCCAGCTGTGAGCGATGTCACGCGGTTCGGGGAGCGAAGAAGACGCGGAGGGCGCTGGCTCCTCTTTTGTTTACTGCAACACAGAAATAAGAGAAGAGAGAAGGGGCCACCACGGGAGATTGCTCCGGCGGGGCGAGCGGGACAAATGTAATATAGCAAGATATGGGGGTTAAACGGCCATAGCGGGAAGTGACTCGCCGCGACCTCGGGGGGACGGGAATGGTGCAGAAATTAAATAGCAAGAATTGAAACGGCCATTGGGGAAGTGACTCGCCGCGGCCTCGAGAATATGAGCAGATAAGAATATAACAGAATATAAGGAGAATATAAAGAGCGGGAATTTAAACGGCCCTTGGGGAAGTGACTCGCCGCGGCCTCGAGAATATGAATAGATAAGAATATAATATATAAGAACGGGAATTTAAACGGCCATTGGGGAAGTGACTCGCCGCGGCCTCGAGAATATGAGCAGAATACAACAGAATATAAAGAGAATATAAGAACGGAAATTTAAACGGCCATTGGGGAAGTGACTCGCCGCGGCCTCGAGAACAAGATGTGATCGCCAGGGGTCAAAAGACCCCAAATAAAGAAAGTGATCGCGCCTACCTCAAGAGCGGGAGATGGCGGGTTGCTTCTTCCTCCCCCTTCGGCCGGCCGATGGAGAGGGCTTTCCTTGGGTACCCTTGCAAAACAGTAGACAATAAACAAACGGAATTAGAAAATGGCAGTGTAGTAACAATTCCTTGCAATAAAAGTAACGAGATCGTGACCTGACACACACCTGGTTGGTGTGGTTTTAAACCCCTCTCGGACTCGAGTAGGAGGAAAAATGCGATGATGAATGCAAGAAGTATGCAAGAGACGGCGCCCTTATGTAGGGAGATAGAGGATGCAGTATGATGAATGTAAAGAACTATGGAGAAAAATGGGAAGAAAAGGCTTATTGGATGAGCCGAAGGTGAGATCCGGCGGAGCTCCGGCAGCGTAGGGACGACGTGGAAGCGCGGTGGACGAAGATAGCCTTCCTCTCGCGAGCCTGGACACCCGAGAAGCCGGCAGAACCTCCACCTACAAAAGACCCCACGGGTTAGAAATGACTCCGGTAGCCTCTGGGCTCCGGCAGCCTATCGGATCTCTTAGAAGCTCCCCCAGAACTGAGGGGGTGGGCCTCTATTTATAGGGCTCCGGAGGGTGGAGGCGTCCAGGACCCTGGACACCTCCATCAGGGCCGAACTAATATTTTATTCTATTTTTTATTTATTTTTTCCGAATATTTTTGTGGAGGCATCCAGGGGCCCGGACGCCTCAAACAGGTCCACCGAACCCCACCGACGGCCGCACGCGGTTTGGCACAACGCGTGATTTTGTGAGCGGCGTCTCGTGATTTTGAAATGGGCGCGTCCAGCTGCCTGGACGTCTCCACAATTTGAATTTTTTCACACACGACAAACCGTCGTTCGGTGGCCGGCGCCCGTGAGGGAGTTGATGGAGGCGTCCAGGGTCCTGGACGCCTCCAACAAAATATATTTTATTTTTTTGTGTTTTGTCTTTTATGCCAACTGGCATTTTGTATTTTTTATATTTGTTTTTATGGAGGCGTCCAGGGGCCTGGACGCCTCCATTAATATATTATTTTTTATTTGATTTTGGGCTTTGAAAAATAAATTAAAAGAATGGGGACGTCCAGGGGCCTGACGCCCCCATAAAGACCCACCCGGCTCCTCAGTTCAGGCGTTGGCGGCCGCCCGGCAGACACCCTTCCTGGTTTCGGAACCTCTGATGCGTCTAACTGGTGTTGATGCCGTCCGAATGCCGTGACGAGATGATTCCAGATGCTGAAAGGGCGGAAGAAGACTCAAGAAAAGGAAGCACTCGAGCGATTCAAAATGCGTAAGCCGTCGCGGGGCGTCGTATAGTAATATGAGACTTTCTCAGGAGACGTCAGGAATGGCGTGTCTACAGCTGCCCCGCCTTGGCATCTGCTTTGCAAGGGAGCGACACGTAGTGGAATGGTATCGAAGTGGAGTGAAATGAAGTGGGAGCGGACTGATAAGTTGATGCCAAGGTGTGATGAGACACGCTTTTGACGTTACTGTTTGGAATCTTTCCTGGAGTTTCAATGAGGCAACCTTTGAAGAAGGTCTTTCAAATCTTGACGATTGCTTGGACGGAGATCAAATAAGGGAGGGTGAGATGTGCGCTCAGGCACGAAAAAAAGACCAACTTCTCGGTGTGGAAGTACCTGGGTCGGAGGTTTCACCTTTGGGGAGCGGTTACCAGCCAATGTGGAAGTGTTGCGGCCAAGGTGGGTCAAACAAGGTAAAAAGTAAAGGAATATCTGAGGGTCTGTCCAAACAAGGGTCTCCTTTGGAAGAGCAGCGTAAGGCCGTTTCAAGGAAATTCAGTATTTTATTCGGAGTGGAATATCTCATATTTGTAAGAATTGAAGCACAGCGGCTTTCGCAATCGAATCACTTGAATGATCTTCCGCAATAAATCAAAGTCCTATATGAATGCATGCTGGGCTTAAAGAAAATTTAAAACAAACTAAAATAGAAAATAGCCAAGGATAATATTGTCAACTTGTTAAGAACGGGTCAGGATACCGATCCGGTGAGCCGACACTGGGCTGGGGCCCGTTTATCCGCGCACCAACTCACTGAATGGAACCGTCGTCCCCATGCTACCACAAGTTAACGGCCTATCCGTACAACCCAAATTCTTCGGGATCATCACTGTTTTTGTTGAAGGGGAACTCAAATCCCAGATTCGTTCGGGCCGCAAGGTCCTTGACATGTTCTAGTAGCGTAGGTATCATATACTATGATGCATGACATGGTGGGACCAACCATCGAAAGGTGGGACATGAGATAGGACAAAGACGTCCGTTAGTAAAACCTGCACAGACCAGCATAGGTTAGTAACATCAGAAAGTAGCAGATTTATAACAGAATCACACCACAGTACAAGGGGGTCTAGACAAAACTCTGACGACTGACCACTGTAGCGCCTCTCCTTTCCTACACTTCTTCTCTTGCACCAAGTTGTTTCGAGGCATGCCTTACGAGACTTTTGCCCTGGACAGAAGGGAACTACTTTGCACGGAGGGATTCTGTTGCTTTCTTTTGGGCGCGTCCAGGCGCGAGGATGCGTCTTAACCCTTGAATTTAAATTTAAAGCGTCGGGTGGCCTTTCTTCTCCCGTGCCTTACCCGCAAACGAGCCCGCCTTCCGCCGAAACTCGCTCGCCCGTCTTCGTCTTCTTCCCCTCGATCGATGGAGTTCGGTGGGCCGGACGATGGTGAAGGTGGAGAGGGACGAGAGACTCCTCGCCCGAGGAGGGACACGCAAGAGCACGGAACGGCGTCCATAGAGGAGGAAGGGCCGCTTCGGGCCCCCGAGGGACCCGAGGGGCCTGATGGTGCGGAAGGAGGTGAACACAGTCTGGTAGGTCCTCGGATCTTCTCCTTTGATCCATTTTGAGTTTTGAAGCGAGCCGTGCGAGAGGGGAAAGGGTTCGGCGAGTGTTGCACTCAATTGATGGACGCGTCCTAGACAGGGGACACGTTCTTTGTTATGATGCGAGGCCCTTCTTTCTTGGTGCAGGACATGGCGAGGACCCTGGGCCTGGCCGATGAGTGGGCGAGTGCAGACGAGCCGAGCCGCGTCAGGAAGGAGAGTCGCGGCAAGGCGAAGCTTGAAGACTGGTGCATACGTCTCCCTGGACAGCAAGGGAGCGTACTGGTGCAGGATAGTGCCGACTTCCTGCGGCAGCAGAGAGAGAGTTACGTGGGTCTTCCCCGAGCTGGGGATACGCACGACGTCAACGGGTCTCGTGCCCAATTAGCCGAGGTCAGGCGGCAGCTGGCCGCCACTCAACAGGAACTGTCGCTCCTAGTAAGCTAAGTGCTGCATTTTCTGTTTTTAAATGTGGAGCTTAGCTGACGGCTGTTGTTTGTTCGTTCCAGCGTGCCCAGCAGACAGCGATGGTGGGAGTGGCTGGCGGCGCATCTTCCAGTTCCTCGGCCCCTTTTCTTGAGATTGCCTCCCTCCGGGAGCAACTTGCCGGTGCGGTGGCTCGGGCTGCCCGGGCGGAAGAGGAGCGTGATGCCTGGGTGGCGACTGTAGCAGAGCTGCGACATCGCGGTGAGGAGAGACCTTCTCCAGACATCCTGGAGTTAAGGGTTCTTCTGCAGATGATGAGGAGAGAGGCAGAGAGAGAGAAAGCCGAGAGAAGGTCCGAGCGACAGCGGGATCAGACCGAGAGGAGGGCCTTGGAGGCCCAAGTGAGGGAGCTCCAGCTGGGCCTTCAGGCCGTCGTGCAGAGGCTAGGAGGGATGGAGACGCGCTACGAGAGAGCGCGAGAGTTCGGGGAGCGACTGCGCCAGTCTCGTCGCTTTGCCGCTAGTGGCTTCTTCGCCACGCCAAGGGAGGAGCAGTGAGTCATTACTGTGGAGCCGGCGCCACGAGGCGAGGCGGGTGCTACTGCACGGGGATCCAGGAGGCTTCTGAGGGACCCTCACCTCAGGGGAGAGGAGAGGGACGCCTAGAGGGACGAGCATGAAGATAATGGCAAGAGTTGGCGAGCTAGTGGACCCGCCTCCTCTCTATGATTGTGATGTTTATGACAGCTTATGTAGAATTATGAATGGAGTGATTTGATTTTCTGCTGCTTGTTTGTTCTCTTGTGTGTTCCTTCTTCCCTACACTTCTTCTCCTTTGTACTGTTCCCATGTGATGGGTCTGCCGAGACTCCACCCCAAGCGGAGAATCGCGTCTTGTTGTGACCATTTTCCATGGGAATCTGCCGTCGAAGTCAATAATGACGGCCCTAGTTCCTTCTCCCAGATGTTGTGTCAAGTTTTGCGGACGTCCTCCAAAACATGATAGGGTATCCCTAGACAACATAGGGGGCTAGTCGTCATATTCTTCATCCAATCAATCACCCTGTGCGAGTGGTGAAGTGACACACGGGACCGCATGGCTGGTGCCTCATCGCGAGGGCTATCATTAAAGGTGATGGAGGCAATCTTGACCTGCACTCCTTCCATTTCTATAAATTCTTGTCCCTTTTATCCTCCCAGGCATATCGAGAGCTAACTCGAGGAGCACAAGTTCTCACGGGAGAGGAGGAGTTCAAAATTCTGAGAGTTGGATGGAGGGCGAATCTTCCCACTCCTCGAAGAGAAGCAGGTCCAGTGGTAGCAGTTCCAGGAGGCTTTCGGACCTCGAAGGGCACTTAGCGAAAGGGCCCAATCACAACTCGTAAGCTGAGCTTTCTTGCCCTTTTTTCCATTCTTTTTTCTTCCTTTCTTTCTGACCAAACCTCCTCTCCATTCCCTGTATGCGTAGAGTGTGATGAAATCACAGATCTCATGGGAGTTGGTAGTGGCAGCATACCGAGGTCTCCCAGATTTTCAGAAGGCCAGGCTAGACGTGATGGGTTTTGGCACCTTTCTTCGGATCGAGGCGATCCAGCTCGACCTGGTCCTGATCCAAGCCTTGTGTGAGAGATGGGACCCAGTGAGTCGGGCATTCCTGATGCCCTGGGGGCACATGGTGCCCAGCTTGGAGGATGTGGTCCGGATCACAAGCCTGAAGGTGGAGGGCGAGGCAGTGACCGGGGTCACTTATGCGGATTACAGAGAAGGTGCTCGGAAGCTACTGGGTTTGGACCTAGATGGTCGGAAAAATAGGTCGGTAGCTAGGGTGTCCCTCATGGATGCATTAGGGCTCACCGACACTCGTCGGCGGGATGATGAATCCTCAGAAGAGTTCATGGAAAGGATGGAAATAGGATGTCGTGCCGTGTACTGCACAGATTTCGGCAACTGGGAAAGATGCAACATAGATTTGAGAAGATTTCTCCTCTTCCTTTTGGGGAGATTGGTACTGAGCTCGAAAGGGGACGGTATCCAATGTCGCTTCCTAGAGCTGCTATCAGACCTTGAAAGAGTAGGATACTACGCCTGGGGAGCTGCCATGCTGGCACACTTGTTTGCAGGCCTGTTCCAAGAAGTGGATCGTGAGATGGCTGTGAGTGGTTTTACACCATTCATCCAGGTATTTTTGGTTTTGCTTGTTTTGTATGTTTTTGTGTTTTTATTTTTCGTAGGATATTGATGACATGTGCAAAAGCAGTTGTGGAGCTATTATTACCTCCCCATGGGGAGAGCTCGGCATTGGCGACCCGTGATGGTGCCGCTAGCCAGGCAGTGGGAACCCATCATGAGTGCGGCACCCCTAACCTGCCAACTGATGGTGCTAAGGTAGGAGCTACAGGAGTTCCCTACAGCGATGGTAAACTGGAGACCCTACTCAGACATGGTCGATGCCGACCAGCCGTGGGTTCTAGCAAGTCGTGCCCGGGTTGGACGGGAACTGTGGATGCACTGCCTGAATGAAATCGAGCCGCTTCGGCTACGATTGGTTATGAGGTCTTTAGGACTGGCTCAAGAATGGGTGGATTCAGCTGCGTCACCTCGCGTTGGGAGAGAGACGCGAGGACCAGCGACCTGCATTGACTGGCGCGTGCGGTTCCCTGAAACGTATGAGGACTGGCAACGGGGTGGCACGATTGTAGAATCACATGCGCGGGATAGCGAGGACTACTTGCGTCTATATAGGACAAAGTACGCAGAGCGGCTCCAACCCCGGGGACTTGTGGAGGTAGGTTTCCCCTTTTTCTCTTTTCTTCTTTCTCCCTTTTTTTGGTTTTCTGGTGGAAATGCCGACTCGTATGGCTGCAGGATATCCGTGATACGATGATAGCGAATCTATGAACTCGCTTGGCAGAGATGGAGCAACAGTTGGGCGATGCCCGCGGAGCTACGAGTGCCTTGGTAGGTGTACAATACGTTCCTAATTAAAACCCCAGATTCCAGATGTTGGCTGCTAATTCACACGGTCGTAGCATGCCCAGATTGGCGCGGCTTCCCCAGCGATGGGAGTAGGTGGTGCCTCTTCCAGCTTGTGGATTCCCACCTCAGAACTCGACTTGCTTCATGAGCAACTTGCTCACGCCACGTAGCGTGCTGCGGAGGCAGAAGTGATGCTCTGTATACAGGTAAAAGTTTCAGTGTTGAGTTCTCTTTGTTTATGCCTTGTCGCGTATCTTGAGATGGTACATCTGGCAGGAAAAGGAGACGAAGAAGCGCTTGCCCAAGCTGCGCAGAAGGAGGCTAGGATAGCAGAACTGGAGAGGGAACTGCGGCGTCATCCTGATGACGACTCCTCTAGGGATGCCGTGGAACTGAGGATCACTCTCCAGTTGGAGAGGGAAGACCGCGAGAGAGAACGCGCAGAGAAAGAAAGAGACGCAGAGAGAGAAAGAGCCAACAGATTGACTGAAAGGGAGGAACGAAGGGCCATGGAGGCCCAACTATTCGAACTCCGAATCAGCCTTGGTCTTGCTGAACAGTGGCTGAGAGATGGTGAGGAGCGCTACCGAAGAGCACGAGAGCGTGGCTTTCGTGTTGGTAGCTTCTCTACTGCTTCTGTGGATCAATGCCGAGGTGTGGGAATAGGAAGGGGAGTACAGAGCGGTAGGAGTACCGCTTTTCGTAGTTGGGTAGCGCCTTTGAGAGCGCTTTGCCTGGAGAGTAGTGGGACGAGTAATGCAGAGAGAGAGGGCGGAACTTGATGTAATTTTTTTTATTTTTGGAATAAAATACAAGGTTCGGTTTATTTAGTTTTCACCTTTGCTTCTGTTGCCTGAATCCCTACACACATCACTGAAACAAACAAATCAGAATTTCTGTTCTGACTTGGCCCCTTGCTCAATAAGCAAATGGTCACTGTGACTGTCTTGATAACTGGTCAAGGGGCCAAGCCTTTATTTAACGAAGGCAAGGGAAAGATGCGGTGATGATAAATGCGACAGGCAAGCACACGAATGCAAGCGGTATTAAAAGTGAGATGCTGCACGCAAATGTAATCATGCAAAATTGATTTGTTTTCTTCTTTTTTATATTTGGCATTTTTTTATTTTATCATAAAAAAGATTTTTTTGTTTGCAAATATGTACATTTTCTCTTTTCCATTTTTTGTTAGTTTTATCATTTCAATTTTTTTCTTGCTAACGCCTGGCAAGCACCCAAATGGCACCTAACCTACGTGAGACAGGGGTTTCTTACTAACCTCCCAGGTATCCTAAGTGCACATCCAGGTTGATTTGGGCCTCTAGACCCCTCGAATGATGATCCCGCCGGCTAAGACTTACCCTGATGACAATACCGTCATGTCATGCTTAGGCTCCCAGTCGCTTCCGACCACAGAGATTCACCCAAAAGGTGTTTGAGGTAAGAGATTTGCCCGACTCGGGTCTGTTTCCTCACAACTCTAGATGGTATATGATGGAACACCCTGGAACCCCAATGACCAACCGTGCGACGCTGACCCGGAATCAGACGCCGTCGCACCCATAGGTGACGCGCTTGCATTGGCCTAAGCCCGAGGTTAAACAAGAAGACATCAAGGTGGTAAACAGGGGTCTTGACCAGCCAGAAACACGGAGACTCCTTCGCAGCGATAACTTTTGCTTTTCAAAGTAGGCAACCAAATGTGTATATTAAAATAAGGTCGCAGACCCTGGGTAGTTTTTCACCCTTCAGAAACTCCATCGAACCTTCATCTTTAGAGGGAGAAGGAAGAGTGTAGGGGATAAACCTCCTGAGAGGACCGACAAAGCCGTTAACCCGGCGAGCGAATAAGGGCCCATTAACTCTTTCCTCTCAGACAACTTCGGACCAAATCTCGAGCATTTACATTCCACGGCCCCTTTTGTGGATTCAGACTTTTGCTTTGAGGGGTTCCGTTTATCGCAACAGGCACGGTCACGACCAGGCTCTTGATTTTGATTTTGTATTTCTTTTTGTGAGGGAGATATAGTCGTTTGACGTTTGTGGGCTCCCTTTTCGTATGCCTGCGGGGACACTGCCCTCTTCTCGTGCTCTGATCGATGCTCGAGGAAATGGATCCTACTCTTGCCTTTGGGGTTTGAGTTTCGGTTTCTCATGCTCAGCGTTTTAAGGGCGCCGACTGTCTCATTTGGTCGAAGAAAAAAGAATAAAGATTACAGCTTCCGAAGATCTTCTGGGTGGGGCCCCACCGTAGGTGATGCTACCGTCTTTTTTGAATAAAATACATAAGTGAGCACATGTTAACTTCCTTCGAGCGAGCATAGGCCGACGTGGCCGGACAGGGATCTCCACGGTTCTGGCAAATCAAGACCCGGTGCCTACCAAGTCTTAATGGGCCCTATCCTAACATGAAGGTTAGATGCAGGGACTTAACTACATGGTGACTGCCAGGCATCGGCATTTTAAATTTTCCATATTTTTAGTGATTTTCAATATTTCTTTGTTTTTGATATTTTTATCTTTTCATCATTTTTTTTGTTTTGTGCTAAGGGTAGTATTTCTTAAGATAAAGTCCATTCCAAGGGTGGGATAACTCGGTCCCTTCGGCGTTGATTAGCTTGTAGGCGTTGCCAGGGTACACGGCTTGAATTACAAATGGTCCTTCCCAATTGGGTTGGAGCTTAGAACGCAGCCCTCCAGGTTTGACAAAAATTCTTTTTACGACCATCTCACCGACTTTGAATTTTCTCTCAACGACTTTCTTTTGGTAAAAGCGAGCGAGTCTATTTTGATACACACGTGCGTGTTCGGCAGCGGCCAGCCGCTTCTCATCCAAGAGTTCCAACTGGGCGAGGAGTGAATTACGACGATCGTCGA
The DNA here is from genome assembly GCA_022559845.1 of Amorphophallus konjac. Classification (NCBI taxonomy): domain Eukaryota; kingdom Viridiplantae; phylum Streptophyta; class Magnoliopsida; order Alismatales; family Araceae; genus Amorphophallus; species Amorphophallus konjac. Next base: position 319,788,170 of record CM040119.1, on the reverse strand, counting down.
GGGGAAATTCCTCGTCCAATTGTACCCTGAGAGAAGGGATCAGAGTCTCGTACGGGACTACCGCTTCCATACCATAAGTAAGGGCAAATGGAGTCTGCCCGGTGGGGGTACGGATTGAAGTGCGATAGGCCCATAGGGCTTCGATAAGTTTTTCTGGCCAGTCTGAAAACTTACTAGACTCGCAGGTTTTTTTGATGATTTTGAGCAATGTTTTATTGGTGGCCTCCGCTTGGCCATTACCTTGTGGGTAATAAGGCGATGAATGATGCAGTGCAATTGCGTACCTTTTGCAGAGGTCCTGTAGGTCCTGAGAAATGAACTGTGGCCCATTATCGGTGACGATCGTGCTTGGGACGCCGAATCTGGCGAGGATGTTCTTCCTGATGAACTTGCAGACTGTTGACGCCTTGATTTCCGCGTAAGCTTCGGCTTCGGCCCATTTGGTGAAGTATTCCGTCGTAGTAAGGATGAAAGATTTCTGCTTGGTGAGGGAATTGGGATCACCTAGGGGACCAATGATGTCGAATGCCCACATGGAGAAAGGCCATGGAGAGGATATTGGATGAAGTGAGGAAGATGGTGAATGGATTTTATCGGCATGAAGTTGACACTTGACACACCTACGGACATAGACAGCACAATCCTCTTCCATAGTGGGCCAATAAAAGCCTTGCCGAATGATCTTCTTGGCGAGCATCTGACTATTCACGTGGCCACCGCACACACTCGAGTGCATCTCCTCTACACATTTCCAAACCTCATCGTCACGAAGACATCTTAACAGAATACCAGTAAGGCTCCTCCTATAGAGTAGACCTCCAACTAATGTATATTTCTGAGCCACCCTTCTTATGACTTTCTTATCCTCTGTGGTGGCCCCTTCAGGATAAGACTGATCTTGGCAGTATTTGATGATTTCATAGAACCATGGTTTCTCTTCATCAGCCAGTTCTTCTTCGGCCTCTGCCAACATGATCTCCCTCTTCTCAAGGATATCTTCCTGCAGGATCTTTCTTGCTATCCCGTCTTTGATATTTACGTAGGAAGCATCATCGATTGCAGGGGCGTGAAGTTTGTAGATGGAAATGGACTTAAACCATCTTCCTAGAGGGAACCTTATGGATGATGCCAATGAGGCGAGGGCATCGGTGAGAATATTCTGATGACGAGGGATATGAACAAAGATCAGTTTTATGAACAGTTTGGCAAAGACAGCAGTGAGTTCTTGGTATGGCTTGAGTTTGGGATCGCGAGTGCGATATTTAGTGAGCACCTGGCGAAGGATGAGTTGACTATCACCTACGACTCGCAACTCAGTGATACGAAAAGAATGGGCGAGTTCTAGGCCAGCTAGAAGGGCTTCATATTCGGCTATATTGTTGGTGACTGGAAATTTGAGTTGGTATGCCAATGGGAATGTGAGGCCTTCAGGCGACAAGAGGACGATGCCGATTCCTCTCCCTTGAGAATTCAGAGCTCCATCAAAATATAGCGTCCACATTGGCTCATCTGATTGGTTGACGGACATTAGTTCCTCATCTGGAAACTCTGATTGGACGGGATCGAACTTGGGAAGAGGATGGTGGGCGAGATGCTCGGCTATGGCATAGCCCTTAATCACCTTTTGCTGGATGTAAACGATGTCAAACTGAGAAAGGAAGCTTTGCCAGCGTGCTAATCTGTCCGTAAGGACAGATTTTTCTAGAAGGAACTTGATAGGGTTCATTCGGGCAATCAGATGAACTTCATGAGCTAGAAAGTAGTGTTTCAACTTCTGCACTACCCAAACGAGGGCAGCACAGGTTTTCTCCATGACGATGTACTTCTGCTCACAGGGATTGAGAAGTTTGGACAAGTAATAGGTTGCCCGTTCCTTGCCTTCTTCATCAGCTTGTGCGAGGACGGCTCCCACGGAGTCATCCAAGACTGAGACGTAAAGGATCAGAGGTTTTTCTGGTTTGGGTGGAATGAGAACGGGTGGACTAGCCAGATATTTCTTCAACCCTTCAAAAGCTTTCTGACATTTAGAATTCCAGTGGAATTCCACTCCTGGCTTGGTCAACTCGTAGAGAGGTCTACACCTTTGTGAATGTTGGGACACAAACCGACGAATAAACTGCAACCTCCCGATTAAACCTCAGACTTCCCTCAAATTCTTGGGAGGCGGAATATCCCTGATAGCCTTGGCTTTGTCGGGATCTATCTCGATCCCTCTTTTACTCACAATGAACCCCAGCAATTTACCTGATGATACACCAAACACACATTTTTTCGGGTTCATTTTTAATTGGAACTCCCTTGACCTCTGCAAGACCTTAGCCAAAACTTCTGGATGTTCCATCCTGGTCCTTGATTTCACTAATAAGTCATCCACATACACTTCCAGATATATGTGCATCATGTCATGAAATATGGCCATCATAGCTCTTTGGTAAGTAGCTCCAGCATTCTTTAACCCAAACGGCATGACTAGGTAACAATATGTTTCCCAAGGGGTAGTGAATGACGTCTTTTCCTGATCCTCTTCTGCCAAACGAATTTGATTGTATCCTGAAAATCCATCCATGAATGAGAGGGTTTCGTAGCCTGTCGTGTTATCAATCAACACATCAATGTGAGGTAAGGGAAAATCGTCTTTTGGACACGCGCGGTTAAGGTCCCGGAAGTCGATACAAATCCTGATTTTCCCATCTTTTTTCATGACCGGGACAATGTTCGCCACCCATTGAGTATAAAGAACGACTCTAATGAACCTGGCTTTGTGGAGCTTATCGACCTCTTCTTTCATTTTCAAAGCCATCTGAGGGTGGAAACGCCTTAACCTTTATTTTACCGAGACGGACCCTGGTTTTAGGGTTAAACGGTGTTCGACCAAGGTTGAATCTAGACCCGGCATATCCTCGTAGCTCCATGCAAACGTGTCCTTATATTCCTTGAGAACCTCAATTAATGTCTCTTCTTCAGAGGGTGGTAGGTTGTCACTTATGAGGATGATCCTAGGGCCTTCCTCAGTTCCCAAGTTGACTTCTTTGGTGGATTCTTCTACAGCGGTTGACGGCTCGTCGAATCTCCTCATTCCACTAGCGTATGCGCCCGCCGCATCCTCATATTCTTCACCCTCATCTTCAGTGGGACATTCTTCATCCGTGATCTCGTAGACTCCATACCCTTCATCAAATGCACAGTCGCCCTCACATTCTATTTCCGGTAGCTGGATGGGATTTTCTAACAACTGGGGGATGGCAAGAAGGGCCTGACACCTGGCGGCTAAATCTAGAAGGAATCGACGAGGGATCTGCCTACCCTTGGATTTCTTCCTAGGTACCACCCTTGACCTATCATTCCTAGATTGACTGACAATATTTACAGAAGAAGAGGAAGACGAAGAGGATGGTGTAGAATGTACAGGAGAAGACCCCTCAGAGGAGGGGTAGAAAAGGTCGCTCATCGGACCTTGGACGGGTGGTCCGCAGGGCGGGACGCACCCGTGGGAGATGTAGGAGGTTTCCTCAACGAAGATGTGTTGTTGGGGAGTTTGAAAATTGACATTTTTTTTTTCGTTTTCAGTTTTAATGACAAAGCAGTGAAAAGAGATTAGAGGAGAGAGAAAAGTGGTTATGGCTAGAGAATTGTGAGGCTCATAGAGCAGATCATGGTTGAAGACCTGGCGCGGGTTGAGAAGCCCGCGTAGGTATGTAAGCAGAGAAGGGGATCTGGGAAGATCATCAGACAATTGTCTGGCCCAGGAAGACGATATCAGCAAAGGCTGAGACGAGTGGATGGAGAAGATGACGGCTAATGAGCCGTCGACGGCAATGTTGAGGACGGATGAAGATCCGTCGATGACAGGGTCCTTCTGGCGAGGATGAGGATAGTTTGGAACCTTGGCAAGAGTGGTAATATTCTCTGGTATTCCGGAGATCAATGGTGGTCCTTCAAGCTGCGGAGACGAGAACATCCTTTCCAGTGCAACGGAAATGTCCCGTATGTCGAACCATTTGTTCCACTCGCATTTCGGATCTTTGATCTTGCCTCTTTTGGTGATCCTCGGATATTTTTCAGCCAAATATACAGCATGTGATCTCCCATATGCTTCTCGTGGGTAATCTCTCATCTGAACAACAGGCCCTCTGTTGAAGTGGTTTGATAGAGTCCATGTGAGGGGCTTCCAATCCGCCTTGAACGGTCCTTTGAAGCCTAGGCCAAACCTGCGGTTCGGCCTAATTTCCTTTGGCGGTTTGAGCCTACCCTGTAACTGTGCGTCCAGACCTTTACGCTATTGGTAGCCGATGTTCCTCATAATCTCCCACCCTTTGGAGTGAAAAGGGAGATATGATGTTGCGGTTGCTCTGACTGGCTCCTTTGGTGCTAGTGGAACGTGAGATAGATCACGCACGTCCAGCAATGACAATATGGGCCGATGAGATGGCCAAACGGAGGGCAGAGAGGTGTTGATAGCATCCACTGTGTGAAGGACCGGTGTACTGACCACTTTAATAATCCTCCCATTGTAAGGAAACTTCAGGCACTGATGGTTGGTGGAAGGCACAGCGTCCATGGCTTCGATGTAAGGGCGACCCAGTAACCTTGAATGTGTGGTCCACTTGAAGTGGGTAGGGCTTGAAGCGGGCAATGATTTTGAGGTGGGTGATGGGTAATGAGTGGTTTTGAAGGCATTAGTGGTGATATGGTGGAGAAAGATGGGGTTATGTATGGTTGACGGATGATAAGGGGTTTAGGAGGCGTAGGGGTAAATGTGGTAGAGGTGGATGGTAAAGTGGGGGAGTGGGAGAAGATGAGAGGGTGTGAAGGCGTAGTGGAGAGTGTCGGTTGATAGGGGATCGGGGTACGGATGAGAGGGCGTAATGGTAGTGGAAATGGTGAAGGCGATACTGACGCGGGTTGATGAGAGAGAGCTGCTACCCGGGCAAGGCAAGGGTGTTGCGTGATGAAAGGATTGGCGGTAGAAAGAATGGAGGTACTTTCCTGGTGCCACACCTGCTCTCTCCTGACTTCCGGGAAGGAGGAGATGGGGTTACCCTGATGATTGGGCTGTTGGTGCTCCGGTAATAGATTCTGGATTATGCCCATGTCGGGCTGTTGTTGTGGGGCCTGCTGAGGCTGTTGTTGTTGTGGTTGTTGCTGCTGCTGCTGTTGTAACTGCTGATGTGGCCTATGAGGAGGTCTCCTAGCCTTGAGAGCGACGACGTATCGTCTTATTTCATCCCAATCTATTTGATGTTCATCATTCATATCGTGGATGTAATCTTTGAAATGGAAGCAGTAATCTACTGTGTGTCCTGGCTGCCTGTGGTAGACGCAGTATTTGGAGGTATCAACATTTGGGGGTCACACGGGCCTTTCTCTGGGTAGGGCGAGTTGGTTTGATGCCATGAGGGCATTAAAAATGTCTGCTAAGGTTTCTGGCAATAGTGGATAGTAGGCTTTCTTGGGACCGACCGGCCTCCTTTGTTGCTGTTAGGGACCATAGTTCCCCGGGGGTGGAACTTGGTTGTACTGAAGCGGTGGTTGTTGTTGCTGAGGTTGTGGTTGTTGTTGCTGGGGTTGACGTAATGGAGGCATATTATCCTGGGGTGGATTATTTTGGGGTGGAGGACGAAGAGGGAAAGGACTTGGTTGGAGGGGAAGTCGGGGCATTTGTGGAGGCCTTGGGTTGACTGCATAGTTGGCATTGTTGACCGCACCCACTTGCTCATTTGTCACGACCCCTTCTGTGGCTCCGCCCGGGACACCAGCGCCTATTTTTCTGACCACTTTGGGCTTCGGCGACTCAAACATGTTCATAATGGGGGAGTCTTTTAACTGGGTTTGGATGTACCGAGCCCTTTCATAGAGTTCCTCCATTGTAGTAAGTTTATTCATGGCCAGGACGTGTCTGAACTGTGGGGTTGCATTAGACACAATCATCTTCACTTGTTCGGGCTCAGAGAGGGTATCCCTTATTCTTTCCGCCAGAGACCTCCATCTATCAGCATAGCGGACAAAATCTTCGTCGGGTTTCATCTTTTCGGCCACTAGGTCGGTAATGGAGAGTGAGGGACCGACCCTATCCCTATATTTCTGCAAGAACCTTCTCTGGACTTGTGGACGCATAATTTTATATTTATTTATTTATTTTTGTTTGTTTATTATTTATTAGTTTATTTATTTATTGATTTATTGGCATGCCAGTCACATGTGTGACGATTTCATTGTGCGCTCGATCTGACTTGGTCAGTCGATTGTGAGTGATCGTGTCTGGACCAGAAGTCCGTCATACCATAAAGGCTATGACGTTAATTACATCCTTCCAAGGAAGGACAACCCTTGATTAAACGCCAAAATAGGAGGCCTCGAGAGGCAAACATGTATTCATGTGCATAACTTTAAACTTCATACCAGGGCCGGGAAGGTGGGTAAGAGAATAACATCAGCCACAAAAAGAGACTGTAGCGTTGAATCAGCGGTTCGAAACAACTAGACTTGGGGGAAAAGGGGAAATGGAGGATATCAATCACGGACAGGCTGAGCCATGACCGTGATGGAGGCTCACGGCATCGATCAACATTTCGACAGCATTTCCCCTTTATCTGGATTATGCCCAGGGGGAAATAGGCTATCACCCACGGAGTGTCGGGGTGAAAGCCGAGAGAAAGAGAGAGGCTGAACCTCCCTACCCATATATAAATGCCATGGGGCAATGTTTGATTTTCCCTTGGGGAAGCCGGCGGAACTCATGCAGTGGCATAGCCCTCCCGAGCTAAAGGGGTTACTCATAAATCCGATGCGGGACGACGGAATGTAAGTGAACGCTCAATGTTGCGCCCTCGCACGCGGATCGACCTGCGCGGTCAGGTCGCGGGGATCGACCTGCCCGGTCAGGTCGCGGGGGTCAAGGGGGCAGCGCCCCTTGCGGGGGTTTTCGGGGGCAGCGCCCCCGGAACAAAAATTTGGATTGAAGACTCAGTAGTAAAATTTGGTTAGATTATCAGTGCAGGCAAGAAAGCCAATCAATTAGGACTCTCGGCGCCAGAAGGATGCCAAGGGTGAGGGTTCTCGGCGGGTTCAACATGGAGTACCCTCGACGCGACGGGGAAGAGGCCGGGAAATAGGCTCTCGGCGCAAGGGTGTAGGCCTCTCGGCGCAAGGGCAAAGAGGTAGGTTCCCGGCGCGCAGGGAGATGAGGCCAAGGGACTGAGGTTCTCGGCGCGCAGGGAGGCCAGGAAGGGTTCCCGGCGCGAAGGCAAAAGGGCCATGGGCTGGAGTTCTCGGCGCGCAGGGAGAACAGGGGGGTTTTCGGCGCGGCCAGGCTGCAAGGGTTAGAATAGTTCTCGGCGCCTGAAGGATGGCGCCGAGAGCTATTCATCTAATTTACTGTACGCGGGGCCGAGAAGTGTGTGGGCGCCGGGATGAGAAACAGAGCTTACGGTACTCTGTTTTTTTGGGGTTTTTCAGGTTTCAGAGATGCAGATCAAGGCAGACAGGCTCTGGAAGGAAACCAAACATCAGGTTTTAATGACTTTGATTTGTGTTTTGAAGAAGGCCAGGTGCCTGGAGGGATTGGCAGGGGGATCATCTGACACAGGGAACTCCTTTCACCACTGTCATGCAAAGTCCCAGGGACGGTCTCAATCTTGTCTTCCATCCTCCTGGGAGAATTTTGGCAGCACTTCCCCCTGCGATTAGCATTTGCCAGAGAGTGGTATAGGCTGACATCCACGGAGTGCCGGGATGAAAGCCGAAAAATGAGTGAGCACTAAGGCTCAAAGAGACTATCCATATCTCTGGCATCGGTCACTATCCCCCTTCTCGGAGACTGACGAAACTCATGTAGAGACAGGGTTCGTCAGACCCACGGGGTTGCATGTGAATCCAATTAGGGACCTTAGAATATAGGGGAGGTCAGTCCCCAATTAATTTATCTCCTGGGATACTGTGACGACTCAAGAATGCCTCCGGATAAGTAGACGAAGAGGCCAAAGGGGTGGACCAAGGAGGGGAGCCAGGTTCTCGGCACAGTTGGGAGATCAAGGGGATGGAAGCTCCCGGCGCGGCCAATACTGGGAGGCTCCCGGCGCGGCCAAGGTGTAGAGTTCCCGGCGCGCAGGGGAGGACCAAAATAGTTCTCGGCGCCTGAAGAATGGCGCCGAGAGCTGTTCATCCAGTTTACTGTGTGCGGGGCCGAGAGGTGTGAGGGCGCCGGGCTGAGAACAGAGGTTTACGGCACTCTGTTTCGCGTTTCTTGTTGAATTTCAGAGGGAGTTTTGGGGATTCCAGACCTGCCAGTTGGTTGGATCTGCATGGATATGGGTTTAATTCATCAAGGATGAGCTGGGTTCGAAAGGAATCAATTACAGCAGGGGATCTGAGTCGTCATATGCTATGGATCCTCAGGGATCATTCGCTGGCACCTTTGGTCGCCCAGGGAACCGAGAGATAGCCATCTCTGGCCCCATGGACGACTCTGATGGAACTATTCATACTGGAACCAGACCAGAGACCCTCGGTATCAATCCATCGAAGTAGCTCAGTTACTCATGTGGAAAAGGGATCTCGAGTAAGCCGTCGGAGTTATTGCCGATATCGGTGGCAGACCTCCCCAGAAGCCAAGAGATGGTCTGTCTCTGGCCCTGGGGCAAGCCTGGGGGAGGGCTTTGTGCAAACGACGATGAACAGCAAGGGACATCGGTGTATCTAGAGCTATATTTATTCTACTGAAGACAATTGAGCCCGAAGACCCATCATAGAATTAGGTGCGCTTCAGTTGAGTTAAAGATGAAAACATGTAAAGGAAAGACATAGCAGCATACAGAGAGATAGCTGGCAGATGTTTCAATCACCCAACGCCCAAACGGGCCACTGGAGCATTTCATATCATTAGATCACCCCAGAACTCACATCAATCACACGGAGGGAATGAGAGAGAGGGAGATGAATAGATATCGGGATATCCCGGTTACATCCAAAATAAAATCGAGATAAACTCGACAGGATTACATAAAGAAGAAAATAAAACCATGGGGAGGGCGGAGCATTGACTCCTCTCCCTCCCCGGCTGCCCACCTGTAGCTTCTTCTCCTTCTTTCTTTTCTCAGCGGAGGTGGCTCTCTTTCTCTGTTGATCTCTTCTTCTTCTTTTTGGATGAGCAGTCTCTCTCGAAGCCCCTCTGTTTCTTTTCTATCGCTTCCTTTTCTCTTTTTGCCCCCCAGCCAGCCCCCCCTTTCTTGTGGGAGAAGTAATGGGTTTTATAGGGCCATGTTCACGGCGATGGCATTCGGCGTGCCTGCAGCACTAGTTCCCGGCGCACTCATTCGAGGGGCTTCCCGGCGCACTCCCTTGGAGGGGCTTCCCGACGCACCTCCTTTGGAGGGGCTTCCCGGCGTGCCTCCTTTGGAGGTTCTCGGCGCAAGGGGTATGAAGCCCATCCTTAATAGCACATTAACAGGCCCATTCACAGGCCCATTCTTTTCTTTGGCCTTGTTAATTCTTTTGATTGCATCAGCACTGACGAGGGCTCCTTCTTTAACGGTGTATGCATCATCATCTGAACAATCCAGAAGTTTCTCATCAGCCAACAGACCGGAGTTTCATCGGTATCGCCGTTTGGATGACGACAATACTGGACATCGGCTCAGCCTGAGAGTGTCCTAGCTGGGCAAGTAGTTGGTAGTGAGGGCCCTCCCTCAATCCTGGCTTTGCAAGCATCTTTCAGTCTTCGTTGCTAGTCTGGTCTCATCTTTATCTTCGTTCATATTTTAGCTGTCAACAGGACTATTTCAAAATTCTCGGCCTCGCGGGGCTCCAAAGAATAGAACCACTCTAGCGCGGGATCATCCAATGATCTCCGAAAGAGGTATGCCAGGGACCTCTGATCGTTTTGCCAATAGGAGGATTCATACATGAAATCCTTGAGGTGAATGAAGGGGTTGCCGGTACCATTGTATCTGCGGTACGTGGGCATTTCGGAGGGAGGAAGATGAATGACGGGAAGGATTGGCAAAGCAACCTCCGGGGTGGCTTTCACGTCCACCATCCTTCTCAGATTTTGAAACTGCTTGTCCATGCGATTGAACCTATTGAGGAGCGATTGGGCGAGCTCCTCTGGAGGTGAAGGTGGCACTTGCCACTGGGGGAGAAACTGTCTCCCGGAGACTTGAGGGGGGAACCCAGAATGAGAGGGAGCTGTCGGACCGCCGACAGTTGGCCCTGGCTGAAGCAGTGTGTGGGGAACAACGGGAGTTTGAGATTGTGACGGGAACTGGAATGAGGGTGGTTGTTGGCTCGCTTGTCCTTGAAGCGAGGGAGACTGGATGGCTTGTGCCAATGAAGGAGATGGAATGGCCTGCACGGACTCTTGGAGAGGTGCGATGGCCGGAGTTGATTCCTGGGGCGTGGGGGAAACAGATTTCCCCTTCAGAATGGCCTGAAAGGCCCGGAGCTGTTCAGAGGTAAGCTCCGTGTTTGCGAGGACGCCCAGTAAGGAAGAGATATCCTGTGGTGGGGATGTGTCCCCGGCAATAACCTGCACCTCATGCGATGGCTCATGAGAGGGACCCGAGTCCATAGCAGAGACTCGCGGGTCGGCTGACAAACCACGACTAGGGTGGTTCTCCTCAAAAGACTCGTGAGCCATTCTCACAGTTTTCCCAGAATGCAAAAACATACACTAGCAAGCAGGTAGCAGAGATTATCAAACAAGTGGATGCCTTTACGCCCTTTTTGTGTTTTGATTTTGATGATTTTTTTGTATTTTTAGCGAGATCCGAAGTTCACACAAAATGGGGACCCTAGTTTGTTTTTGTTTCAGCGCCGTGTCAGCTACGGTCTCTTGTCTCACCACGAATGAAATGACTAACTCCGGGGAACTTCAATGGTATAACCATCCCAGTGAACGAAGAGGAGATTCTTCGATGTCGGGGACTTACGGAGCTCCCAGTGTAGGAGATTCTAGTCCGTTGAGAGGAATTCCCAAACGGAGAGTCCTTCTTTCACCGGGAAAGGGTGATCCTCAAAAAAAATGAAAAAAAGGATAGAAAAGAGGGATGGATGCATGCAATGAAATGATGACAGAGATATGGAGTGGGAAAATAACAGAAATAACAGACATATAATAAACAAACAACCAATCACAACTGACAGTGCTGCTGTGAGCACAACGGGGGCGCGCGCGGGCGCCAAGGTGGAGAGGCACTGATGGTGCCGAACTTGCAAGGGTAGCCGAAAGGAAGCAGTAGAGGTCCCACCGTGATCGCCAATCTGTGAGCGACGTCACGCGGTTCGGGGAGCGAAGAGGACGCAGAGCGCGCGGGCTCCTCTTTTGTTTACTGCAACACAGAAATAAGAGAAGAGAGAATGGGCCACCACGGGAGATTGCTCCGGCGGGGCGAGCGGGACAAATGTAATATAGCAAGATATGGGGGTTAAACGGCCATAGCGGGAAGTGACTCGCCGCGACCTCGGGGGGACGGGAATGGTGCAGAAATTAAATAGCAAGAATTGAAACGGCCATTGGAGAAGTGACTCGCCGCGGCCTCGAGAATATGAGCAGATAAGAATATAACAGAATATAAGGAGAATATAAAGAGCGGAAATTTAAACGGTCATTGGGAAAGTGACTCGCCGCGGCCTCGAGAACATGAATAGATAAGAATATAATATATAAGAACGGGAATTTAAACGGCCATTGGGGAAGTGACTCGCCGCGGCCTCGAGAATATGAATAGATAAGAATATAACATATAAGAACGGGAATTTAAACGGCCATTGGGGAAGTGACTCGCCGCGGCCTCGAGAATATGAGCAGAATACAACAGAATATAAAGAGAATATAAGAACGGAAATTTAAACGGCCATTGGGGAAGTGACTCACCGCGGCCTCGAGAACAAGATGTGATCGCCAGGGGCCAAAAGACCCCAAATAAAGAAAGTGATCGCGCCTACCTCAAGAGCGGGAGATGGCGGGTTGCTTCTTCCTCCCCCTTCGGCCGGCCGACGGAGAGGGCTTTCCTTGGGTACCCTTGCAAAATAGTAGACAATAAACGAACGGAATTAGAAAATGGCAGTGTAGTAACAATTCCTTGCAATAAAAGTAACGAGATCGTGACCTGACACAGACCTGGTTGGTGTGGTTTTAAACCCCTCTCGGACTCGAGTAGGAGGAAAAATGCGATGATGAATGCAAGAAGTATGCAAGAGACAGCGCCCTTATGTAGGGAGATAGAGGATGCAGTATGATGAATGTAAAGAACTATGGAGAAAAAGGGGAAGAAAAGGCTTATTGGATGAGCCGAAGGTGAGATCCGGCGGAGCTCCGGCAGCGTAGGGATGACGTGGAAGCGCGGTGGACGAAGATAGCCTTCCTCTCGCGAGCCTGGACACCCGAGAAGCTGGCAGAACCTCCACCTACAAAAGACCCCACGGGTTAGAAATGACTCCGGTAGCCTCTGGGCTCCGGTAGCCTATCGGATCTCTTAGAAGCTCCCCCAGAACTGAGGGGGTGGGCCTCTATTTATAGGGCTCCGGAGGGTGGAGGCGTCCAGGATCCTGGACACCTCCATCAGGGCCGAACTAATATTTTATTCTATTTTTTATTTATTTTTTCCGAATATTTTTATGGAGGCGTCCAGGGCCCCGGACGCCTCAAACAGGTCCACCGAACCCCACCGACGGCCGCACGCGGTTTGGCACAACGCGTGATTTTGTGAGCGGCGCCTCGTGATTTTGAAATGGGCGCGTCCAGCTGCCTGGATGTCTCCACAATTTAGATTTTTTCACACACGACAAATCGTCATTCGGTGGCCGGCGCCCGTGAGGGAGTTGATGGAGGCGTCCAGGGTCCTGGATGCCTCCAACAAAATATATTTTATTTTTTTATGTTTTGTCTTTTTTGCCAACTGGCATTTTGTATTTTTTATATTTGTTTTTATGGAGGCGTCCAGGGGCCTGGACGCCTCCATTAATATATTATTTTTTATTTGATTTTGGGCTTTGAAAAATAAATTAAAAGAATGGGGGCGTCCAGGGGCCTGGACGCCCCCATAAAGACCCACCCGGCTCCTCAGTTCAGGCGTTGGCGGCCGCCCGGCAGACACCCTTCCTGGTTTCGGAACCTCTGATGCGTCCGACTGGTGTTGATGCCGTCCAAATGCCGTGACGAGACGATTCCGGATGCTGAGAAGGGCGGAAGAAGACTCAAGAAAAGGAAGCACTCGAGCGATTCAAAATGCGTAAGCCGTCGCGGGGCGTCGTATAGTAATATGAGACTTTCTCAGGAGACGTCCGGAATGGCATGTCTACACCAGCGTGACCTCTGTCACCGCCAGAGGTGCCTTGCGCGCCAAGCAAGTCTCGAAGCCACCAACTCTCGCCGTACGAGGAAGTCATCTTCGGATCACACCCTCCAGAAGAACCCTCTCTTGGGCTACTCTTAGTCCCCTGCGAGTGCTCGGCAACTAAGAGTAGGGGCGAAGTGAGGAGGGTAAATCTGGTTTGACCCAGAAACGGCCCAAGCGCGAGCGGCCCATTAAGGTTCGAACGCGCTGAGCCCACACAAGGAGCGAACATACATGCCCAATCCAGTAAGAGGATCACCGGCCCAAAGGAGCATTAGATTCCACGATGCCGATGAGGCCGGCCCAAGCGCAGTTCTCGCCGGAGGACACTCCAACGACCGACCGTTGCTCCCACGACGTCGGCCTTGACCCCGTAACGGGCGAGCACGCGCCATGAGTTCCGTAAGACTCGCCTAGGGAACGGCCGATGCCGGGACTATCGCCCTCCAACGGGGAACTCTCGCCAACATAGCGGAGGATCGTTGCTCTACTAAACGGGCCCTTCCCTATCAAGGGATGAGGCCCTCGCTCCAAGACAACCCATATAAAAGGGACATTGACAGAAGAGAAGAGTACGGTAGATGCTTCTACTAACCCCCCCCCCCCCCACTACTATGCAAGAGGAGATACGGCGAATACTTCCGCCACCAGAGCTCCCCACAATGAAGAGAGCAACTCGACCTGCAACTATGACATAGGGGTCATCTACTACGTGCAGAGAGCCTCCTCCTCCTGTACGGCCTTATCACCCAGCGAGCACTCTCCGAGAGCCCACTGGGAGCTGCGAGCACTCGTGCAGAGGGCCTACACGCCTCCTAGATCGACTACCACAGCCCCTACTTCTCTTTTACTTTGCTCATCTCTATTGTTCATTGAATCCCTTGCTGACTTAAGCATCGGAGGGTTGTCCCCTGGGGTAACACACGGGACTCCTTCTGACGTCCTTCTGATTCTTGGTGTGTGCAGGCATCCACGGGCACGAGACGACTTCCCCAACAAATAAATAGAGAATGTGGTACGTGACCTAGGAACCATGTTTCTGCCGGTACACCAGTCTTTCATGGTCACATAAAACATATGGATATTCGAAATCATTTGATCCGTGAAGTCATATCTAAAGGGCTTATCAACATGAAGCATTGTAGAACTAAGGATTAACTTGCTGATATAATGATTAAAGCTTTGTCTGATGACACATTTTGTCATTTCCTACGTCTTGGTGTGACTGATTTTACATTAAGGTGGAGTATTAAGGGGGAGTGTTGGTTAGTGATGCACAAATTCTGGGTGTTTTACCTGGTCATTAGGAGTAGTATTTTCCCACTTACTTAGTCAACAGTTCCCATATTCGTTAGTGTTTGAACATATTCCTGTTTTTCTTCTTTATTTTCTAGCCATGTTTAATTGTGCATAACGTGCTTTTCAGCATGAAGTTGGTCGATGCTTTGCCCCTTCTTGTGTTGCCTACTTAAAGGCTCGGTTAATTAGATGAATGAATTAGTTTTTTTTCTGGTTCCTCATTCCCCTGCTGTGTCTTCACCTCCGTGGTTCTCTATTCTGCTATGTTCTTCTTCCCTTTTTTTCTGTATAGGTTGCAGTGGCACACCAGTGAAGATTGCCTCAGTAGAAGGTCTCCACACTGCATGCATCCGATTCTACACGATGGGGGCCGGAACCACTGCGACAGGAGAGGAAGGGAGATAGGAGAATGAGAAGAACAAGAGAAAGAAGGTGAGGATGAGGATTAATGGGGGAGCCGAGATGGAGAAGAAGGGCCTCATCTTCTTGGTCATATTATGTCCCACAGAGACCACTAGCGTAAAAACCCTAAGGAGGTGTACGGTGAATCCTATAAGTGCTATTTGCTCAATTTTTGTCAATGAATATAGCAAAATGTGTGCGTGTGCGTGTGTGTGTGTGAGAGAGAGAGAGAGGTGAAGGTGTACGTGTGAATAATAGCATATTGTTTCCTCGTTTTACTTCACCGTCACCACAGCATATGGTATCCTTTACCTTAGATATCCTGTATTTTTCAAGGGAGGATATACTTTAAGGAAGAGGTTAGAAGATACCCTCCATGCGACTGTTGCTTTATCATATGGCATGCATAGTCAATAATGTTATTTGAGTCTAAGGGATTGTACGGTGTGTTGTAAAATATTTTAACATATCGAAAAATGAAGTAAAATGGTGTTTTCCTTATAACTGGAACATCGTAAAGTATTTTACGGTCATTTTATTATGTTTGATGTGCTAGAAATAACTGAGTTTCAAAACCGATTGACCTACCTGTTACCATTTTCAATTCGTTTTTACTTCTCAATTTAAAGTCACCGGAAATCAAAATTGGAGATTCGAAAACCGGTAATTTTAAAATCTAAAATTATTGTATCATGAATTTTAAAATAGATGATTTTAAAATTGACATTTTATGTTATTTTTAGACACGCCAGACGACTATGATGATTTCTTCATATAGATGTGGAAGAGTTCGGCTTTGTTTTTCCCCTAAAAGTTCAGGTCTCGTGAAGTTAAGTGTAAGCGTCTCTCCCCCTCGGACACCTTTCCATATTTTTTTTGGGTGAGAATAAATTAAAAAATTATTAGCTCCTTTTAAATTCCCCCCGTCTTCCACTGATGTCAAGTTAGATTTCATGTTCCTTTTTCATATTTAATAATCTTACACAGTCATTACCCTTTGTGTTTGACAGACGAAATATTTTCCTACTGCGTTTCATCGATTGGTGAGAAATGATTTTTTTTCTCTGTATTCCGGGTCATAATAAGTTATAGATCTATGTTTTATTTGGTTTTATATGACCCACTTTGTTACCGGGATATGATAAATTAGCTCAGGTGGACTCGGGATAGATTATTCTTAAATTATTATATTTTAATTTAATATTTATCTTAATCGAAGTCAAATAATATATTCGTGTGAGAGATAAATAAATTAATCTCGAGTTATAAGTATTAAGTGTATCTAATACGAGTGATGTATTTTGACTCTTAAATTTAAATAATTCATCTTAACTCGGTAAAGTCATCCTATCATCAAAGTGACACTATATATCTAAAATTAAGGTTAAACAAATAATCCTGTTTGGACCTAAATGGTATCATACATCCTCCAAACCCCCCCCCCTCCTAATGTTCCAATCTACCTTTGAAAAGTATAAATGAAGTTGCCCGATCGTCGACACGTGTCCCTCCACTGCCCCAGAAAAAAACAAAAAACCACGGGGGCCATGTCACCCTCCCCGGAGCAGACGCAGTGTACATATATATATATAAATATAGAGGGAGAGAGAGAGAGAAAGAGAGAGACGCCATGGGAAAACGGCCGGGGATGGCGAGCTTGGAGTTGGAGGAGTACATGGCCGTCTACGAGGAGGCCTCTCCCTCCTCGCCCGACGAGGGGACCTACTCCCGCTTCACACTCCCCAAGCTTCACCAGGTATCCCAACTCCGTCCCTCCCCTCTCTCTCTCTCTCTCTGTAAATTCCTGCTTCCTCTGTTGCCGATCTCTGTTCTTGTTTTGCCGCGGCGACGGAGATCTCATGTGGTGTGGTTGATGCCGGTGATGGCGGCGTTGCTTGTTTCAGATCATACGCATGCATGGGTTCCTCAAACTGCACAACCGCCCCAAGGTGAGAACCGCAATGTTTCAGGCCCTCCTCTTGTCTCCCTCCTTTTGAGTAGTCATCGTTTGCTCCCGACAGAGGGAGCTCCTGGACGCCGTGGAGAGCATCGATCTGATGCCCCCGGCGCGGTCCACGCTGCTGCATCGGGGCGTCTCGCCGGGGGCCCTCCCACCAGCGAACCGGGTGGTGGCCGACCTGGTGGCGCTGGGCTGGGCGGAGTGCCCCGTCGAGGCCGTCCGTGCGCTTGTTCCCGTGACGGAGGCGGAGTACGGGGAGGAATCGCCGGCCGTTTCGCCGCCTTTGTCTCCGTCTCCGAGCCGTCCGTCGCCGTCCCCCTCCCCGGTGCGATGCGTCCGCCGGACGACGCGCCGGCGGAGCTGCCCCGCCGCGTTCGTCGTCGGCGGGAGGAGGCCCAGGACGAAGAGGAAGCGCGCGTCTATCAACGCCCTCGTCGCCGCCGATCTCCGTCTACCCAGCCAGGCTCCTTCGTCGGATACTACGCCGCCGCCGCCGCCCTCTTCTCCCCCACCTCCGACTCCGCCACCGCCATCTTCCCCACCGCCTCCCGCCCGTTCGCCTCCTCCATCCCCACCCTCCCCTCCTTATCCTCCCCCGCCGCCTACGGCCCCTCCTTATCCTCCGCAGTGTCCACCTCCGGGCTTTCTTCTTCCTCTGCGTCGCCCTTGTCCTCCTCCGCTGCCCCGTCCGACGGGTTTCCCTCTCAGTCCGCCTCCACCATTTCTCGACTCTTCCTCGTATCCGCCGCAGAGGACCACCGTTCCAGATGTCCCGATCAAAGGACCCCCGCTCCGTAGTTAGGGAAACTTTTTCTTTTTCACAGAAAAAGGAAGTTTTCACAGAAAAAAATTGTCAGGGGGAATCTTTTTCACAGAAAAAGGATTTTTTTTTTATTTTGTTGCCATAGAAAAGGTAAGTAGCTATACACAAGGTTTGTCCGACTGTCTTACCAGTTGTGGTATAATATTGTACCGCTCCATATCATATGGTGTTAAAATTAAAAAAAATATTTAATATATATATGTATATTATAAATATAATAAAATACTATGTGTGATTTAGTAGTTAATAGATGTGTTAATCGTGTGAAGTAAAAGGTTCAAATATCACAAATGTGATATGCTTTTTAATTTATTTTTTAAAAAAAATAATGAAAAAATTAAAGAAATAGTGTCGTGTTTTGAACACATGTCTTAATCTTCTACAAAAAGACTCTTAACTAAATTATCGATGAAATAATATTTGATATAAAATAATATATATAACAATTAAAAAAATATAAGTTACATATTGATTGCGTATCACGGATCGATCGTATCTATTAGTGACTGGTACAATTCAATACGGTTGATACATTCTATATCGGATCGATTTGACAAATTTTGATTATACATTTATAACCTTCTAAGTTCACGGACATCTTTTAGAACTCCACTAAGGTAAGTTCACGGTTCCTTCAATTCAATTTAGGCATATTTTTAAAATCAAATCAAATCTAATTTCATCATCAAATTGAAGAAATTTGATTTGATTATATTCAAATTAAAATTTTATATTTTATTATAATATATATATATATATTTAATAATTTATATATATAATAAAAATAAAATAAAAAATTATAATTTGTATATGTATATATGTATATAATTAAATATTTAAATATTTTTAATTTATTTATAGTATATAATATTAACAAATATAAATATAAATAATAAATTTAATTTATTTAATTTTTCACATTATAAAATTGAATCGAGCTGAATTTACCGTCAAATCAAATCAAATCAAATAATTTAGTTTAATTTTTTAATTTTAACCGAATTACAAACACCCTGACTCTACCCCACTTGATTTTGCAAGTTTGCTTCCATTTAATTTGTGATTTTTAAAGATTATTTGATCATTTAATTAGAAGATTTTTATTGAATTCGGTGATCGAAGTTTGGTGACAATATTTGGGATTCGTTATTTTATCTTGAGTATTGTTAAATGTGACAAAAATTGATGTTTTAATTTAAAAAATCAAGGGACAATGTAAAATATTAAAAATGTGATAAAATATATCATTTTATTATATTTACCTTGTTCATTTCAATTAAAAAATTTAGACGATATTTATATCAACTGTATCATTTTTTCTTGATTCTTGGTTTAATGTATCATTTTAATATATTTTAAAATTCAAACTCATTAAACACTCAGTGTGTCGTTTAGGGTATCCAGAGAATCTTTGTTTTATATTTGTCATGGATACATCTATCAACAAGTAGTTAATGATTTGTTTGTATTTTTAGTCTTGTAATATTTATTACCTGTAATTAAGATCTTTTTATTTTCTTACATGCCATAAAATGTCTTCGACGCGAGCTTCCAATGATTAAAACAGAGCTTCCAATGAAGAAACCGTAGAGATACCACGTGGCTTACCATCAAGGGACTGTATATAAAATGAATGGATTTTTACATGAACCCCTTGAAATTATAACATCAGTAATACTCTTGTTGGAGACAAGACGTAGGGTGTTTGGTGATTTTTTTCCTTTTTTTTCGTAAATTTAAAAATAAAAATAAGGAACTCACTTAGACGTGTTTAATAATATCTTTTTTAATTTTTAAGAGGAAGCTTCACCTTTTAAAAAATTCTTTCAAAATAAAAATAAGGATCGATCAATTTTTTTTAAAACCCTCCCCTCCTCTCTCCTCTCCCTTCTCCTCCTCCTTCCAACGAATCTCGCCGACGAAAACCCCCACCGCCGCGGATATGGCACTCCAAAGCAGGGGAGCTTTGCCGTCGAGTCCTCCTCCGTCGCAGCATTCACCGCTGCCGCCGGATCCATGGTGTTCGAGGCCTCCTCCTCATCCGCCGCCCCCGAGGAGCACGCCGCCGTGGCCGGGGCCGCCCCCGTCGATCCCCTCCAGGCGAAGTTACAGCAGCGGACGGCCGTGTGGGCGGCGTCGCCCGACCACGGCATCGTCTTAAACAAATACATGATTGTGCTATTCAATTTCATGGATACCACTAGTGACGTAGGATTTGTGTACGTACGTAGTTGTTGGGTGATACAGGAAAAGATAAAAGAACATGTTTATGACCTTGTGAATTTAGCAATATTCATTTGTAAATAAAATTTTATCAGAAATATTGATATAAAAACTCCAAAAAGTAACTATGAATGCCTTTACATGTACTCGCAGTCGATTCAACCCGAAAGACAAAGTAACTATAAACAAGTTATACCATCTTAAACATCAGGACATTAGAAAAGATTCACCAATAAACATAGGAAATCTCCATCGAGGTGAGTAAAACTTTCGTGATATGGGGACGGGATGTCTTCCATCCGTTTTCAGGAGCGTGATTAAATTGGGTCGGGTAGATCCATACCCGATTCATACCGATCCATATCCAAACTTCATAAACGGGTCTCATTGCCGTCCACATATTCATGTCCTCTTTTACCGTGTCTCTGGGTTCGTCTGGTCCATCTCCTGTTGGACCGGCCATTACCCTTATTCGGTATCTTAGATGACTCAGGTACTCTTTGTTTGGTTAGGCCCAATCTAATATTAGAATAGGATATCTAATTCCATGTCCACATCTCACGCACAAGAGTGTTACTCGGCCCAGGTAAGATATTTGAGCCACCGGGCTCGAATACCTTGACTCTTCCCATTTTTTAAACTGGGTCTTACAGCATAAGGTGAGGGAGATAATATAATCGAAACTAACTTATTTTAAAGAATAAGTAATTATATTTTGATCGAGACGAGGATTTTCAAAATTGGGGTTATCTTATTTCATATTTTTTCTTTGAATAATCTAATCGACTCTTACTCCGAATATTTCTATTCATAAGGAGGATGCCGCTACCCGGCCACCAGCAAAATGGCATGTATGATGTGTACCTATTCTAGTCTGTGGGTCTGAATTCGAGTACCCAGATATTACAAACGAGTGAGTATTCAGACTCGGTCTAACCCGACAGCGTACTTGGATGTGGGTCATAGTCGAATCCGGGTAGAATCTCACCCAAGATCTGACCGTTTAACACCCGTAATCCGTTTTCGAATAGGAAATCGCCGGCGAAAACTAAAAGATGCCCTCTCCGTTTCCGAGTAAGAAATCGTGGACGAGGTATGTCTCCTCTTCTCTCTCTCTATCTCTCTCTCTCTCTCTCTCTCTCTCTCTCTCTCTCTCTCTCTCTCTCTCTCTCTCTGAGAGACGGGAAGAAAAGCTTTGCCTTCTCAGTAGTCAGTGGAATTTTTAATATAATAGTCAGATTTAAAAGATTAATCGATAATTTATTAAATTATTAGTATTTATATGCAAAATCCTCACAAATAATCATAGTCGAATCCGAGTAGGATGTCACCCAAATCCCACCGTTTAGCACCCGTAATCCCCGTTTCCGAACAGGAAACCGCCGGCGAAAACCAATGCGATGCGGATTCAAACAGCTAGAAGGGATCTCGTTGCCCTCTCCGATTCGGACTAGGAAACCGCCGGCGAGGCCTTCATTCCCCCCCCCCTCCAGTCCCTTCACAGGCCTCTTTCGCCACTCTGCTCTGTTCTCTGCTCTTTCTCCTCTCTCTCAGATGGGAAGAAGAGCTCTTCCTCCCCAGCAGCCAGGCGATGGTGGGGACGGCAGCCGAGAGTGGTCGGACCTCCCCGACGCCGCGCTCTTCTGCATCTCCCAGCGCTTGCCCAACTTCGTCGACTACCTCTCCTTCTCAGCCACCTGCAGGGCATGGCACTCCGTCGCCAAGGCCGGCCAGAGCTGCTTCATGGCCTCCCAACCCCCGGTCCTCTGCAATGCCATCCACCTCTACAGCCCACTGCAAGAGAACACCTACACCAACAAGCTCCTCGCCGGCGCCGGCCCCCGTCGCACGAGGGTCATCAACTTCTGCCACGGCCACTTCGTCGTGCAGGACGGCTTCTCGGTGACCTACAGGAAGCACGACGTCAAGCTCCGCCTCGTCCACCCCATCGACGGTGCCTCGGCGGCCATCCCGGAGTTCAAGGCGTACCACCTGTCCTGGGTCGTCCTCACGGCGCCGCCCGGGTCCCCGGACTGCGTGGTCGTGGCCTGCTGCCAGACCCTGCACGAGACCATCGTCCACCGCCGGCTCGGCGGCGACAGCGGCGACCCAGCTGGCTGGTCCTTCCGCTGGTACCCGCGGGACGAGGAGCTCGTCCGGCCCGCCGCCTCCGGAGGGAAGGTCTACGCCTGGAGCCGGAAGAGGTGGGGGGTCGTCATCTTGGAGTTCCTCCCCCGTGGCCACCTGAAGGAGACCACCGTGGAGTTGCAGCGCCCGGAGTACCAGAAACTGTCGCAGCTCTTCCCCAGACACCTGGCGTCGTCCAGCGCCGGCGTCTTGCTGGTGGAGTTCTACCTCTCGGCCAGACCGGATGGGGAGACGGTGACGGGGAGGGCCGTCGTCTATCGCCTGGACGAGCCCGGGCGGAAGCTGGAGAGGATGCGAAGCCTCGGCGGCCGAGCGGTGCTGGTTGCAGAGCGTGGTGGGTGCGTCGTCTCCGAGCAGCCCGGGGAGTGGGGTGGAGAAGGGGACAAGGTCTACGTCTACTCCTATACCCTTGGTTGCACCGTCGCCATGGATTACCTGGAGAAGAGCGCAGATTACCCTGCGACAGGCGTGCCCGCTCCTCTGTGGCCGGGGTCGATCAGCACTCCATCCTTCTGGGCGCTCATGAACACTTGCTGTTGAGAGCTCATATGCCGTATGATCATGCGCACCCTCTCTGTATGGATTTACTTGGATTCCCTTCCTATGTAGAGAGCTAAGATGCTCAAATGTGTGTCATCGACATGATATTCTGTACGTACGTATATAATGCTTAAACTTTGTTAGGCATAAAAAAAATGATTTTTTCATGTTGTGGGGGAAAATTGATCAAGAATATTATTGTACACTCGCACATCTTTCTTTCGGGCTGCACAAGAGGAGGGCATGAACATTGGGATTTTTTTTTTAAAAAAAAAAAAGACAAATGTTGTATCACATCTTTTTATGTTTGTACCTGCCTTGGTAGTTAGTTGGTAGAGTTGGGATCCCCACAGGACAAAGCAAATATAATTAATTGGAGTCCAAAGGCTTAATTTCCATGCTAGGTAGATGAAGTTCTTCCGTCAGATGCCAACGAAGTGCTGCTCAGCCCATCTAGCAGTACTGACATGGTTCCAAGTGCAATTACGGACCAGCTCGCGAAGCTAGTTATATATATTTCTTCTCTTCTCTTTATTGCTCGTAACCATGTGAATCTGACATTTAGTTCTCTAGCTTGCGAGAATTTGATGTTAAATTGAATTGTGGTGTCGGTGTCGCAGTTGTTGTCCATGTACTAAGTACTAACCATAGAGATATAAAGATAGTTTTAAATAATTTTAAAGATATAAAGATAATTTTTCTTTTGACATTTAACTCTAAGTTTTGTCAACTCCGTCTGACTCAAGCCACTCATGTTGAATCTTAAGTTGAGAGTAGGACAGCCAAATTGACTTGAGTCGGTTTTGGATTGACCTGAGTAAAGTCAACTTATATTGGAATTAGCCAGGGTGAACAGAGTCGACCCAATTCGTGAGGCTAATAAATCTTGATTTTAATTAAGGTTCACTTTGGTAACGGGTTGGGTTAAGGGCGGGTGATCTACCCAGGGTGGCTCACCCACCCTTAATCTAACCCGTTATCAAAGTGGCCTAATCTAAGTGGAGTAACTCATTCCACCTATTTAAGTGGAATGAGTTAATCCACTTTAACCCTATCCGACCCGGGTTAAGTAAAAAGATATCAAATATAGAGAATAAATCACCCGACCCCGGTTAACCTACCTTAACCGACCTTAATTCGTTGTCAAAGTGGCCCTAACTGTTCATGTCTAACTTGCAATTAAAAAGGGGTCACCTTAAACTCTGACATTATGTCTTTCGTGACATAATATGTTGCACTATGTTGATACTCCGATAAGTGTTAACTACTAAGAAAAAATTTTATTTTTTATTTTATTTATCTGATTCTTTATAGTTGTATGCAGCTGATCATACATTGAACGGAATAAGGTGAAGAAGCAAGAAATAGAAAAAATAGTGAACCAATATATCCTTTCTTGATGACCAGAATAGGTAGAAAACATCATCTCCTATCACGTTTAGTCGACCAAGTACAATAAGCTTTGATGCATTTGCCAACAAGCCTACGGATTATCATAAAAGCCTCTCTCATATTTTAGATTCAAATTAAGACCCATCCCCTGTCCTGTTAAATAACATAAAATAGTATAAAATAGATATCTTTAGTTTTCGATGCTCATAATCTTGCACACGTTGGGATTAAGGTTTTAATCATGATATTTATTTATAACTCACTGTAATTTCAAGTAATCAGGTAAACATCGCAGAATATAAGTAAGTCCAATTTTTAGGAAAAAGTCCCAAAACGTATATTTATCAAACAAATGTGTGATTTGAGACTTGAGAGTTCATAAAAAATACCAAAATTGGTTAGAAATCCATCCTCGGTGTGTGTGTGGGTGAGAGAGAGAGAGAGAGAAATATTCAGATGTTTAAGTTTATTTTTTCTTGGCAAAATTTTAAGCTGCATGTGACGTAACAATATCACCCTGAAGGAGATTTGAATTTTAAAGTATTAATCAGGGTTTGTCGTCCCAGTTGAACGGCTGTCCCGATCACGACCTGAGACATGACGTTACGGGTCGATACCGTTACATACTGAGATAAAAATATATATTATATATATAACATAATAAAATAATTCAAATGATATTCTATCTCATTTTGTTAGCTATTGTGTGATTTAAATGGGGTCTCCTGTTCAAATCCTAACTTTATCATTGTTTTAGATATTTTTTTAAAATAATTTTTGAAATAACTTTTTAAACACTTTTCAAAAAATCGAACAAAAACACGTTAGAATCGTGTTTTAAATCCAAAATCTCATGGTTAATCTTGAGACCCTCAACCAACCAACTTACAAAATTGATATATTATAAAATATTAAAATAATATATAAAGCATCCTGGTTACGTCCCACAGACCGGTCATCCTATTCTGTGACTGGGACGAGACGGGACAAGCGGTTCGGGCAGTCCCGTCCCGATTTGGTAAACCTTGGTATTAATAGTGATCCCATGCCACAAAGAGAGAGAGAGAGAGAGAGAGAGAGAGAGAGAGAGAGATTATATTATGAAAGAGATGTATTATTTTCTCTTTTTTGTTGGGGGGGTTGTGGGGAAGTGTTATTTCTTGTGGAGATTATTTTTCACTATTTTAAATAACAAAATTGTCGCACTATTTAAGCAATACAAACGGAGATATATTCAGAGAGAAATAAGAGACACAGGGTGTCGAACTACGAAAGCCAACCTTGAATAGCTACATTTGTTTGAATGACAGTGACAAGGGCTTGGTCCAACAAGGTGGATAGCCGGCTATGTGGGGGAGCCGGCCTCTGTCGACATCTAATGGGCCTAGGATCGACAGACCTTAGCGAGCTTGGTCAAATTCTTGACCAGTCAACTTACTGACCTCGACTCTCCCGAAATAGGCCAGCCTTTATATCTAACCTAAGCCAGGACAAGTGGAGCTTAGGCCACATTAATTTGGAAATG
Source organism: Amorphophallus konjac (assembly GCA_022559845.1). Classification (NCBI taxonomy): domain Eukaryota; kingdom Viridiplantae; phylum Streptophyta; class Magnoliopsida; order Alismatales; family Araceae; genus Amorphophallus; species Amorphophallus konjac. The sequence continues at coordinate 319,762,527 of CM040119.1, read as the reverse complement.
CTTATGATCTAGTGGATTTTTTTAAAATCTCTACACCACACAAAAAGTAAGTATGAGTCAAAGATTTAGGTAAAAAATGAATCTCATTTGGGCCTGCAGACCCTCCCTCCCGAGGCCCCCTTGCCCTGTTGAAACCCCCTTATGCGTAAAAAAAAACTTGATTTTTGAGATCACTATGAGTCAGAGCGGCTCTCCCTACGACCCACTTGCATAATATGTCACTGAAAAATGCTCCAAGTTGGAGCGATTTAGAAAAAATGAATTTGAAAATGCTCCGACTCGAAGCGACTCTCTCCGCAGCTCTAACAGTCACACGCATTGTTCATCTTCTTCCATGTTCATTGAAATATCATGTCGCTCTAACTGGTGTAAAGGACGAGGGCGAGCGGCTTAGGCGGGCACAAAGGGCTCTGGCAAGTGCAGAGAGCAATGGCAATAGGCTCCGACAATCGCAGAGGGCGAGGGTGATCGCAACAGTCTATTGACCAACTGTTGGCGGTTGAGGGGTAGGGAATTTTTGGAAATGTCCATCCGGAAGCTGCCATCACACCTCATAAGCTCCCTCTACCAAACTTTTGTGGATTTTGACCATGGTGATTTTTTGTGTCTACACTGTCTCTCAGCTTGAATCTCTCTTTGCACGAAAGTCGAGGTAAAAATGTGACATTTGGAAACAATTTCACTCTTGTTAGAGATTTCAATGATTAAAATTTAAGACAAAAATATTTTCAAACACGACCTTAGCCTCCCTTGTGTCCTTCATCTGAGCCGTTTAATACCCAGGTGGACATATAACCATCTATTAACACGTATTTAATATATATATAAGAGAAAATAACTATTTTTTTCTACTGGTTCAACTGAGATGTTAGATTGGGCCATTTTTTTCACCGATTCGAGCTTTTACCGTCTTGGTTCAAAAATTAAAAAAACTCAATTCGTCCTCCTCCCCATGAAAGCGCTCATTTCCCGTTCAAAACGCCCCCACCTCCCCATGAATCCTTTTATTAGGATTCTCAGTTTGAAACGCCCCGTGAATGCACCCGTTGTGATGCCCTACAAATTTATAGTATTTTATTTATTTAAAAAATGATTATACCTAAATATTTAAATAATTAATCTTATTATATAAATTTTAGTCATGGTAAAAAAATTAAGAAAGAAAAGAAAAATATTTAAAATTTAAAGAATGAAGAAAAAAATGAGACAAACAAAATAAATAAAAATAAAGGGGGCTAATTGTTTAAAAAGAAGAAGAAGGGTTTAAAAATAAAAAAATTAAAAAAAGGCGACGACCGTCCGCGGGGGGGGGGGGGGGCGAGCGCGTCCGCCCCCCCCCCCCTCCCATGGCCGCTTTGCGGCATGTTTGTTTAAAAAAATTTCTTTTATTTTTTTATTAAGCTTATTCTCTTAATTTAAATCATCTCCTTCTTAATAGTCAAAGGCCCATGTGCCCTATATAAAAAAAAGAAAAAAATATAGGGTGGTCAAGAGAATGGGCTGAGTGGGTTGGTGAAGTTTGAAGGTAAGATTTTTAATTAAATAATATTAAACTAATGATTTAATCTCCACCATTGATTTAAATCAATGGCTAAGATTGATTAATGGAAAAACCCCTATAAATAGTCATAAGAGGGGTTTCATTTGCTCTTCTTGGAGGCTAACTACGTGAAGTATATAAGGAGAGGATAGAAAGTTAATTAAGGTGGTGTTAAAGCTTCATTAAGATAAGAGATTTAGCATTAATCCTCTTGATTAGCATGATTAGTATATTTAAAATGATTTAAGATGTGTTAATTAGCATCTATAGAGATAATTGAATCCAGAGGTCTGTATTTTGCCATGTGTAATCACTTTTAGTTGAATTATCATGAAATCATTAGTGTTAAGGCATGTGATTAAGGGTAAATTGAAGTGATTAATACACTATAATTAGTAACGGTACATGATAAATTTAGAAAATTTTCAGAATCATGTGATCTGATATTCTAAGCTCTCTGTAAAAATTTTAATGTTTGATTCAGTTTTCTTTCTCGTTTAAGAATATTCGAATATTATCTTAAATGTGTTTAATTATAGTAAAAATCTAAAGAGTTGCTATAAAATCACCATAAGTTGTAGGAATACATATTACTATGAGACTCACATGTAGAAAAAGTTTCATTATTTTTAGACCACGATATTTCTGTTAATCAATTTTTAGTACATGATAATAAAATAAATAATTATATAGAAATTATATATACTATTCATAAAAATCTTAAGATTTCACAATATAGTAATTATATTGTGTGTGATGTGTTATTAAAATATCAACAATTATAAATGTCTGTAAGTGAACTTACATAATTTTTAATAAGTTATTAGAAGTATAAAATTATGATATAAATATAAATATTTTATGAAAATTTTTGAAACTTTACCAGAAGAATTAGATATATGTTATAACTAATTTATTAAAATTTCATATTATTCTGATCACAGGATCTTGACTTATATAATTTTCAATGTTTGAATAAATAAGTGAAAATTGAATAAATACTAATATTCTGTCAAAAATATTGAGAATGTTACAAAACTGATATATGATATTTATAAGTTAATGTTTAGTATATTTCAATTATTGTGAACATTTTGAATAATTTTCTCTATTTAAAAGCTATTGTTGTAAATCTTAGAAACTGATATAAAATTTTAAAATTTAGAATACTGAATGAAAAATAGTGAATTTTCCCATATATGATAATTTTATCTGAAAAAATATTGTTTAAATTTTAAATAAATTTCTGATCATCGTGGATATATTTAGTTGACTTATTATTCATGATGTATTTTGTTATTCTATCAAAATATTAGTAATATAGTGTGAAAAATAATAAAAAATTTTAGAAATGATATTTCTGTTATAAATGATGGTTTAAAAAATTATGATGATTTTCGGAGTACTGTGATTAAATTTAGTTAATTTTTCATGTACAAGAGAATTTAAAGTATTCTAAAAAATTTTAATTCCTGCATGAAAAATTATGAAAACTTTTCTGTGTAGTGTTACATACAAATGTAATTTTTATTAAAATTTTAATGGCCTTATGAACTTGGTAGCTAAAGTTAGTCAATTTATGATGCATGTTGGAGTATATGTAATTTCAAAAAAAATATAATTACTATCTGAAAAATGATGTAAATTTTTTATTTTGATCATTCCTGTAAATACATTAGTTTCATGAAATTGCAATGTATCGTGAGTTTGGAGAACAGAAATAGAAATTTTTGATGTATGAATAGAATATAAATAATCCTGTAAAAATTATAAATACTATCTGAAAAATTACGATAATTTTTTTGTTTTGATCCTTTCTGTAAATGTATTGATTCTATGAAATTTAAATATATTCTGATCTCTTTAAATAGAATTAGAATTATATATATATATGCCCTTATATTTAGATAATTTGAGAATTTAAGAAATAAAAAAGGGATTTTCAGTACTGACATATTTTATACTTAGTGTTCACAACATGAATTTTTGAGTGACATATGTTCATTTTATATAAGTTACATTTATAGTTACCGTACTGTTATTACTGCCAAATGGACACTGCCACTATAGGGGGGACTGGAACCAGGTCATAGAAATGTCCCTATGCGGAGGTTCACACTATACTGGCCCTGAGGGTAACGGGGATGAAATTCTGGAGATGGACAAGTACCACTGGTTAAGGTGGAGAGGACTTCTCCCGGTTCTGCGCAGTAACAAAGACTCATCACTATTTTTACCTAGGTGATCAAATACCGACTGACTGTCCTTCTATTGGTAGTTTGGGCACTGTATCTTGGCTATTTACCACTGTTACTACTCACTGAATTGAAATTGAAACTATTGTTACTACTTACTGAATTGATATTGAAACTACTGTTACTGCTTACTGAATTGATATTGAAACGATTACTATTGATCAGTGAGTCGTTATTGAAACGACTATTACTGCTCACTGAATGGAAATTGGAATTGCTATTACTATTCACTGAATCGATATTGAAACGACTGCTACAGTTCACTGAATTGATATTGAAATTACTGTTACTGCTCACTAAACTGATATTGAAACTAGTGTTATTGCCCACTGAACTGTTATTGCATTTCATTGTTATTACACTATAAATATTTACTGTTAATGAATCTCCAGTATATCAAATGGTGATTTGGAAAATGACAGATTAAATCTGTTTGGATCCTTCCACTATGCATGAGACTTTACTCCGTCTTGTATTAGAATCATTCTATTGATAAAAGAGTCAAATTATATTATATGTTAATGTTTGCAAATGTTGAATTCTTATTGATAGAATAAAATTTTAATGTACATGCTTTACTTGTAAAATGTTCATAGCATGACTTATGATCATAAATTTGAAATTGGGTTATAATGTGCTAGTCTCATGTTATCTATTTGAAATTATGTCTAAGAATGATTTATAAAATGAAATACCGTAAATCACTTTGGATATATTTACCCATGTTATGACTGGAGACTATACTTAGTCTCTTACTGGGTCTATTCGTAGACTCACCCTATTGAACATTTTTAGGAGAAGTGGTAAAAGAAAGTAAGGAGTGATCTCGTGGTGTTCTGACCGCGGTTTGGATTTACTACGAGTCATTATCTTAGGTAGTTATGTTTAAAAAAAATATATGTGAAATTTGGTTATGTAATAAATGACTTGTTAAATCGTTATTTGATTTCAATCTATGTGGATGAATTCATTTGAATGTAAGCTGATGATTCGAGTAATTTCATTTCCGTTGCAATGATATCTCAATGTTTATGTGGAATTATCTACCGTAATTATACAGTTTGGGTTGTCCCACTGTGATGTTCCGATCGAAATCCGGCGTGAGTCTTTACGACTAGACCGGATTTACGAGTCGGGACGTCACACTCGTTCCCTGATCGAAACATACCCACCTCTCTATGAATCCTAGGGTTTTCTTCAAATCTTGCTCGCTACCTCCCCGTCATCTCTCCCATGGCCTTCATGTTCGAAGTTAGAAAGGAGCTACATGAGGCATCCCAATTTCTATCTCCACACCACAATTGCTCTGGCCCTCTCGCTCGGCGTCGTCTACCTCAGCACCGCCCTCATGTTGGTAGCGCTCCTCCTCGTCCCCTCTCGCCTCGCAGTTGGGTTTGCACATTCGAAATGCCCCCTCTCCTCCTTTTTTGCCCGTCTTGCTCTTTGAATTTACTATGCTGTGGACACTCAAAATTTCTTGCAGACAGTGGGCACATTCCAACTCCAGCCATTTTGAAGTGGAAGAAAAAAAAAGAAGAATGTTATAAATGAAAGAATAGACAATGGTGAAGAAATAAAAAGAAGAGAAGAGAAAAAGAGTATAAAAAAAATAAAATAATATGTATATATATAAGTAATATATATAATTATAAATAAATAAGTAAATAAAAGGGGAGGGCCCACCCTCTCTCTCTCTCATTGTTTCTCTCTCATTTTCTCCCTCACCGGTGCGGTCGCCTCCTCCCGCGGCACACTCCCGCGTGAAGCCCCCCGGCACACACCCACTGTGCCGGGTAACATCCCAAAAGCCGCACCGGATAGCCTCCCCACGCCACCTCCAGCGGCACACAAGCCGCACCGGATGGGCACCTTTCACTAAGCCTCCCACCGCGGCACACCCCCGCGCTCAGGGCACACACCCACCATACCGGGTGAGCCCGCTCACACCGTGCCGGATGACCCCTCTCTCCCATCGCCCTTCTCCCGACTCTGTTCTCCACTTCCCCTCCGCATCCCACGGCACGTGGCAATTGTACCGGATGGCATATGTCTTCTCCGTGCCGGACCAACCACTCCCAACGGGGAAGACCACCCGGAGAGCCCACAGCGGATTAGGGCCATATGGCGGGAGCTCGAGTCTACTGGGGTCACCCAGAGGTGCACAATCTTTGGTGCGAAAGAGGCAGAGGATGAGTATGTTGCTGCGGTGCACACTCGGAAGCACGTCGATCTCATCCGGAATGTGAGCTCGAAGCTGTTTGATTCACGGAGGAAGAAGGATCGCTTCCAGGTTTAATTCGATATATTTGAACAAGGGCCCGTCAAAATCAGTTGTTCTTGCCGCCGGTGTTGTTGTTGAACTCACTGAAAAGGTTGCAAATGGGGAAACTCGACTTTGGTGTTGCGATAGTTAGGCCGCCTGGTCACCATGGAGAAGAAGATGAAGCAATGGGTTTTTGTCTTTTCAACAACGTAGCAATTGCAGCTAATTTCCTTCTAAATGAAAGAACTGATCTGGGCATAAAGAAAATTCTGAAGGTGGACTGGGAGGTGCATCATGGAAATGGTACATGAAAGATGTTCTGGAATGACCCCCGAGTGCTGTTCTTTTCCATCCGCAGGCATGACTTTGGATGCTTCTATCCTGCCGGTGAGGATGGCTCACATACCATGATTAGGGAGGGACCAGGTGCTGGGTACAACATCAATGTTCCTTGGCACCATGGATTTTATGGTTGCTTCATTCATCTGATGGCTGCTATCCAAGGAAAGATTACGATGGCTTTGGAAAGTGGATACAATCTCAATTCTTTGTCAAAGTCTGTTCTTGCATGAGTGAAAGTTTTGCTCAAGGACAAATTAATCACCGAGACTGTAGAGCAGCAACCTTTTGAGTCCACATGGCATGTGATTTTGAAGGTTCGTCGTGAATTGAGTGGATTTTGGCCAGCACTTGCTGTTGATCTACCAGAGAAGATGTTAGTCGGCAAGGGAAAATTACCTATTATTGAGTTGATGCCTCCTCAGTGTGGCACCTCTACATGTTCAGGCCGGACTGGGTGGGGGCACGGCCGCACCTGAGCGCGCCTCACCGGTCCCGCGTCCCAGAAAGGAAGCCGTAGCAGACCTTGAGGACCCCTTTTCTGTAGTTACTACTACGTCTGTCGTTGCCGAGAACATGGAGCTCTGAATTTTCCCCGGGGAATTCTTGACATATTGCTAAACAGGCCCTGCTATCATGCCAAAGGATAAAGGAGTTGGAGGTGTCAATGCATGATGCGGGTACCTTGCCTCCTTGGCTTTCAGAAGAAGGCGCTAACTATTGTGCAAGCAAATTTGAGAAGTACAGTCTCTTCGTCAAGCTTAACCGGTGGAAGCTCCTGCTCACTTTATCCAGCAGCAGAAGAATATAACCGGCGGCCCTGGTGGCCCTCTCATCTTTGGCCCCCACCCAGAGCATATCCGGTGACCCTCAAGCAGCCACCGCCGGCACGCCCATGAGCAGCTCTGCCCCGGCATGCTCCCGCGAGGGCCTTCACCGGCACACCCGCGAGCAGCTCCGCCCCAACACGCTCCCCAGCCGTCGCACCCGGCACACCCGCTGCCTCCTCTAGCGGTACACCACCAGGCCACCTCCAGCGGCACACATCCACCGTGCCGGGTAACACCCCAAAAGCCGCACCGGAGAACCTCCACCTTGAGCCTCCCCCCCGGATATGCCTCATCTCCTCCCACCAGATCACACCCAACACTCCACCGGTTTCCTCACACAAAGCGTTGCGTTCAGTTCAAAGGTGGATGTCGGTGGTCATTGCTCAACCAATGGCACCACCCATGTTACTGTTGGAGAGGTTGAGGAAAAGATCATTGATTAGCGGAGGGAATAGACAGAAAGTGATGGCACTATAGAAGCATGTAGATTTATACGGGAGTTGGGGGGATCTCATTCTTTCATTGTGGGGCTGTAAAAAAGGGGCTTTCACCCTAATAATAGAGATTCCAACATCAGAATCACTTATGTTAAAACTTCCGAAGGAAGCTACAGAGGAATGTCCAATCAGTTCCAGTCGGATGGTAAAGGGATTTGCTGGGCTCACAGAGGGCCTCGACGATCTTTTCCTTGATATCCCCTCTGCCAAAGCCACATTCCGGTCGTTAGTCCCAAAAGTTATGTCTGAGGATGGCAATCCAGAGAAACAGTTGTGCAAGGAGGGAGACAGATAATTGCACTCTTAGGAATTTTGAAAGGCCGCCATTTGTTTTCAAGAGCAAGCCATGTGACGATCGCATGCAAACTGGTAGTGTCATAAGTAAAGATGCTCAGTATTGCTCCCAGCCATGTTTCATGCCCTTAAATGCAGAAAGTAAAGGTACTACAAGGACCTTTGATATGTATGATGTATCTGAAGGTGGTGACATGCCTTTGAAGTTGACCTCATTTGAAGACGTAGGAGGAAGGCAGCCTATATCAAAAAAACAATACTAAATCTCAATCATCACAATAACACACAGATGTCAATGTGGTTCAGAGGACATTCTCAAATCATCAAGGAGGTCCCATGAATTAGAATGTCACGGTAGCAATATCTCCTGTGTTACTGGTCTTAGAAATATAAATGATGCAGCCAGCGGCCTCAGCACAGATTTGGGTGAGAGGATGCATATCTGGCGAGCCTCTTTACCACATGACCGACGTCCTCAGACATCATAGGACTGTTGGCTTCATAACCGGTGGTGAAGCACTTAGCCGACATCAACTTCACTTAACCGGTGCACAGTACGATAGCACCCGGTGAGGAATTATTAAATGGTGGGCAGCAGCCTTGATCCGGTGGTACGTTCAAGGCCCTCATCCGGTGACCCTCTCGAGCTATTGAATCAGTGAGCCTCAAGTTCTTCTTTGCCTGGTACACTTGCCATGGACCTCATCCGGCACACTCAAGAGCTGCCCTCCCAGCGGCACACTATTTCAAGAGCTTCACCGGCACACTAATTCAAGCCTTCAGCGGCACACTTCCTGGGCCTTTCAACGGCATGCCCCTGCAAGCCTTCTGCGGCACACTCTTTCATGCCTCACCCGGCACAGCGTTCAGCCCATCCACCCGGCACGTTTGCTGCTCACTTTAGCCAGCACAATGCCCTGCTGCCCCTTCCTCGGCACGCCCTGCTGCCCCTTCACCGGCACGCCCTTAGGCCCCTTCAGCGGCACGCCCTTTGGGCCCTTCAACGGCACGCCCTTGTGGCTCTCCAGCGGCACGCCTTCCTCAGCCCCCAGCGGCACAGCGCTCGGCCCATCCACGCCGGTCAACGCTCATAGCCATCGGCGTGCAGCAAAGGCATGGCAGGCCATACCTACACCTTGCTGGGCTGCCCTCGCCCCACCTACTCCCGTCCTCGATAGTCGTCGGCCTGACCAGGGGTATAAGAACCCCTCACTCCGACGAAAAAGACACACAGAGGGGGACGGTGAATACACAGAGGCCTACACGGACGAAGAGAGAAGGGAGAAGAGGAAGAAGAAGAGCTCGCCGGTCCAAGCTCGGCAAGCCCAGGAGGGCTCCAGAGAAGAAGAAGAAGCTGGAGAGAGAGAGGAAGAGAGTAAGAAAAAGAGAGAGAGAGAGAGGCTTCATGTAACGGGGAAGTGGGGAAGAGCAGGGAGCCGTCGCCCCGGCTCGACCCCAGCCTTCTCCTTGCCCCTTCCTTCTTCTCCCATCCTCCTATTCTTTTTTTCCCCTTTGTTGTTTGCCTCAGATGTACTCTGCATCGTCTGACCCGTGGCCAGCCCCCGGTCACTCCTTTTTATGAATGAAAGTGGTTTCTTTTCTTACTTTTTGTCATCTCTGTTAGCTCCCATTTTCACAGTGCATTTGGTCGTTCGCTTCATCCTTCCCTTTGATTCTCCCATCTGCTAGGCTACTCGTTCGTCCGGGTGTTATGGACGATGGCGTGAGGTCGTTCTCCCTCCTATGGTTTTCGCAGTAGCGTCACCCTCTGGAGTTCTCCCCCCGATCCAGGGCACTATCTGTCTCTTCCCTTGAGTAGTTTAATCTCATAGTTACCATTCAGCGCCCTGAACCCCTCCATTACCCAGAGTGCTTCCCATTCCGCCCAGACTGACCCCTGACCAACACACCCTCTTGGTGCCTTGCCCGATACGCCCTTAAACCATCCCAGCCGGCACACCCTTAACCATGATAGCCCGGCACACCCTTGTGCCACTTAGCCCGGCACACCCTGGCCACCCTTAGTCCGGCACACCTATCCAGCCTCCCATCTCCTTCTAGCCAGCGCACTAGCCACCAATTCCCCCTTTCTTGCCCGGTGCACCTCTAGCCAATCCTAGAGAGGCCTCTGGCCCGTCATCTTTACTTAGATTTCTGAAGTTTTATTAAAGGTGTTGCCGCTCTCGGGCGCCCACCTCCAATTGTCGGGTTCCGCCACTCCTTGTGGGCACGTTCCCTTTATCTCCCTTACCACCCAGGTCAAGGGGAGATGCTGTCGAATTTTCATCAAAAATAATAACATGTTAAGAGGCAAAAGGAAGCGACAAACGATAAAGGTAATAACATGTTAAAAAGGCAAAAGGAAGTAACAAACAAATGAAATGGATAATGGTAAAAATGCTTCAACCAAGGTAAGGGAACCACAATCAACACAAAGAGAACCTGACCGAACGATAATTAAGCAACTTGAACAGCCGTCTCCCGGAAAGAAAGAAGGGGAGATAATCAAGAGGAAAGGGAAATGAGATCCACACAGATGGTACAAAATCAAGGGAGAGAAATATAAAGGAAAGGCATAAGAGAATGGCAGAGGAGTGGGTCCCGTCCAGACCTCACCCGTCGCACCGGTCCCCTGGGTCTTCACCGGTACAGCCTGCCTTGACCTTCTCCGACGCACTTCCAGTTTCACCCTGGCCGGCACGCTTCCTTGGCCTCTCCCCGGTGCACCTTCAGCATCCCAACCCGGCACGCCCCTTTTGAGCCTACGCCGGCACACTTCAGCCCCCGCCGCCGCCGACACAGCCCTTTGAAGCCTTCCCCGGCATACCCTGTGCTTCCTACCCCGGCACACTCGGCCAGACCTTCGCCGGCACACTCCCCTTTCTCCACCCGGTACGCCCTGGCTATGCCCCAATCGGCACGCCCTTCCCAGCCGCTTCTCCGGTACACTCTCCCAGCTCTCGTCGGCAACGCTCTCTATAACCCTTCGCCGTACACCCTCCAGCGGCCCTCTCTCTCTCTCGCGGGAAATAATACAACATATAATATAAATGATAATGATACTGGTGATAATAATAACAATAAATAAATTAATTAATGAAAATTATGATAAAAAAAGAAATCCGAATATATATATGAAACAAACAAAAAATGTGAAATAGTGATAATAATAGTGAAAAAGGGAGAAAAAAATAATAATAACAAACAAAAAAAGAAATCATTCGGAACAAATGCATAAAGAAGAAGTGAACAGCAAGAGGAAAGAGAGGAACATATAATTAAAATCTCAGATAAAAAAATATGCTAGGGTCCACATTGCAGGGGCGTCTTCCCCCGTGACTCAGTGTTAAAGGAATAATAACGCTGCCCCGGCAGGCCGGGCCAGAGTCTTGGGAATTATCCTGACATGGCCACGGTCCGACCTCACCCTGGGCCGGCATTCCAATTAAACCAGATCCGTCTCCAGGCCCGGATTCTTCCCGAGCCACTATTGACATTGTCGTGCATGCGGCAGACACTTGAACGGGCCCATCTCAATTTCCGTCGTGTTTCTGTCACGGACCCGTGTCCGAACATGAAAAGGTCCACAAGTGACCAACATGGCCAGTGGCCCGTATCCTGATGCGGACTTTGGTGTGATTTATTCCTGTCTTTTTCTTTGCGCAATCAGCATTACTTATTTCGGCCGCAGGCCCCCCCCCTAATTTCGGCATTTAATCAAGGGTGTTCCCTCGTATGGGGGATGTAAATGACGTCATGACCTTTATGGCATGACGGGATCTGGTCCCGACACGAACCACACAATCGTCTGACGAAATCAGATCGAGCGCACCATGGGCTCTCTGGGGCCCGAATAAATTGTCACTCCGGTGACTGGCACGCCCACGCACTTAATAGACGAACCACCTGAACGAACGAATTTTAGTGCGTCCACAAGTCTGGCACGCCCGGTGGGACCGATCCACCTTTCATCTCTTTGCCGAAATTAGGGGCCCTGCGGCCCCATTCTTGTAAGACTAATTGCGCTATTTTTGCGAATGCAGGAAAATCACACTTTGACACCAAGGATGATGACCACCTTCGATTCCCAGCCCGTCGAGAGCCACGTCAGGGGTGGCTACCTCGATGTCCCCCTCAACTTCGGGAGCTTTCCTCCCGTGGTTGGCTTCCCCAACTTCCTTGGGGTGGCCTTCGTCAACATGCTGGACGTGGAGGCATGTGACAAGCCCAAGACCAACGCTCCCACCCAGGGAGTCACTGAAGCTGCTGCCGATCGAGCCTCGGCCAGAAACAACAACACCGTCCCGACTGGGACGCTAAGCTGCAACGTGCATCACGTGCACCAGACTGCCGGCCCACCTCACCAGGGATCGGCGTCTCACCTGAGGAGGCTCCGAAGGAACAATGCTGGCGCTACCTCGGGGCGCCGAATCTCCAACTCTGGGAAATCCATGACCGTCGGGAGCGTCCGAGTCCACCTTGATGGACAGAGGTCTGAAGTAATTCCAGACCGCATCGTACCAACCGTTCCAGTACGGAACTCCTTCCAATTGCTGGCCCAAGAGAAGCCGGACCGTTGCGGGTCCAAATCAAAGGGGAGGTTGGCCCCTAAGCCAATCAGTTTTAAAGAAACCTGGGTACCCAAGCAGCCGCGGGCCCCGACTCCAGGAAGAGAAAGAGAAATAGAAGAGAAGACAAGGGTTTTGACCCAAGCTTCCCAGAGGCTAACTCTCCAGCCCCGCATCCATCGGGCCGAGACTCACCCACATAATGAAGAACAAGGTGGGATGACCAGGCGAGGCTGCTTCGCCCACAAAATTTTGGCACCAGTCAACGTGCCACGAGCTCTCATCCGCCTTGCTAAAGGGTGGAGTTATATTGTTCGGGCTGTCCAGGGGCACTCCCATAACCTCGACAGTACCACTTTGGGGATGCAGCAACCCCTAGAAGCTGTGAATGCTATGAGTAAAGTCCGGGGGCGACGAGCCGCAATACTCACCTACAATAGGGCTGTGGTGGCCGCCCACTGCGGGTCCTTGCCCGGGAATCATGATGATGCGGCACCAGTCCGTGCTGAAGAAATAGATGTAGGCCTGGTCACGATGGCTGTAAACGTGATCACGGCTGAAGGTGACGGTGGGAGAGCATCCACGTCGTCCGAAGAAATTCCAGCTGAAGAAAGAGGCGTCCCCCTCAACCCCTCCATGCATGACCCTGCAACGCTGAGGCTGTTGCAGGAATATCGACAGGAGATTGAACTACTGAAGAAGCAGCTAAATGAAAAGAATTCACAAGCGTCTACCGCCAAGCACCCCGAAGTCCCCTCTGAGACACAGGGAAACAATGGCCAAATCCTCGAGGCTTTCCCACAGGCGACTGCGGCTCAACCGGCGCCTAACTACACAGGGGGCACTCCCTCCCAGCAACAACACACTACCACCACGGCGCAACCCCCAGTGCTCTCATACCATGGGATTGCCAGTTACACCTCAGGCAACGTGGTGACACCGCAGGTGCAGCAAGCCACCTCCACCCAGGCCCGGTCGACCAGGTGATGGCGAGTAAAATGATGATAGATCGGATGATCGAAGAGAAGCTGGCCTACAGGGGCAACAATGATTATGCCACTTTTGATGTGTACAAGGTACCTTACCCTGTCCACCACGCTGCCAAAAGGCTACCTCCCGGCGTCAGCAAGCCGCCGAAGTTTGACAAGTTTGACGGACAGGGTCCGCCGAAAGAACACATAGCCTACTACATCAATGTAATGGGCGACTTGGCAGCCGACGAATCTTACCTGCTCAAGTTCTTCGGGTCTTCCCTCACAGGACTCGCTTTTGAGTGGTATTCGAATTTGCCAGCTGGGTCCATTGACGACTGGCCAGATATGCAAAAGAAGTTCCGGGAACGATTTCACGTTGCCGAAAGAGAAATAACTATGACCGAACTATATGCTTCCAAGCAGAGGATTGATGAAACTGCTTTGGAATATATTAAAAGATGGCGGAATCTCAGCATGAGATGCAAGCGGCCGCCACACCAAGAAGACGCAGTGCAGATCTGCAAACAAAATTTGAAGCGGGAGATCCTCGAAAAGATGATTGGAATTGAAATCAGGTCCTTTGACCGACTAAACAATATAGTGGCAGAAATTGAGGCCTTCCTCTCCTCTGTCCCTGCGGCTTTGAGCCAGAAAGCTGAATCAGCCGGTAAATGGCCCGCGCTTGAAGAAGTTCATACAGTCGACTTCAGGGCGTTCGAGCAGCAGAGAAATAAAGATGAAGGGGTCGTCGCCGGCCCTCCTCCGGCTAAACTTGCCGAACAACAAGAAGGGCCTCCCTTGCGGGCCAAAATGATGAAGCCTTACTCCTTTCCCAAGGAGAAGACACGGCTCTTGTTTGAATGGGCCACCAGATACAATAAGGTCACCCTGATAGAGCCGAAAAGGCTAGGTGATCTTAGAAGAAAAGACGACCCCCGTTTTTGCCCATATCATCAAATGCTTGGGCACTCCATTGAAGACTGTTATGTGTTTAAAGACATTGTCGAAGGTATGATCAAGAGAGGGGAGCTCCAGATGGGCGAATCCAGAGTGGATCCTCCATGCCCTCACGAGCTTCCCGACTTTAAAAGGGCTGTCAACATGGTGTCCATACATCAGTAGTTGCAAGATGACCCGGTGTGGGGGCATATGCCAACCGCCAAGGGGAAGAAGAAGGAAAAGTCAAAAGACAGAAAGGGAGGCGTTGCCCTCTCTTGCAATACATTATCGACCGGCACGAGCCGAACGACTGAAGAAGTAGAAGATGAAGAGATATGCTTCGTGCCGACCCAGGTGACTCAACCCGAAGCTTCCACCTCCCGCTATGCCAATCGGCCCCGAGAGGAGTGGGGGCACTCTTTGCTGCCTCATGAAGAAGTATGCCATCATACTCCCTCACGCACGGGCGTGGGGGCAAGAATATCAAGCTCTCAAAGATTGAACGTGTCTGATCACGAATCCATAGGAATGATGGTCTTGCCTGAATTCGAGGCGGGGGGCAGCATCTCTAGCTCCTGCCAACTTGAGCCCACTCTTATAATGGAGTTACGCCAGGAGCTCGAAATAATGAAGAGAAAAATGGGAGAGATGGGCTTAAACCCACCCAACCCGCACCTGGATCCGACAGCTCCGGCGACAATGAATAAGCCAAGTGAGAGGCGAACAGCCGAAACGAAGCCGGCCGAGGGAGAATTTACCGAGGTAAAATTATATGAGACCTGGCAAAAGGACGATGGGTCCGCCCCAGGCTATATAAGAAGAGTGGGAGACCCCCATGAAAGATGCAGGAGCCCTCCGAATTGCGAAGACATCATTCGGAGATGTGAGAGAAATCTGAAAGATGAAATCCTACAAAGGGTGATGGACATCAAAGTCAGAACCTTTGAACAGCTAAGTGAGCTGGCAGCTGATGCCGAGGTTTTCCTAACAAAGTATTGCCCGGCTACTACTACCCCGGGCCGAGAGAACAAACCAGCCGGCAAGCATCTGGCGCAAACGGGACTATGCATCTCAAATTCTGGGCTTTCGAACCACAACAGAAGCAAATAAAAGGGGCAGCCGGGGTTCCTCCCATTCAGCCTGCTGAACAAGCGCCCTCGCTGAGGGACAAGATGAAGAAATCTTATTCCTTCCCTAAGGAGAAAACTCAAATGTTGTTCGAATGGGCCCATGCATGTGGCAAGGTTGTCCTCCTGGAGCCCAAGAGGTCGAGCGATGCCAGATGGAAAGATGACCCTCAATTTTGCCCTTATCACCAACACAGGAGGCACCCGATTGAGGATTGTTATGTGTCCAAAAATATCATTGAAAGCCTGATTCGGAAGGGCGAACTACATATAGGCGAGCATAGAGTGGACCCGCCGCTTCCTCACCAAATGCCCAGCCTCAAAAGGACGGTCAGCACGGCTTCACCATACCAGTTGAAGAGAAATGTACTATGAGGGACATCTCGAGCTCCCTGAATTACGGTGGAAGCCAAAAAAAAAAAGAACCAGAATATAGGTGGTACCCTATTCTGGGGGCAAATGCTGAAGCAGATAGAGACAAAGCTGATCGCAGCTCATCAAAGATGATGTGCTCTCACCCGTCATGACCCCTCATAGGTCATTTCATGTGGAAAAGAGACAGCGGAATATGCAACAATTTCGAAGCTCTTGGATTATCAGCCTTTGGGGTCGACAGCTCCTCAACCAACATCCCAACCATCGGTGATCATACCGACAGCTGTTTGAAGGTATTCAAGAATGTTCAGGTTTTGTAATTGTCGGCATTTAAGCCGACAGCTTCCTAATCATCGACATTTGAGCCGACAGCTTTCTAATTATCAACGCCTAAGTCGACAACTTTTAACTATCGGTATTAAGTCGACAGCTCTTCAATTATCGGCCCCTGAGCCGACAGCTATTCAATTATCGATTTCCAAGCTGACAGCTATCCGTTTATTGGCTCTTGAGCCAACAGCTTTTCAACCATCGACTCTTAAGCCGACAACTTTCTAATTATTGGCTCCCATGCCAATAGCTATCGAATTATTAGCTCCCATGCCAACAGCTATCGAATTATTAGCTCCCATGCCGACAACTTTTAATCATCGGCCCGTCAGCCGATAGCTATTCGATTATCGGTTTCTGAGCCAACAGCTATACAATTATTGGCCCCCATGCCAACAGCTATCCAATTATTGGTTTCCATGCAACAGCTATTCAACCATCGGCCCCTGAGCCGACAGCTTTTCAACCATCGGCCCTTGAGTCGACAGCTTCCTAATTATCGACTGCTAAGTCGACAGCTTCTCAACCATCGATATTCGAGCCGACAGATGTCGAATTAATAAACAATCTCGCCTTCGGCCTTTGGCCACCCAAAAAGAAAAAACTTTTCACTTTGGTCTGGATCCTTCCCCGGCCAGAGAACAAAAAGAAAATAGCAGCCTCCATAAAGTTGGCATCATGACCTTCTGTCTAACCCAACGAACACCATACCTTGACCAGAACTGCTATCTAAACAAAAAATTGTCTCCGGTTAACGTCGATTCTTCGTCCTACCGGGATCCACCAAAAAAAAATAAAACAATAAAACAAAATGAAACAAAATAAAACAAAACAAAAACAAACAAACAACAAAACAAAAAATAATAATAATAAACAAACAAAAAACATAATAAGAAAATAATAAGAAAATAATAAACCAATAAAAATACAAAAAATAAACAAACAAATAAAAACACACAATAAACAAATAAAAAGAAAAAGATAATAAACAAACCAATAAAATGAGACTAGATAAAAAGAGAAGAATACACAAAATAAATAAATAAATAAAATAACAAACAAACCAACAAGCGGAACAAATAAAAAAAACTATTGCATGGTTCTGATTTTGAATGCTTACACTTGCATGTTTGCCTGTAATATAGCATAATACACTTTCCTTGGACATTCTAGGACTGAAACTCCTTGACTAAATAACATTGCCTTAACTCTGGATAGGTGCGTGACATGTCGCATCCTGAGGGGGGAAGAAACTAGCTTTGGTGAATGCACACGTCGGGGGGAAGAGTCGTGGCTATGCCGCTAGCAGAACTCACAAATTCACCCGAGACAAACTCTACACTCCGCGCATAATGTGAATCAATAAGCTTTGACCATAGGGATTTCAGGTTTTCCTCCTAACACTCTATGGACGCTCTAATGCCTGCACTCACACGGAAGGCAATCGTGAGGAAAAAGCTGTCTGCCCCGTTAAAAAATAAATGAATAAGTGGAATGTGGATCCAAGTAGCCGGGAATCCCCACTGAAACAAATGAGGAGACTCGCGCGAAATAGTGAAGTAAATTCTTATAATGTGAATCCGAGTAGCCGGGAATCCCCACTGAAACAAATGAGGAGACTCGCGCGAAATGGTGAAGTAATTTTAATAAAGATGAATCCCAGTAGCCAGGAATCCCCACTGAAACAAATGAGGAAACTCGCGTCGAACGGTGAAGTCTACAACCAAAAAAATAGAATAAATAAGGGGGCTGTGCGAAGCTACCGAAAGTCGAGAACCAGAAATGAACGTGCGGGCGATAGAGTAGTCCTCGAGTATTACTTAGAAAGCCTGCATATCCCTATATTCAGGGTTTATTGCTCACACGCCTGCACCCCCACGCCACAGAGAATTGTCTCGGGTGAATTGTAGTTTTGACTATGAACATAGGCTATGCGGTGTCCCTGTTGCGTGTGCGCACCCCCCTTTAGCTGTGCTCTATGAGCTGCACCTGGTCTGTGAGTTATGGCATTGTCCCTATCCTATCTCCGATAGAGGGGAATTACCTTATATGTACTTACATTATGCCTGCCATGATGAATGCCTGCATGCGTGTGCTTGGGCAGAATAAGGATAAATGAAATAAATAAAATGGATGAATGAATAAAAGAAGGATGAATAATAAGAGATGAGTCATAAAAAGGGTTGAATAAACTAAATAATGATGAAATAATAACAATAATAATAATAAAGGAGCGAACAAAAAATGAATGAAAGGAAAAGAAATGAATGAAAAGAATGGTGAGGATAAAATACAGCTTTTCAATCATCGGCCTCAAAACCGGTAACTTTTCAATTATCGGCCCCTGAGTCGACAGCTATTCGATTATCGGCATCTCAGCCGACAGCTACCTAATTATCGGCTTCTAAGTCGACAGCTATTCACGTATTGGCTCCTGAGCCGACAGTTTTAAATCATCGGCATCCCAGCCGACAGCTACCCGATTATCGGCTTCCAAGCCGACAGCTATTTATCGGCATCCCAGCCGACAGCTACCCGATTATCAGCTTCTAAGCCGACAGCTATTTACATATTGGCTCCTGAGCCAACAGCTTTTCAATTATCGGCCTCTGAGCTGACAGCTTTTCAATATATATATCGGCTTCTAAGCCGACAGCCCCCCTTTATCGGCCCTTAAGCCGACAGCTTTTCAATTATAGGCTCCTGAGCCGACAACTATTCAATTATCGACCTTTGAGCCGACAGCTCTACAGTTATCGACCTTCGAGTCGACAGCTATCCAATTATCGGCCCCCTCGGCTGACAGCTATTCAACTATCGATTTCTGAGCCAACAACTTTCCTCACCATCGGCATCCATGTCGACACCTGTCCGGAGTCCTTCAAAAAAAAGAGAAGAGAAAAGAAGAAAAAAGGGGAAGAGAAGAAAAAAAAGAAGAAGAGAAGAGAAAAAAAGGAAAAAAAAAGAAAGAACAAAAGAGAGAGAGAAAAAAGAAGAAAAAAAAGAAAGAAAATGGTGATGAATGATAGTGAGCTACACCCACAGGCCCCACTCATTCGTCCCTCTCTCGTGGCACCTGCGGGTGGGGGGCATTTGTGGACACTCAAAATTTCTTGCAGACAGCGGGCGCATTCCAACTCCAGCTATTTTGAAGTGGACGAAAAAAAAGAAGAATGTTATAAATGAAAGAATAGATAATGGTGAAGAAACAAAAAGAAGAGAAGAGAAAAAGAGTATAAAAAAAAATAAAATAATATGTATATATATAAGTAATATATATAATTATAAATAAATAAGTAAATAAAAGGGGAGGGCCCACCCTCTCTCTCTCTCTCCCATTGTTTCTCTCTCATTTTTTCCCTCACCGGTGCGGTCGCCTCCTCCCGCGGCACACTCCCACGTGAAGCCCCCCGGCACACACCCACTGTGCCGGGTAACATCCCAAAAGCCGCACCGAATAGCCTCCCCACGCCACCTCCAGCGGCACACAAGCCGCACCGGATGGCCACCTTTCACTAAGCCTCCCACCGCGGCACACCCCCCCGCGCTCAGGGCACACACCCACCATACCGGGTGAGCCCGCTCACACCGTGCCGGATGACCCCTCTCTCCCATCGCCCTTCTCCCGACTCTGTTCTCCACTCCCCTCCGCATCCCACAGCACGTGGCAACTGTACCGGATGGCACATGTCTTCTCCGCGCCGGACCAACCACTCCCAATGGGGAAGACCACCCGGAGAGCCCACAGCGGATCAGGGCCATATGGCGGGAGCTCGAGTCTACTGGGGTCACCCAGAGGTGCACAGTCTTTGGTGCGAAAGAGGCGGAGGATGAGTATGTTGCTGCAGTGCACACTCGGAAGCACGTCGATCTCATCCAGAATGTGAGCTCGAAGCTGTTTGATTCACGGAGGAAGAAGGATCGCTTCCAGGTTTAATTCGATATATTTGAACAAGGGCTCGTCAGAATCAGTTGTTCTTGCCGCCGGTGTTGTTATTGAACTCACTGAAAAGGTTGCAAATGGGGAAACTCGACTCTGGTGTTGCGATAGTTAGGCCGCCTGGTCACCATGGAGAAGAAGATGAAGCAATGGGTTTTTGTCTTTTCAACAACGTAGCAATTGCAGCTAATTTCCTTCTAAATGAAAGAACTGATCTTGGCATAAAGAAAATTCTGAAGGTGGACTGGGAGGTGCATCATGGAAATGGTACATGAAAGATGTTCCGGAATGACCCCCGAGTGCTGTTCTTTTCCATCCGCAGGCATGACTTTGGATGCTTCTATCCTACCAGTGAGGATGGCTCACATACCATGATTAGGGAGGGACCAGGTGCTGGGTACAACATCAATGTTCCTTGGCACCATGGATTTTGTGGTTGCTTCATTCATCTGATGGCTGCTGTCCAAAGAAAAGATTACGATGGATTTGGGAGGTGGATACAATCTCAATTCTTTGTCAAAGTCTGTTCTTGCATGAGTGAAAGTTTTGCTCAAGGACAAATTAATCACCGAGACTATAGAGGAGCAACCTTTTGAGTCCACATGGCATGTGATTTTGAAGGTTCGTCGTGAATTGAGTGGATTTTGGCCAGCACTTGCTGCTGATCTACCAGAGAAGATGTTAGTCAGCAAGGGAAAATTACCTATTATTGAGTTGATGCCTCCTCAGTGTGGCACCTCTACATGTTCAGGCCGGACTGGGTGGGGGCACGGCCGCACCTGAGCGCGCCTCACCGGTCCCGCGTCCCAGAAAGGAAGCCGTAGCAGACCTTGAGGGCCCCTTTTTGTAGGGACTACTACGTCTGCCGTTGTCGAGAACATGGAGCTCTGAATTTTCCCCGGGGAATTCTTGACATATTGCTAAACAGGCCTGCTATCATGCCAAAGGATAAAGGAGTTGGAGGTGTCAATGCATGATGCGGGTACCTTGCCTCCTTGGCTTTCAGAAGAAGACGCTAACTATTGTGCAAGCAAATTTGAGAAGTACAGTCTCGTCATCAAGCTTAACCGGTGGAAGCTCCTGCTCACTTTATCCGACAACAGAAGAATATAACCGGTGGCCCTGGTGGCCCTCTCATCGGTGGCCCCCGCCCAGAGCATATCCGGTGACCCTCAAGCAGCCACCGCCGGCACGCCCGTGAGCAGCTCTGCCCCGGCACGCTCCCGCGAGGGCCTTCACCGGCACACCCGCGAGCAGCTCCGCCCCAGCACGCTCCCCAGCCGTCGCACCCGGCACACCCGCTGCCTCCTCCAGCGGTACACCACCAGGCCACCTCCAGCGGCACACATCCACCGTGCCGGGTAACACCCCAAAAGCCGCACCGGAGAACCTCCACCTTGAGCCTCCCCCCGGATATGCCTCATCTCCTCCCACCAGATCACACCCAACACTCCACCGGTTTCCTCACCCAAAGCGTTGCGTTCAGTTCAAAGGTGGATGTCGGTGGTCATTGCTCAACCAATGGCACCACCCATGTTACTGTTGGAGAGGTTGAGGAAAAGATCATTGATTAGTGGAGGGAATAGACAGAAAGTGATGGCACTATAGAAGCATGTAGATTTATACGGGAGCTGGGGGGATCTCATTCTTTCACTGTGGGGCTGTAAAAAAGGGCTTTCACCCTAATAATAGAGATTCCAACATCAGAGTCACTTATGTTAAAACTTCCGAAAGAAGCTATAGAGGAATGTGCAATCAGTTCCAGTTGGATGGTAAAGGGATTTGCTGGGCTCGCAGAGGGCCTCGACGATCTTTTCCTTGATATCCCCTCTGCCAAAGCCACATTCCGGTCGTTAGTCCCAAAAGTTATGTCTGAGGATGGCAATCCAGAGAAACAGTTGTGCAAGGAGGGAGACAGACAATTGCACTCTTAGGAATTTTGAAAGGCCGCCATTTGTTTTCAAGAGCAAGCCATGTGATGATCGCATGCAAACTGGTAGGGTCATAAGTAAAGATGCTCAGTATCGCTCCCAACCATGTTTCATGCTCTTAAATGCATAAAGTAAAGGTACTACAAGGACCTTTGATATGCATCATGTATCTGAATGTGGTGACATGCCTTTGAAGTTGACCTCATTTGAAGATGTAGGAGGAAGGCAGCCTATATCAAAAAAACAATACTAAATCTCAATCATCACAATAACACACAGATGTCAATGTGGTTCAGAGGACATTCTCGAATCATCAAGGAGGTCCCATGAATTAGAATGTCACGGTAGAAATATCTCATGTGTTACTGGTCTTAGAAATATAAATGATGCAGCCAGCGGCCTCGGCACAGATTTGGGTGAGAGGATGTATATCCGGCGAGCCTCTTTACCACATGACCGACGTCCTCAGACATCATAGGACTGTTGGCTTCATAACCGGTGGTGAAGCACTTAGCCGGCATCAACTTCACTTAACCGGTGCACAGTACGGTTGCACCCGGTGAGGAATTATTAAATGGTGGGCAGCAGCCTTGATCCGGTGGTACGTTCAAGGCCCTCATCCGGTGACCCTCTCGAGCTATTGAATCGGTGAGCCTCAAGTTCTTCTTCGCCTGGTACACTTGCCATGGACCTCATCCGGCACACTCAAGGGCTGCCCTCCCAGCGGCACACTATTTCAAGAGCTTCACCGGCACACTAATTCAAGCCTTCAGCGGCACACTTCCTGGGCCTTTCAACGGCATGCCCCTGCAAGCCTTCAGCGGCACACTCTTTCAAGCCTCACCCGGCACAGCGTTCAGCCCATCCACCCGGCACGCTTGCTGCTCACTTTAGCCAGCACAATGCCCTGCTGCCCCTTCGTCGGCACGCCCTGCTGCCCCTTCCGCACGCCCTTAGGCCCTTCAGCGGCACGCCCTTTGGGCCCTTCAACGGCACGCCCTTGTGGCTCTCCAGCGGCACGCCTTCCTCAGCCCCCAGCGGCACAGCGCTCGGCCCATCCACGCCGGTCAACGCTCATAGCCATCGGCGTGCAGCGAAGGCATGGCAGGCCATACCTACACCTTGCTGGGCTGCCCTCGCCCCACCTACTCCCGTCCTCGATAGTCGTCGGCCTGACCAGGGGTATAAGAACCCCTCACTCCGACGAAAAAGACACACAGAGGGGGGACGGTGAATACACAGAGGCCTACACGGACGAAGAGAGAAGGAGAAGAGGAAGAAGAAGAGCTCGCCGGTCCAAGCTCGGCAAGCCCAGGAGGGCTCCAGAGAAGAAGAAGAAGCTGGAGAGAGAGAGGAAGAGAGTAAGAAAAAGAGAGAGAGAGAGAGAGGCTCATGTAACGGGGAAGTGGGGAAGAGCAGGGAGCCGTCGCCCCGGCTCGACCCCAGCCTTCTCCTTGCCCCTTCCTTCTTCTCCCATCCTCCTATTCTTTTTTTCCCCTTTGTTGTTTGCCTCAGATGTACTCTGCATGTCTGACCCGTGGCCAGCCCCGGTCACTCCTTTTTATGAATGAAAGTGGTTTCTTTTCTTACTTTTTGTCATCTCTGTTAGCTCCCATTTTCACAGTGCATTTGGTCGTTCGCTTCCTTCCTTCCCTCTGATTCTCCCATCTGCTAGGCTACTCGTTCGTCCGGGTGTTATGGACGATGGCGTGAGGTCGTTCTCCCTCCTATGGTCTTCGCAGTAGCGTCACCCTATGGAGTTCTCCCCCCGATCCAGGGCACTATCTGTCTCTTCCCTTGAGTAGTTTAATCTCATAGTTACCATTCAGCGCCCTGAACCCCTCCATTAGCCAGAGTGCTTCCCATTCCGCCCAGACTGGCCCCTGACCAACACACCCTCTTGGTGCCTTGCCCGATACGCCCTTAAACCATCCCAGCCGGCACACCCTTAACCATGATAGCCCGGCACACCCTTGTGCCACTTAGCCCGGCACACCCTGGCCACCCTTAGTCCGGCACACCTATCCAGCCTCCCATCTCCTTCTAGCCAGCGCACTAGCCACCAATTCCCCCTTTCTTGCCCGGTGCACCTCTAGCCAATCCTAGAGAGGCCTCTGGCCCGTCATCTTTACTTAGATTTCTGAAGTTTTATTAAAGGTGTTGCCGCTCTCGGGCGCCCACCTCCAATTGTCGGGTTCCGCCACTCCTTGTGGGCACGTTCCCTTTATCTCCCTTACCACCCAGGTCAAGGGGAGATGCTGTCGAATTTTCATCAAAAATAATAACATGTTAAGAGGCAAAAGGAAGCGACAAACGATAAAGGTAATAACATGTTAAAAAGGCAAAAGGAAGTAACAAACAAATGAAATGGATAATGGTAAAAATGCTTCAACCAAGGTAAGGGAACCACAATCAACACAAAGAGAACCTGACCGAACGATAATTAAGCAACTTGAACAGCCGTCTCCCGGAAAGAAAGAAGGGGAGATAATCAAGAGGAAAGGGAAATGAGATCCACACAGATGGTACAAAATCAAGGGAGAGAAATATAAAGGAAAGGCATAAGAGAATGGCAGAGGAGTGGGTCCCGTCCAGACCTCACCCGTCGCACCGGTCCCCTGGGTCTTCACCGGTACAGCCTGCCTTGACCTTCTCCGACGCACTTCCAGTTTCACCCTGGCCGGCACGCTTCCTTGGCCTCTCCCCGGTGCACCTTCAGCATCCCAACCCGGCACGCCCCTTTTGAGCCTACGCCGGCACACTTCAGCCCCCGCCGCCGCCGACACAGCCCTTTGAAGCCTTCCCCGGCATACCCTGTGCTTCCTACCCCGGCACACTCGGCCAGACCTTCGCCGGCACACTCCCCTTTCTCCACCCGGTACGCCCTGGCTATGCCCCAATCGGCACGCCCTTCCCAGCCGCTTCTCCGGTACACTCTCCCAGCTCTCGTCGGCACGCTCTCTATACCCTTCGCCGGTACACCCTCCAGCGGCCCTCTCTCTCTCCGGGAAATATACACATATAATATATAATGATAATGATACTGGTGATAATAATAACAATAAATAAATTAATTAATGAAAATTATGATAAATAAAGAAATCCGAATATATATATGAAACAAACAAAAAATGTGAAATAGTGATAATAATAGTGAAAAAGGGAGAAAAAAATAATAATAACAAACAAAAAAAGAAATCATTCGGAACAAATGCATAAAGAAGAAGTGAACAGCAAGAGGAAAGAGAGGAACATATAATTAAAATCTCAGATAAAAAAATATGCTAGGGTCCACATTGCAGGGGCGTCTTCCCCCGTGACTCAGTGTTAAAGGAATAATAACGCTGCCCCGGCAGGCCGGGCCAGAGTCTTGGGAATTATCCTGACATGGCCACGGTCCGACCTCACCCTGGGCCGGCATTCCAATTAAACCAGATCCGTCTCCAGGCCCGGATTCTTCCCGAGCCACTATTGAAATTGCCGCGCTTTCGGCAGACATTTGAACGGTTTTATCCCGGCTTCCATCGCGTTTCTACCACGGACCTTCGTCCGAACATGAAACCGTCCGCGAGTGACCGACATGTCCGAATACTCGTATCCCGATGCGGGCTCTTAGTGTGATTTATTCCTCCCTACTCTCGCACAGTTAGTGTTAATTCCTTTAGGCCGCAGGGGCCCCTAATTTTGGTAATTAATCAAGGGTGTCCCCTCGTATGGGGGATGTAAACGACGTCGTGACCTTTATGACATGGTGGGGTTTGGTCCCGACACGAACCACACAATCGTCTGACCGAGTCAGATCGAGCGCACCTGGGTTTCCACGAAGCCCGAATAAACCGTCACTTCGTGACTGGCACGCCCACGCACTTAATAAATGCCAATAAACAAATAAACAACTATTTAACGAGAAGTGCGTCCACAAGTCTGGCACGCCCGGTGGGACCGATCCACCTTTCATCTCTTTGCCGAAATTAGGGGCCCTGCGGCCCCATTCTTGTAAGACTAATTGCGCTATTTTTGCGAATGCAGGAAAATCACACTTTGACACCAAGGATGATGACCACCTTCGGTTCCCAGCCCGTCGAGAGCCACGTCAGGGGTGGCTACCTCGATGTCCCCCTCAACTTCGGGAGCTTTCCTCCCGTGGTTGGCTTCCCCAACTTCCTTGGGGTGGCCTTCGTCAACATGCTGGACGTGGAGGCATGTGACAAGCCCAAGACCAACGCTCCCACCCAGGGAGTTACTGAAGCTGCTGCAGACCGAGCCTCGGCCAGAAACAACAACACCATCCCAACCGGGACGCTAAGCTGTAACGTGCACCACGTGCACTAGACTGCCGGCCCACCTCACCAGGGATCGGCGTCTCACCGGAGGAGGCTCCGAAGGAACAATGCCGGTGCTACCTCGGGGCGTCGGATCTCCAGCTCCGGGAAATCCATGACCGTCGGGAGCGTCCGAGTCCACCTTGATGGACAGAGGTCTGAAGTAATTCCAGACCGCATCATACCAACTGTTCTAGTACGGAACTCCTTCCAATTACTGGCCCAAGAGAAGCCGGACCACTGCGGGTCCAAATCAAAGGGGAGGTTGGCCCCTAAGCCAATCAGTTTTAAGCAAACCTGGGTGCCCAAGCAGCCACGGGCCCGGGCTCCCGGAAGAGAAAGAGAAATAGAAGAGAAGACCCGGGTTTCGACCCAAGCTACCCAGAGGCTAACTCTCCAGCCCCGCATCCATCGGGCCGAGACTCACCCACATAACGAAGAACAAGGTGGGATGACCAGGCGAGGCTGCTTCACCCACAAAATTTTGGCACCAGTCAACGTGCCACGAGCTCTCATCCTCCTTGCTAAAGGGTGGAGTTATATTGTCCGGGCTGTCCGGGGGCACTCCCATAACCTCGACAGTACCACTTTGGGGATGCAGCAACCCCTAGAAGCTGTGAATGCTATGAGTAAAGTCTGGGGGCGACGAGCCGCAATACTCACCTACAATAGGGTTGTGGTGGCCGCCCACTGCGGGTCCTTGCCCGGGAATCATGATGATGTGGCACCAGTCCGTGCTGAAGAAATAGATGTAGGCCTGGTCACGATGGCTGTGAACGTGATCACGGCTGAAGGTGACGGTGGGAGAGCATCCGCGTCGTCCGAAGAAATTCCAGCTGAAGAAAGAGGCGTCCCCCTCAACCCCTCCATGCATGACCCTGCAACGCTGAGGCTGCTGCAGGAATATCGAGAGGAGATTGAACTACTGAAGAAGCAGCTAAATAAAAAGAATTCACAAGCGTCTACCGCCAAGCACCCCAAAGTCCCCTCTGAGACACAGGGAAACAATGGCCAAATCCTCGAGGCTTTCCCACAGGCGACTGAGGCTCAACCGTCGCCTAACTACACAGTGGGCACTCCCTCCCAGCAACAACACACTACCACCACGGCGCAACCCCCAGTGCTCTCATACCATGGGATTGCAGTTACACCTCAGGCAACAGTGGTGACACCGCAGGTGCAGCAAGCCTACCTCCACCCAGGCCCGGTCGACCAGGTGATGGCGAGTAAAATGATGATAGATCGGATGATCGAAGAGAAGCTGGCCTACAGGGGCAACAATGATTATGCCACTTTTGATGTGTACAAGGTACCTTACCCTGTCCACCACGCTGCCAAAAGGCTACCTCCCGGCGTCAGCAAGCCGCCAAAGTTTGACAAGTTTGACGGACAGGGTCAGCCGAAAGAACACATAGCCTACTACATCAATGTAATGGGCGACTTGGCAACCGACGAATCTTACCTGCTCAAGTTCTTCGGGTCTTCCCTCACAGGACTCGCTTTTGAGTGGTATTCGAATTTGCCAGCTAGGTCCATTGACGATTGGCCAGATATGCAAAAGAAGTTCCGGGAACGATTTCACGTTGCCGAAAGAGAAATAACTATGACCGAACTCTATGCTTCCAAGCAGAGGATTGATGAAACTGCTTTGGAATATATTAAAAGATGGCGGAATCTCAGCATGAGATGCAAGCGGCCGCCACACCAAGAAGACGCAGTGCATATCTGTAAACAAAATTTGAAGCGGGAGATCCTCGAAAAGATGATTGGAATTGAAATCAGGTCCTTTGACCGACTAAACAATATAGTGGCAGAAATTGAGGCCTTCCTCTCCTCTGTCCCTGCGGCTTTGAGCCAGAAAGCTGAATCAGCCTATAAATGGCCCGCGCTTGAAGAAGTTCATATAGTCGACTTCAGGGCGTTCGAGCAGCAGAGAAATAAAGATGAAGGGGTCGTCGCCGACCCTCCTCCGGCTAAACTTGCCGAACAACAAGAAGGGCCTCCCTTGCGGGCCAAAATGATGAAGCCTTACTCCTTTCCCAAGGAGAAGACACGACTCTTGTTTGAATGGGCCACCAGATACAATAAGGTCACCCTGATAGAGCCGAAAAGGCTAGGTGATCTTAGAAGAAAAGACGACCCCCATTTTTGCCCATATCATCAAATGCTTGGGCACTCCTTTGAAGACGGTTATGTGTTTAAAGACATTGTCGAAGGTATGATCAAGGGAGGGGAGCTCCAGATGGGCAAATCCAGAGTGGATCCTCCATGCCCTCACGAGCTTCCCGACTTTAAAAGGGCTGTCAACATGGTGTCCGTACATCAGTAGTTGCAAGATGACTCGGTGTGGGGGGCATATGCCAACCGCCAAGGGGAAGAAGAAGGAAAAGTCAAAAGACAGAAAGGGAGGCGTTGCCCTCTCTTGCAATACATTATCGACCGGCACGAGCCGAACGACTGAAGAAGTAGAAGATGAAGAGATATGCTTCATGCCGACCCAGGTGACTCAACCCGAAGCTTCCACCTCCCGCTATGCCAGTCGGCCCCGAGAGGAGTGGGGGCACTCTTTGCTGCCTCATGAAGAAGTATGCCATCATGCTCCCTCACTCACGGGCGTGGGGGCAAGAATATCAAGCTCTCAAAGATTGAACGTGTCTGATCATGAATCCATAGGAATGATGGTCTTGCCTGAATTCGAGGCGGGGGGCAGCATCTCTTGCTCCTGCCAACTTGAGCCCACTCTTATAATGGAGTTACGCCAGGAGCTCGAAATAATGAAGAGAAAAATGGGAGAGATGGGCTTAAACCCACCCAACCCACACCTAGATCCGATAGCTCCGGTGACAATGAATAAGCCAAGTGAGAGGCGAACAGCCGAAACGAAGCCGGCCGAAGGAGAATTTACCGAGGTAAAATTATATGAGACCGGGCAAAAGGACGATGGGTCCGCCCCAGGCTATATAAGAAGAGTGGGAGACCCCCATGAAAGATGCAGGAGCCCTCCGAATTGCGAAGACATCATTCGGAGATGTGAGAGAAATCTGAAAGATGAAATCCTACAAAGGGTGATGGACATCAAAGTCAGAACCTTTGAACAGCTAAGTGAGCTGGCAGCTGATGCCGAGGTTTTCCTAACAAAGTATTGCCCGACTACTACTACCCCGGGCCGAGAGAACAAACCAGCCGACAAGCATCTAGCGCAAACGGGACTATGCATCTCAAATTCTGGGGCTTTTGAACCACAACAGAAGCAAATAAAAGGGGCAGCCGGGGTTCCTCCCATTCAGCCTGCTGAACAAGCACCCTCGCTGAGGGACAAGATGAAGAAATCTTATTCCTTCCCTAAGGAGAAAACTCAAATGTTGTTCGAATGGGCCAGTGCATGTGGCAAGGCTGTCCTCCTGGAGCCCAAGAGGTCGAGCGATGCCAGATGGAAAGATGACCCTCAATTTTGCCCTTATCACCAACACAGGAGGCACCCGATTGAGGATTGTTATGTGTCCAAAAATATCATTGAAAGCCTGATTCGGAAGGGCGAACTACATATAGGCGAGCATAGAGTGGACCCGCCGCTTCCTCACCAAATGCCCAGCCTCAAAAGGACGGTCAGCACGGCTTCACCATACCAGTTGAAGAGAAATGTACTATGAGGGACATCTCGAGCTCCCTGAATTATGGTGGAAGCCAAAAAAAAAAGAACCAGAATATAGGTGGTACCCTATTCTGGGGGCAAATGCTGAAGCAGATAGAGACAAAGCTGATCGCAGCTCATCAAAGATGATGTGCTCTCACCCGTCATGACCCCTCATAGGTCATTTCATGTGGAAGAGAGACAGCGGAATATGCAACAATTTCGAAGCTCTTGGATTATCAGCCTTTGGGGTCGACAGCTCCTCAACCAACATCCCAACCATCGGTGATCATACCGACAGCTGTTTGAAGGTATTCAAGAATGTTCATGTTTTGTAATTTTTGGTCATTGAGCCGACAGCTTCCTAATCATCGGCATTTGAGCCGACAGCTTTCTAATTATCGACGCCTAAGTCGACAGCTTTTAACTATCGGTATTAAGCCGACAGCTTTTCAATTATCGGCCCCTGAGCCGACAGCTATTTAATTATCGGTTTCTGAGCCGACATCTATCCGTTTATTGGCTCTTGAGCCAACAACTTTTCAACCATTGGCTCTTGAGCCGACAGCTATCCAATTATTGGTTCTCATGCCAACAGATATCCAATTATTGGCTCCCATGCCGACAGCTTTTTAATCATCGGCCCCTCAGCCAACATCTATTCAATTATCGGCTTCTGAGCCGACAGCGATACAATTATTGGCCCCCATGCCAACAGCTATCCAATTATTGGTTCCCATGCCAACAGCTATTCAACCATCGGCCCCTGAGCCGACAGCTATTCAACCATCGGCCCCTGAGCCGACAGCCTCCTAATTATCGGCTGCTAAGTCGACAGCTTCTCAACCATCGATATTCGAGCCGACAGATGTCGAATTAATAAACAATCCCGCCTTCGGCCTTTGGCCACCCAAAAAGAAAAAACTTTTCACTTTGGTCTGGATCCTTCCCCGGCCAGAGAACAAAAAGAAAATAGCAGCCTCCATAAAGTTGGCATCATGACCTTCTGTCTAACCCAACGAACACCATACCTTGACCAGAACTACTATCTAAACAAAAAATTGTCTCCGGTTAACGTCGATTCTTCGTCCTACCGGGATCCACCAAAAAAAAATAAAACAATAAAACAAAATGAAACAAAATAAAACAAAACAAAAACAAACAAACAACAAAACAAAACATAATAATAATAAACAAACAAAAAACATAATAAGAAAATAATAAGAAAATAATAAACCAATAAAAAATACAAAAAATAAACAAACAAATAAAAACACACAATAAACAAATAAAAAGAAAAAGATAATAAACAAACCAATAAAATGAGACTAGATAAAAAGAGAAGAATACACAAAATAAATAAATAAATAAAATAACAAACAAACCAACAAGCGGAACAAATAAAAAAAACTCTTGCATGGTTCTGATTTTGAATGCTTACACTTGCATGTTTGCCTGTAATATAGCATAATACACTTTCCTTGGACATTCTAGGACTGAAACTCCTTGACTAAATAACATTGCCTTAACTCTGGATAGGTGCGTGACATGTCGCATCCTGAGGGGGGAAGAAACTAGCTTTGGTGAATGCACACGTCGGGGGGAAGAGTCGTGGCTATGCCGCTAGCAGAACTCACAAATTCACCCGAGACAAACTCTTACACTCCGCGCATAATGTGAATCAATAAGCTTTGACCATAGGGATTTCAGGTTTTCCTCCTAACACTCTATGGATGCTCTAATGCCTGCACTCACACGGAAGGCAATCGTGAGGAAAAAGCTGTCTGCCCCGTTAAAAAATAAATGAATAAGTGGAATGTGGATCCAAATAGCCGGGAATCCCCACTGAAACAAATGAGGAGACTCGCGCGAAATGGTGAAGTAAATTCTATTAATGTGAATCCGAGTAGCCGGGAATCCCCACTGAAACAAATGAGGAGACTCGCGCGAAATGGTGAAGTAATTTTAATAAAGATGAATCCCAGTAGCCAGGAATCCCCACTGAAATAAATGAGGAAACTCGCGTCGAACGGTGAAGTCTACAACCAAAAAAATAGAATAAATAAGGGGGTTGTGCGAAGCTACCGAAAGTCGAGAACCAGAAATGAGCGTGTGGGCGATAGAGTAGTCCTCAAGTATTACTTAGAAAGCCTGTATATCCCTATATTCAGGGTTTATTGCTCACACGCCTGCACCCCCACGCCACAGAGAATTATCTCGGGTGAATTGTAGTTTTGACTATGAACATAGGCTATGCGGTGTCCCTATTGCATGTGCGCACCCCCTTTAGCTGTGTTTCATGAGCTGCACCTGGTCTGTGAGTTATAGGCACTGTCCCTATCCTATCTCCGATAGAGGGGAATTACCTTATATGTACTTACATTATGCCTGCCATGATGAATGCCTGCATGCGTGTGCTTGGGCAGAACAAGGATAAATGAAATAAATAAAATGGATGAATGAATAAAAGAAGGATGAATAATAAGAGATGAGTCATAAAAAGGGTTGAATAAACTAAATAATGATGAAATAATAACAATAATAATAATAAAGGAGCGAACAAAAAATGAATGAAAGGAAAAGAAATGAATGAAAAGAATGGTGAGGATAAAATACAGCTTTTCAATCATCGGCCTCAAAACCGGTAACTTTTCAATTATCGGCCCCTGAGTCGACAGCTATTCGATTATCGGCATCTCAGCCGACAGCTACCTAATTATCGGCTTCTAAGTCGACAGCTATTCACGTATTGGCTCCTGAGCCGACAGTTTTAAATCATCGGCATCCCAGCCGACAGCTACCCGATTATCGGCTTCCAAGCCGACAGCTATTTACGTATTGGCTCCTGAGCCAACAGCTTTTCAATTATCGGCCTCAGAATCGATAACTTTTCAATTATCGGCCTCAAGCCGATAGCTTTGCAATTATCGGCCCCTGAGTCGACAGCTATTCAATTATCGGCATCTTAGCCGATAGCTTCTTAATTATTGGCTTCTAAGTCGACAGCTATTTACGCATTGGCTCCTGAGCAAACAGCTTTAAATTAGCGGCCTCACACCCGACAGCTTTTCAATTATCAGCCCCTGAGCCGACAGCTTCATAATTATCGAACTCTGAGCCGACAGCTTTTCAATATATATATCGGCTTCTAAGCCTACAGCCCCCCCTTTATCGACCCTTAAGCCGACAGCTTTTCAATTATCGGCTCCTGAGCCGACAGCTATTCAATTATCGACCTTTGAGCCGACAGCTCTACAGTTATCGACCTCCGAGTCGACAGCTATCCAATTATCGGCCCCTCGGCTGACAGCTATTCAACTATCGATTTCTGAGCCAACAACTTTCCTCACCATCGGCATCCATGTCGACACCTGTCCGGAGTCCTTCAAAAAAAAAGAGAAGAGAAAAGAAGAAAAAATGGGAAGAGAAGAAAAAAAAGAAGAAGAGAAGAGAAAAAAAAAGGAAAAAAAAAGAAAGAACAAAAGAGAGAGAGAGAAAAAAGAAAGAAAAAAAAGAAAGAAAATGGTGATGCATGATAGTGAGCTACACCCACAGGCCCCACTCGTTCGTCCCTCCCTCGTGGCACCTGCGGGTGGGGGGCATTTTTGGACACTCAAAATTTCTTGCAGACAGCGGGCGCATTCCAGCTCCAGCCATTTTGAAGTGGACGGAAAAAAAAGAAGAATGTTATAAATGAAAGAATAGACAATGGTGAAGAAACAAAAAGAAGAGAAGAGAAAAAGAGTATAAAAAAAATAAAATAATATGTATATATATAAGTAATATATATAATTATAAATAAATAAGTAAATAAAAGGGGAGGGCCCACCCTCTCTCTCTCCCATTGTTTCTCTCTCATTTTCTCCCTCACCGGTGCGGTCGCCTCCTCCCGCGGCACACTCCCGCGTGAAGCCCCCCGGCACACACCCACTGTGCCGGGTAACATCCCAAAAGCCGCACCGGATAGCCTCCCCACGCCACCTCCAGCGGCACACAAGCCGCACCGGATGGGCACCTTTCACTAAGCCTCCCACCGCGGCACACCCCCGCGCTCAGGGCACACACCCACCATACCGGGTGAGCCCGCTCACACCGTGCCGGATGACCCCTCTCTCCCATCGCCCTTCTCCCGACTCTGTTCTCCACTTCCCCTCCGCATCCCACGGCACGTGGCAATTGTACCGGATGGCATATGTCTTCTCCGTGCCGGACCAACCACTCCCAACGGGGAAGACCACCCGGAGAGCCCACAGCGGATCAGGGCCATATGGCGGGAGCTCGAGTCTACTGGGGTCACCCAGAGGTGCACAATCTTTGGTGCGAAAGAGGCAGAGGATGAGTATGTTGCTGTGGTGCACACTCGGAAGCACGTCGATCTCATCCGGAATGTGAGCTCGAAGCTGTTTGATTCACGGAGGAAGAAGGATCGCTTCCAGGTTTAATTCGATATATTTGAACAAGGGCTCGTCAGAATAAGTTGTTCTTGCCGCCGGTGTTGTTA
This sequence comes from Amorphophallus konjac, assembly GCA_022559845.1. Taxonomy (NCBI): domain Eukaryota; kingdom Viridiplantae; phylum Streptophyta; class Magnoliopsida; order Alismatales; family Araceae; genus Amorphophallus; species Amorphophallus konjac. The sequence goes on along the minus strand of CM040119.1, from coordinate 319,727,871 downwards.
TTGAACTCACTGAAAAGGTTGCAAATGGGGAAACTCGACTTTGGTGTTGCGATAGTTAGGCCGCCTGGTCACCATGGAGAAGAAGATGAAGCAATGGGTTTTTGTCTTTTCAACAACGTAGCAATTGCAGCTAATTTCCTTCTAAATGAAAGAACTAATAAGGGAAAATTACCTATTATTGAGTTGATGCCTCCTCAGTGTGGCACCTCTACATGTTCAGGCCGGACTGGGTGGGGGCACGGCCGCACTTGAGCGCGCCTCACCGGTCTCGCGTCCCAGAAAGGAAGCCGTAGCAGACCTTGAGGACCCCTTTTCTGTAGGGACTACTACGTCTGTCGTTGCCGAGAACATGGAGCTCTAAATTTTCCCCGGGGAATTCTTGACATATTGCTAAACATGCTCTGCTATCATGCTAAAGGATAAAGGAGTTGGAGGTGTCAATGCATGATGCAGGTACCTTGCCTCCTTGGCTTTCAGAAGAAGGCGCTAACTATTGTGCAAGCAAATTTGAGAAGTACAGTCTCTTCATCAAGCTTAACCGGTGGAAGCTCCTGCTCACTTTATCCAGCAGCAGAAGAATATAACCGGTGGCCCTGGTGGCCCTCTCATCTTTGGCCCCCACCCAGAGCATATCCGGTGACCCTCAAGCAGCCACCGCCGGCACGCCCATGAGCAGCTCTGCCCCGGCATGCTCCCACGAGAGCCTTCACCGGCACACCCGCGAGCAGCTCCGCCCCGGCACGCTCCCCAGCCGTCGGACCCGGCACACCCGCGAGCGTCCATGCCCGGCACACCCGCTGCCTCCTCTAGCGGTACACCACCAGGCCACCTCCAGCGGCACACATCCACCGTGCCGGGTAACACCCCAAAAGCGGCACACCCGCTGCCCTCCCAGCGGCACACTATTTCAAGAGCTTCATCGGCACACTAATTCAAGCCTTCAGCGGCACACTTCCTGGGCCTTTCAACGGCATGCCCCTGCAAGCCTTCTGCGGCACACTCTTTCAAGCCTCACCCGGCACAGCGTTCAGCCCATCCACCCGGCACGTTTGCTGCTCACTTTAGCCGGCACAATGCCCTGCTGCCCCTTCGTCGGCACGCCCTGCTGCCCCTTCGCCGGCACGCCCTTAGGCCCCTTCAGCGGCACGCCCTTTGGGCCCTTCAACGGCATGCCCTTGTGGCTCTCCAGCGGCACGCCTTCCTCAGCCCCCAGTGGCACAGCGCTCGGCCCATCCACGCCGGTCAACGCTCATAGCCATCGGCGCGCAGCAAAGGCATGGCAGGCCATACCTGCACCTTGCTGGGCTGCCCTCGCCCCACCTACTCCCGTCCTCGACAGTCGTCGGCCTGACCAGGGGTATAAGAACCCCTCACTCCGACGAAAAAGACACGCAGAGGGGGATGGAGAATACACAGAGGCCTACACGGACGAAGAGAGAAGGGAGAAGAGGAAGAGGAAGAAGAAGAGCTCGCCGGTCCAAGCTCGGCAAGCCCAGGAGGGCTCCAGAGAAGAAGAAGAAGCTGGAGAGAGAGAGAGGAAGAGAGTAAGAAAAAGAGAGAGAGGGAGGCTTCATGTAACGGGGAAGTGGGGAAGAGCAGGGAGCCGTCGCCCCGGCTCGACCCCAGCCTTCTCCTTGCCCCTTCCTTCTTCTCCCATCCTCCTATTCTTTTTTCCCCCTTTGTTGTTTGCCTCAGATGTACTCTGCATCGTCTGACCCGTGGCCAGCCCCCGGTCACTCCTTTTTATGAATGAAAGTGGTTTCTTTTCTTACTTTTTGTCATCTCTGTTAGCTCCCATTTTCACAGTGCGTTTGGTCGTTCGCTTCTTCCTTACCTTTAATTCTCCCATCTGCTAGGCTACTCGTTCGTCAGGGTGTTATGGACGATGGCGTGAGGTCGTTCTCCCTCCTATGGTTTTCGCAGTAGCGTCACCCTCTGGAGTTCTCCCCCCGATCCTGGGCACTATCTGTCTCTTCCCTTGAGTAGTTTAATCTCATAGTTACCATTCAACGCCCTGAACCCCTCCATTACCCAGAGTGCTTCCCATTCCGCTCAGACTGACCCCTGACCAACACACCCTCTTGGTGCCTTGCTCGGTACGCCCTTAAACCATCCCAGCTGGCACACCCTTAACCATGATAGCCCGGCACACACTTGTGCCACTCAGCCCGGCACACCCTGGCCACCCTTAGCCCGGCACACCTATCCAGCCTCCCATCTCCTTCTAGCCAGCGCACTAGCCACCAGTTCCCCCTTTCTTGCCCGGTGCACCTCTAGCCAATCCTAGAGAGGCCTCTGGCCCGTCGTCTTTTCTGAGATTTCCGAAGTTTTATTAAAGGTGTTGCCGCTCTCGGGCGCCCACCTCCAATTGTCGGGTTCCGCCACTCTTTGTGGGCGCGTTCCCTTTATCTCCCTTACCACCCGGGTCAAGGGGAGATGCTGTCGAATTTTCATCAGAAATAATAACATGTTAAGAGGGAAAAGGAAGTGACAAACGATAAAGGTAATAACATGTTAAAAAGGCAAAAGGAAGTAACAAGCAAATGAAATGGACAATGGTAAAAATGCTTCAACCAAGGTAAGGGAACCGCAATCAACACAAAGAGAACCTGACCGAACGACAATTAAGCAACTTGAACAGCCGTCTCCCGGAAAGAAAGAAGGGGAGATAATCAAGAGGAAAGGGAAATGAGATCCACACAGATGGTACAAAATCAAGGGAGAGAAATATAAAGGAAAGGCATAAGAGAATGGCAGAAGAGTGGGTCCCGTCCAGACCTCGCCCGTCGCACCGGTCCCCTGGGTCTTCACCGGTACAGCCAGCCTTGACCTTCTCCGACGCACTTCCAGTTTCACCCTGGCCGGCACGCTTCCTTGGCCTCTCCCCGGTGCACCTTCAGCATCCCAACCCGGCACGCCCCTTTTGAGCCTACACCGGCACACTTCAGCCCCCGCCGCCGCCGGCACAACCCTCTGAAGCCTTCCCCGGCATACCCTGTGCTTCCTACCCCGGAACACTCGGCCAAACCTTCGCCGGCACACTCCCCTTTCTCCACCCGGTACGCTCTGGCTATGCCCCTATAGGTACGCCCTTCTGTGGATATCAAAAAATTTCACACCCAAATATCATGCCCGGCCTCGCATCAACAACGGCACCGAGTGAAGACGCCCCGGAGAGACTGATCGTCCGGGCTCCCCAAATATGCACACTGCCTTGAAGCCTTCCCCGGAGTCACGACAGCAAAGAGAAGCCAACTCCCGGGAAGTTCATAATCCATGGGCCTCGAAGAAAATCAAATGGGCCACAACTCGTGCTCACAACGGGCCCAAAACTGCCCATTTAGCCCTTCAACGGTACGCCCTGATGCCCATCCTGCGGCATGGTCCCCGGCCTTCAGCGGCACAGCCTTTGGCCTTCAGCGGCACACCCTGTTGGGGCTTCAACGGCACGCTCCCTGCAACCTTCAGCGGCACACCCCTAGGGAGCCCCAGCGGCACACCCCCCAGGGTGCCCCAGCGGCACACCTATGGGGGCCCTCAGCGGCACGCCCAAGCCCCCAGCGGCACACCCGTCCTGGGCTCCAGCGGCACACCCCTAGGGTGTCTTCAGCGGCACGCCCCAATGGCTTCCAGCAGCACGCACCCAGGAAGCCTCAGCGGCACGCTCCTCAGGGCCTTCAACAGCACGCCGTTTGCCCCCTTCAACGGCACGCTTGGGCAACTTCCAGCGGCCCGCCTTTTGCCCTCTACCATGGCACGCTTGTTCAGCTCGCCACCGGCACAGCGTGAAGGCTTTTTAACGGCCAGACGATGTGCTGCCCATGCCCTACGCATCCTCGGCGCGCAGTGGCCTGTCCGAGGTGTCGGCTAGGGGTTGGTCCACGCAAGCTACCACCTAGCCACCCAGGACGGAAGAGGTCAAATGCAATCATGACAAGGCCGCTTCCCGCCTCCGACTGTCATGCTCGAAGGCTCCCGCTGCTGGGAGTATAAATGGCTCCCACTTCGGCAAAACAAGGGGGACAGAGAGATAGAGAGGGACACGCAGAGAGCAAAAGAAGAAGAAGAAAAGGGTTCTGCCTTGGGGTCCCCTCCGACGATCACCGAGAGAAGAGAGTAAGGAATAGGGGGAGAGGGAGGAAATGTGAGCGTGATGTAAGGGAGGGAGGGGGGGGAGGGCAGGGGGTAGTCACCCCTGTTCGGCCTCATCACTCCCCCCGTTTTCTCCCCCCTCCTCCATTCTTATGGTTCTTCCCTTTCTCCTGTCTGTATGTTTTGTGAGGTAGACGGCCGATTGTGGTCGTTCCTTTTCGTGCATGAATGAAAATCACCCTTCTTGGGTTTCTTGTTGCTTCCGTTGGTTTGTGCCAGTGCGCATGGTGTGTTGTTCATCTTCTCCACTTCTCCGGCGTTCTTGTTTTGGAGTCTCCGTAGCGATGTGCTTGCCCCCGTATGATCCTTGGCCTTATGGGTTCTTTGCCCTCTTCTACGGCCATCAGTTGTGCCCATCCGCCTGAAGCGAGAGAGAGACTCTTCTGCTCTTCCTGAACACCCCGCCACCAGTAACCCACCTTCAGCCCTCAACCCTCCTTCTCCTCCTGAACACCCAGCCACCAGCAACCCACCTGTTGGCTCTTCCCCGGCCCACCTTTGAGGCCCTTGGCCGGTACACCCGTAGTGGCCCCCAGCGGCACACTCTTTCGGCCCTTGGCCGGTACACCCCTAGTGGCCCTCAACGGTACACCTTCCCCTTTGTGCCTCAGCGGTACGCCCTTAGTCTCCCTAGCCCGGCACACCCTGTGCTCGTCCTTGACCGGTACGCCTTGGCCAACCCCCAGTCCACCCTTCCCAGTATTAGAAGTCTTCCGTTCATTGTTTTCTCCGTGTTTTCCGAGGTTCTATAAAGGTGTTGCCGCCCTTGGGCGCCCACCTCCAGTTGTCGGGTTCCGCCACTCCATGTGGGCGCGTTCCCTGTATCCCCCTTACGTCCGGGTCTAGGGGAGATGCTGCCGAATTTTTGTCAGAAAATAATAAACACATTAAAAATGCAAAAGGAAGCAACAAACGAATAGAACAATCAATGGTAAAACTCTCCAATTAAGCAAGCCACTGCCGGCAACATAAGAAGAACTGAACCGAATAGCGACATAACATATCAGACGGCTGACTTGTAAGCAAAAGGTTGAACGGAACCAAGGAAAGGAGAAGTTTATATAAGACTACATAAAAATCAATAAAAGAAGAAAAGAAAAGCCTTAAAAACAGGTAGCAGAAGATTCCAACCCTTCGTCGGCACGCCCCACCAGCCACCTTCGCTGGCACGCTCTGTTGTGCCCCCAGCGGCACACTCCAATAACCTTCAACGGTACACTTATCTGGCCCTTCACCATCATACTCTGCCTCCACTCTTCAACCACCACTTCACCGGTACACTGGTTTCCACCGTCCCCGGCACACTCTTTTAAAACCCTCAGCGGTACTCCCTTTTCAACCTTCAGCGGCACATCCCACTTCTCCCCTCGCCGATATACCCTCATCCCTCTCCCACTACCTCATTCTCCCCTTCGCTGGCATGCCTTTAGCCATCCTTCGCCGGCACCCTTGGCTGGCCCCTTCGCCGGCACACTTCCCTCAGCACCTTCAACGGTGCACTCATCCAACCCTCGCCGGCACACCCTCATCCACCATCTCAGTAGAACACAATGTGTAGACTTTGAGTTGGCCAATGTACAGACTTTGGGCTGGCCAACGTATAGATTTTCAACTCCAGCCAATGGCCGATGTATGGACTTTGGGTTGGCTGATGTACAGACTTTAAGCTGTGATGTACAGACTTTGAACAATGTATAGACTTTGAGCTACAACGCACAGACTTTGAGCTACAACGTACAGACTCTGGCCTGGTTGATGTCCAGACTTTGGGCTGGCCAATGTACAGACTCTGAGCCGCAATGTATAGACTTTGAGTTGTAACCGACAAACAATGTATAGACTTTGAATTGCCCAGTGTGCAGACTTTGAGCTGCAGCCGATGGGCAATGTATAGACTTTAAGTTGCCCAATGCGCAGACTTTGAACTGCAGCCAAGGAGCAATGTATAGACTTTGAATTGGCCAGTGTATAGACTTTGAGCAGTCAATGTACAGACTTCGAGCTACAGTCAATAGGCAACGCACATACTTTGAGCTGAAGGATGTATAGACTTTGTGTGCTGGTTGAATAGACAATGTATAGACTTTGGGGCTGATGGATGTATAGACTTTACGTTATTCCCTCCTTTTCTTCGCCGATACACTCTTCAGGCCCCCCCAGCGGTACACTCCCTTGAGGCCTCCACCGATACACCCTCTTTAAGCCCTTCAGCGGCACACAGCTCCGACCCTTCGCCGGCACACCTGCCGCCCTCCTTCGCCGGTACACCTCCTTAAGCCCTTCAGCGGCACACATCCCCAGCCCTTCGCCGGCACACTCTTCTGCCCACCTTCCTTCAGCGGTACACCCCCTTTTTTAGCCCCCCCTTTTTAACCCACCAAAGGTCAACTCTCCCCAAAGAAAATAATAATAAATATATATATATATAATACATGAATACACATATATACATATGTATATATAGGCATATAATGGCAGCATTGATAAGCTAATAAAAATCATGATAAATAAATAAACTTGAATATATCCGTAAAAAAATGACGAATGAAATAAGTGACAATAATAATAATAATAATAATAATAATAAGGGCAATAATGACAATAAGCAAGATAAGGGAAGTCACCCGGAACAGATGCAGAAAGAGGAATAAGTAACGAGATAATAAGAATAATAATGATAAAACATTACAAGATATTAATATTCCCACATTGCAGCCCCATCTCTCCCCGGGGCCCGACACAAAAGGAATAATGATGCCGCCCTCTCAGGCCGGGCCCGGATCTTGGGAATCATCCCGACATGGCCAAGCCCCCACCTGATCTTGGGCCGACACTCCGACCAAACCAGATTTGTTTCCCACCCGGAGCCCTTCCGGGTCGTTATTAAAATTTCTGTGCATTGGGCAGACATTTGAACGGATTCGTCCCGGTTTTCCCGTCGCGTTTCTATCACGTACCCGCGTCCGAGCATGAAAAGGTCCACGAGTGACCAACATGGCCGACGGCTTGTGGTCCGAATGCAACCCTTAGCGTGATCTATTCCTGTCCCTTTCTCGCGCAATTAGTATTATTCTTTTCGGCCGCAGGGCCCCTAATTTCGGCAATTAATCAAGGGTGTTCCCTCGTATGGGGGATGTAAATAACGCCGTGACCTTTATGGCGCGGCGGGTTTTGGTCCTGACACGAACCACACAATCATCTGATGAAGTCAGATCGAGCGCACCATGGGCTCTTCGGAGCCCAAACAAATTGTCACTTCCGTGACTAGCACCCCCACGCACTTAATAAACCAGCGACATAATAATAAAAGGAGGCGAATTTTAGTGCGTCCACAAGTCTGGCACGCCCGGTGGGACCAATCCACCCTTCATCTCTTTGCCGGAATTAGGCGCCATGCGGCCCCCTTCTTGTAATACTAATTGCATTACTTTCTCAAATGTGGAGAGAATTGCATCATGGTGCCAACGATGGCTGTCACTTGCGGCCCTCAACCCGTTGAGAACCACATCCGAGGTGGCTACCTGGCGGTCCCCCTCAACTTTGGGAGCTTCCCTCCCACTGTGGGCTTCCCCAACTTCTTGGGGGTGGCCTTCGCCAACATTCTCGAGGTGAAGGCACCTGAGGAGTCTCAGACCAACGCTCCCGCTCTGGGGGCCACTGAAGCCGCTACCGGCCGAGCTGCGGCCAAGAACAACGACGGCGTCTCGGCAACGACGCTGAGCTGCAATGTGCACCATGTGCACCACACCGTCGGCCCGTCCCACCAAGGATCGGCGTCCCACCGAAGGAGGCTCCGGAGGAACAACACGGGCGCTGTCTCGGGGCGTCGCATGTCTAACTCCGGGAAATCTATGACTGTCGGGACCCTCCGAGTCCGCCTGGACGGGTAGAGGTCCCAGGTGACACCGGACCGTGTTGTCCCGACTGTCCCAATCCGAAACTCTTTCCAGGGGCTGGAGAAGCCGAAGGAAAAGGTGACGCCCGCCGTTGTGGCCGCACCGCCAAAGAATGCGCCGGTTCACAGGCCGGCCAAACTGAAGCAAGTTTGGGTCCCTAAGGAGGCCCGACCCACTATACCCGCCCAGGCGGGATCTAGCACTTTCCGCCCGAGAAGGGCCCGAGGAGGTGAGAAGGTCTAACCGACGACCCCAAGCCGCCAACCAGCACCTGTCATGCCGGTGCTGCCTGAGAATGCCCACCGCCGTCGCCGAGGGCGCCGACACAATGCTGCCCGCCCGGCACTCAGGGCCTACTCCCCTCTTGCCGCTACTGTCGGCACGCAACCATAGGCTGCTCTCCCCGACCAGGAGTGGGAAGGGACCGAGCAGGCTATGAGAAACTACCTCCGGGGCCCAGGCAGCACCCCCGCGGGCCGCCAGAGACTGCTGGGGGCAGTGGCCTCCACTTTCTAGGAAGAAGGAACCCGACCCGCACCCAGTGCAAAGTCGAGAAATTGCTCGGAGGAGCCGCGTCAGTCCCTTGTCCGGGAGGAAGCGCCGCCCCGACGATCGGTCTTCGACAGGCTGGTGTTCCCAGGGAGATTGTCCAAGAGGGCGATGAAGAGAAACAAAAGATGGCAAACCTTCACCTTCAATATGGCAGGAGTTCACGGTCGGTATGGGGCCTTGCCTACCGATCCCGAAGAAATGGCCAGACTCGCCGCCAGGCCGGGACCCCTTACTAGAAGAGGGAGAGCGGCAGGCGGCGCGACACCCACAGGCGCCGAAGGGACCTTACCTGAAGAGCCCCTTGTGGCCCTCATGGCCAATGTGGTCACCACCGGTGACACGAGCGGCGGACCCTCTACATCATCCGAGGACGCCCCGGCCGAAGAGACATGGGGCATGCCCAGTCTCCCCACAGCTGACCCTGCAATGCTGCTCCTGATGCAGCGGTTCCAGCAAGAAATTGAGTCACTCAAAAAGCAACTAAACGAGCGAAACACACCGCCCCCGATGTCCTGGCAGACCGAGGTTTTACGCGAAGCACCCAGGGGCAGGGGGCAATCTTCAGAAGCAGCCCTGCCAGCAGCCCTCAACCCTCTCGAGGGCGCGTCCCTGCAGCAGGCACACTGCACCGCATCGGCCCCGCCACAGGACTCACCTTCCCAAGGGTTCCTCATGGCCCCCCAGGCTACCGTGTTGGCCACCCCGAGCGCGCAGCCCGCTCATTTCTATCCGAGTCCGGTCGACCCGGCAACAGTTAGCCGGTTGATGCTGGAACAGATGATAGACATGAAACTGGTCGAGAGAGGGGACGGGGATCAAACGTAGTTCGACGTCTACAGGGTGCCCTACCCGGCTCACTATGCCACAAAGAAGCTGCCGGTTGGCGTCACCAAGCCGCCGAAGTTTGAAAAGTTCAACGGGCAAGGGTCTCCCAGGGAGCACATTGCCTACTATGTGAATGTCATGGGAGACCTGGCCGCTGATGAGGCCTACCTCCTGAAGTTTTTCGGCTCGACACTCACTGGGCTCGCCTTCGAGTGGTACTCTAGTCTGTCGCCCGGGTCTGTTGCTGATTGGCTTGACATGCAGAAAAAGTTCAAAGCAAGATTCTACGTTGCTGAACAGGAGGTCACTGTGGCAGAGCTCTATGCCACAAGGCAGAAGAATGATGAGTCGGCTCTCGACTACTTCAAAAGATGGAGGAACCTCAGTATGAGGTGCAGGCGCCCACCGCATCAGGAGGACGCAGTGCAGATTTGCAAACAAAATCTGAAGAAAGAAATCCTGGAAAGGATGATCGGCACTGAGGTCAAGACGTTCGACCGCCTGAATAATATAGTGGCCAAGATCGAGGCATTCCTTGCCCGATATTCTTCCACCTCGGCTGCATCAAGTCAGAGAGCCAGGCAGGTCAAGAAGAAGCCGGCTCCCCCGGAGGTGCACACGTTAGATTTCCAGGCCTTTGAGAAACAGAAGGAGAAAGCCAAGGGAGCTGCCAACCTTCCTCCGCCCAGAACCACAGAACGGCGGGAGGGCCCCTCGCTAAGGGAGAAGATGAGAAACAAGCCGTATTCCTTCTCCCGAGACAAGTCCAAGCTCCTGTTCGAGTGGGCAACCAGCTATAACAAAATCACACTGCCAGAGCCGAAGAGGCCTGGCGACCTGAAGCAGAAAGACGACCCACGCTTCTTCCTATACCACAGGATGCTTGGGCATACCATTGAGGACTGCTATGTCTTCAAGGATGTTATTGAATCCTTAATCAAGAATGGGGAGCTGGACATGGGAGAGCATAAAGTAGACCCCCCGCAACTGCACGAGTTGCCCAACATAACCTCCACCGCCAATATGGTCTCGTTGTACCAGGAGCTGCCTGAGGAGTGGGCGGAGGCCTGCGCCCGTGCCACTTATGAGACCTTCATCACGGCCCCGGCTCAAGACCAAGGAGGTTGGCAGACTGCAACCAGAAAGAATAGAAGAGCACACGTCCCTCGACCCAGCCCCGGAGTTCGCTTGAGGGATATGACACCCCTGCCGGCACCGCCTCCGGCGAGCCCCGTTTGCCACGACACGGCCCCTCGGCTGGTCATGAGGCGGCCCACTCACAACAAGAAAAGCTGCGTCCCGATGCGGATGCATAAGAAGACCAACCCAGCGGTCGAAAGGCTCCAGGCTATTATTGATGGGCTCGAGGACTATGAACAGCCCGAAATCTAGCCCGTGGCGCTGAAGGAGTACGTCCCTTGGGAGGAGTTCGAATCACTCGAACTGGCTCCGGGGACAGAAGCTGAAGCAGAGAAAGAGCCTCCCCTGTGGGGTGAACTTCCCCAGGAGCAGCCATTGGCTGCAGTAGGAAAGAAGAAGAAGAAGAGAAGACCCAGGAACAAGAAAAAGAAGGAGGTCATTATCGCCTGCAACACCCTCTCGGCGCTATTCGACACTGCCCTCTCCCTGGAAGGAAAAGAAGAAGAGCCACCCCATGAGCCGGCAGAGGTAAACCAAGCTGAGGTGTCCGCTTCCCAACACGCCACCAGGTCGGGAAGGAAGTGGGGGCGCCCTCCTTAGGACAACCTCAACATCATGCTCAGGGGAGAACAACCATACCAGGTTCCCGACCCTGAGGTCCGAGGCACCTGTTGACACCCGTTTTTTAACCGATAAATCGAATCATTTCCTTCGCCTCAATTATTGTCCCAAGTAGTCAATCACATGAGAGATTATTCTTCTGGCAGTATTTTGGGCTCTTCCCAGCAAAGAAGGCCTCCCTCCCTCTCATTGTGTTTAACGGTCTGTTATAAACCATTTTTTTCAATAGAACGGTCCCCATTGGGCCGTTGTGTTACGCTGCCCCGGGTTATTTGTATCTCGTGATATGCTTTGAACAATGGCTCCATGACAACCGTTATGGTCAATATAGCGGTCGTCTATGGACCGTCATTATTTGCCGACAAGAAAAGGGGTTAGAGGCCCGACAGTCAGTCATAGCCACGTGCTTCACGAAAAGTTGTTTGTCCGGGCATTGACTCGCCTTTAAGCATAACGGTCTTTACAGGACCGTCATAGTTATTGGACGGCCTCTCCCAGACCGTCATAGTTGTTTGGCGGCCTCCTTACGACCGTCATTGTTACGGCCACCCAGATTAGACCCCGTGATTCCAGGCGAATTAAGAGGAGAATGTCGTTGGCAATATTGACACGATGCTATCATATACCGGTCCTTGACCGACATCATTCAGTGTTAATCCCTGATTAAGCTCGAAGCCCTGGGCTCTATATATAGCTCACGGGTTCTGAGACAGAGGGGGGACCATCACGAAGTGCTGTCGAATTCCATCGACAAATCTCATACAGCATCCGCCCGTTCGTCAGGGAGTGGGGGCCTTCTACATCCCTCGCAGGCCCCCGGTGCAGGGAACTTCACGCTTCATGTTTCTGTGTTTCTAGTTCTTCTCTGTTTGCTCACCACACACACGTCTTTTCTCCACTGCATCACACATCACATACATCATTTCGTTGGCATTTATTATCTTTCCTATTGTTTCCGGCGCCCTAAACGGGGTTTCAAAACCTCCAGGTATCGCCGGGCCATGTTCTTCCTTTGCTTTATTTCAATTAGTACACCTACTACACTATCATTTAGCTAATCTCCGTTTATCTGTGTGTTTCACCGTTTGCTTTCAGGTCAGCAACCAAAAGCACGAGGCCCGCACCTTCGGCCGGCCAGGAGGAGTGGAGGAACGGACCCGCATTCTCCCGCAGCTTCCGAGTCCCGGCGCTCTCACCGGGTGGCGATCACGGTCAACAGCTTCATCTTTCCTCCTTTTCTCTTTTTTTATCTCTTCAATATTATTTAACTCGAGGAGGAATAACATATCAACACCTCTCCTTTTTTGGCGATCACGGTGGGACTTCTGATGCCCGTCGTGCTTCTGGTTTGCTGACCAATCTCTGTCTCTGTGAAGTTCAGCGGTTCTGTATCAGCCGTCGTTCTGTGTAAAACGGTTCTCTTTCAGCCGTCGTTATCTGGTATTCTCCGCAATTATCACTGCCGTGCTCTGCTCATTTAACGGCCTTCATAGTGCCGTCATACTTGTGTAGCGGTCATCATTAGGCCGCCATTCCCGTTCTGCAGCTCTGTACTTTAGCGGCTCTTCCAGAGCCGTTATAGTCATTTCCGCGGTCTCCAGTAGACCGTTATTGTGGCGCAGAGTCTGCGGCTGGCACTTGTTATCCCTAATTGTTGTTCCCAGCATTGGTCCCCCTGCTGTCCACTTGTTATTTTCTATCATATTATTGATTGCTTCATGATTTTATCATTTGATTTCATATGTGATTGCTAGATTTCTAGGTTAGGCTTTGCATGCACTCCGGTGCACCTAGGATCATTCACTTCATACTGTAGTTGCATTTCCTACCGAGGTAGGATTTCCTCTCGTCTCCATATTCCTTGGAGCCGACTAGGGAATCTTGCCGAGGACCTCCGTAAGCCCCCGTGAGCCGTGGATTCCCACACGGACGCCGGGCCGGTTGTACCATCGCCACACCGTGTCTAGGTTCTGCATACGTGGAGAGTGCTTCCCCTTAAAGTCAGCCAGTTCCCCCATCATGCCGTTATTAGGCTCCCAAGTGTCCGAGTGAACTCTACATCTTAATCAAAACACTAAGCCTAAGAGAAAAGAATTCTGAAAATCTGCGGCATCATTCAAAGTGTGTGCATACTTGGTTGACTCCCTTCTCGTCTCCACCTTTCATTGTGTGGTTGCTTTGCTTCTACTTGTGTACTTTGGTCTTAAGTCTCTCTAGTCTGTGCATCCCATTGCATGCAGCATTGCTCCCCTCCCTCGGGATCATCTCCTAGGGGCGATTCTCTACTCTCCCTCTATTGCAACCCTTTATTCAACTCATCATCATCCAGCATGTCTTCTTTCGGGTCCATCCCCGCCCGCGAGGATTCTCTTCCTCAGGGGCTCCTCGAGGACGTCTCCGGGGTTGCCTCCTCCCTGAATGGGGAGGGGTTCGTCTTTGTTCCCCCTTCCTCCATCGCTGAGGTTGCGCCACCCACGCTCCCTCAGTTTGGCTCCCCTTCGGCGAGCCAACTACTCCAACTCATGTCCCAACTTGACCAGGATCAACTCCAGATATTCAAGCAAGCCCTCGGGGCAGAGGTCCCGCCCGCTGTAACCCTTCCTGTCTCTTCCACCCATCCTGCTGAGAGGTCCGGAGCACCGTCTGTTGCCCCAGTGGACCATACCCCTCTTCGCCCACAGGTCCTCCAGTTTCCAATATATCAATCTGGCCAGGCTTCTACCTCAGCCCACCCTCCTGCAGACAAAGGGAAGAGTCAAATTCCCTTATCTCCTCGTGCTAGTGCCCACGCGGCCGTCTCATCAGCACCACCGGCCCCTCTGGCCCAAGTGGATTCTACTCGGCTGCAGCCCGGAATAGCTCAACTCGCTTACGCTGATGTGGGTCCTTTTTGGACTCAACATCCATCTACGGGCTCATGGCCCCCACTATCCATCCGGCTGTCTCCCATTATCCCTCGGCTTCTACTGTCCATCCAGCTGCCTCTCACTACCCTTCAGTTCCACCTCAAGTCCCTCTACCTCAACAAGGAAGTGACGATCGCTTGGCAGTTCTCCAACAGCAGATCGATCTCCTCAATAAGAGGGTTGGCCCACCATCCTTCGCAGATGCTCTCACTCCTAATTTCCGGGACATCCGATTCCCTTCTCAGTCAGAGCTCCCGACATACCGAAAGTACAACGGGAACGGCAACCCGTTCATCCACATCAAGGAATTCCTGTACGAGTCGGGACCATACCAGCATGACGATCACCTCCTTGCATATCTATTCCGGCGATCCCTGGACGGGGTGGCACTCGAATGGTTTTACGCTCTGCCACTGGAGGAGGTTGGGAGCTTCAAGACGATCAAGGAGAAATTCGTGCAAAGATTCCAAGATCGGGTCGGACCCGAATACTCATTCACGGACTTAGTGGCCGAGAAGATGAAAGCTGATGAAGACTTCGCTACCTATGCTGATAGGTGGAGGCAGATAGCCTCCCGTGTGCCCGGGCAGATTCCGGAAGAAGAGAAGATCAAACTGCTCGTTTCTAATGCAACCCCTCTCTTCCGGAATGTCCTAATGTTGAATGACATCACCAGTATGCATCAACTGTACAGTCGGGCCCGGTTTATCCAGACCCAGTTTAAGGACTCCCCCATTCATTCTCTCTTCGAAGCCCAGAAGCCCAAGAGTTCCAGAAAACCACAGGGCCCTGTTACCGAAGGAGTCCAAACAAACGAGCAGGTGCAGGTAGTTAGCCAGACTGCCACCTCCCACTTCCCCCAGCAAAGCAACCCCCATTTCTCCGCATCACCTCGCCCTTCCTTTCCCACGCAGCAACACCCTCAACAACAATCTCCGCCACCACCACAACAGCCCCAGCAACCACTGCAATACCATAACACTCCCCCGCCTGCTACCTACGCACCTGCTCGTCCGGTTGCTAAAAGAGCCAACTATCCTCCTCTCCCAGAGACGCTCACTAATGTCTTTGCAGCGCTGATGCATACTGGCGATTTACAATTGCCACCTGAGCGCCCGAACATGAATCCGGCCGCCGATCTGTCCCGATATTGTGTATATCACCGGCAGCCGGGGCACACCATTGAGAGGTGTTATCATTTTAGGGACCTGGTATACGACCTGCACGAAGGTCACAGGATCGATTGGGCTCAGATGAGGAAGCTGATTGAAGATCTGAGAAGAGGGCCAGCAAGGCCGCAACAGGCAGCACCACAGCAACAGCAGTTTCAGCAACAACCTCAGCAATTCCAGCCACAGCAGCCACAGCAACAGCAGCAGCAGCCAAACTTAGGGATCCACCAAAATCCCATGCCAGTACATGCACCCGCTCCTCAACAACAACAGCAGCCGCCGGCACCGGCCCAAGTCAACATGTTACGCCACCCGGCTCCTGACGCAGGGTGGACCATTGACGATCCCGCACACCTGTTAACCTTACGCCACATCCCTACGCACTCTACCTCACCCGCCGTCTTTTCCATCCTTCGGCCTTCCATGCCTTCCACAACTTCCCCCGTCATCCATTCTTCCACCATACTTACCACTCCGAGAAGCCATATTCTCTCGCCTATCCCCCCACAACATTATACTTCCCCACCTACTATACCTTCCACTATCTTGTCCACCAATCACTGCAGTCCACTAACCGCCCCTTTACCTCACCCATCGCCCATTTTACCTTCACCACAACCTTCGCTTACTATGCCTATCATATCCCCCATCACCAAGACTGCCATCCCTTCCATTCTCATTCACCCCACTGGGTCAAGCGGGAGCCCACCTACAGCCATGCCAGCACAAAACCTTGCCCTCAGGAGCGGGCGGTTATTTCAAAGGACTTACCCCTCTACCAGTGCACCTCCCCAAATACCCTCCATCTCAGCATCAGCAGCACAAGACAATGAAGTTGACCCCGCGCCCGGTTCCACATACGACCTGTTGCAACATCTTGACCGGATGCCGGCAAAGATCTCTGTCTTGGAGTTGATCAGACGTTCACCTCTACACCAAGAAGCATTAAGGACGTTTCTGCAAAAGGTCATAGTGAACGAAGATGTGGCGGTAGACAGCTTGCCGTCAGTGTTGGCTACTGTTACCAAGGGGCCCGCTATCACATTCTCTGAGGCCGAACTCGCGCCCCCTGAAGCACGCCAAATGCCGCTATGCGTCACCATCACCTTGAACCAGGTAGTGGTAGACTCAGTGCTAGTGGACACTGGGGCTTCAATAAATGTTTGTCCATTAAGTACTCTGCGTGCCTGCAACATTTCTGAAAGTATGCTGAAGCCGACACCGACAACCATTGCCGCCTATGACAATTCCAGAAGGGCATGTCACGGGGTCATCACATTACAGGCTGAGCTAGGGCCGTTACAAATAGAGGTGGAATTCTACGTCCTAGACATAGATCCGATGTTCAAGGCTATTCTGGGTCGTCCATGGATAAATGCTCTGCAAGCGGTACCTTCCACCGCCCATCAGTGCCTGAAATTCTCCTTCCAGGGGCGGGTGGTCAAAGTCAAGAGTGTTTCCACCGTCCAGGCAGTGGACGCCATCACTGACCAGGTTCTCCCCACTCTATGGCCGAGCAATAGGCCAGTATTGTCAGTCATGGACATAAATTACCCATGGGCTTATGCGGCAGGCAAACCCATTACAACACGCAAGAATGCCGGAGCTAAGCCTAAACCCAAAAATTCTAAAGGCTGGGACATGATCATGAAGCTAGGCTATCAGCCAGGCCTTGGTCTCGGCGCGCGGTTACAGGGAAAGACCAAACCCATCTCTGAAAGCAAGAAGATGGGTCGTCAGGGCTTAGGCTATCATAACACTACCATTCAGGCAGATTCTGGGCCACTAACCTGGGACTACCGGCAACACTTTGTAAAGGGTCCACTACAGCCCGGCACCGCAAATAAGCCACAACCCAAGGAAGAAAAGAAAGATGCTCCCATTGTTAATATTGTTGCTGACCCACCGCCGCCTCTGCAGGGGTTGGTGGGAGATCTTGAAGATTATTTTGCTGAAATGTCAAGTCTGTTTACTGATCCAGCCACTCAAATGAAGGAGACAGAGATGCCCATGGTTAGGCATGCTCTGATAAGGCCACAGAAGATACAAGAGGCAGGAAGCTCCGACATTTCCTTCTTTATTCCTCCTGCTCATTTGGCCTCAACAGTTTACCCAAACTTTGTGATTCGATCCCCTCCAATACTGGTCAAACCGTGTTTCACGGGGAGACCGTCAAAAATTCTATTCATTCCCTCCAATTGCGGGCACTGTCCGCCCATTGATCTACTCGATCTATCTTCACCTCCTTCTCCTAACCCCCGAGTTCGCGGGATGCGGTTCTCCCCCGATACCTTCTTCTCTCTCTTTCCTCAATTCTTCACAAAAAAACTCCTTCCTCTGCCTCCACCTTCTGATTCTTCTTGCTCTCTTCTGGTAGTAGAAGATACCCAAAAAAAAACGTCAACTTTCAAACTTACATTTCAGTCGAAGACTATGCTGTCTTCTGCTCATCCACTCCCCAGGGGCACCAAACCCCTGCTCCTTCCCACTAGATTTTCTGTCTCCTAGGGTAGATGTACAGGTAGTTGGGTCTCCTAGGTTAGTCGAGTCAGTCAGGGTAGAAGCATGTTCCCCCTTAGATAGCCCATCCACCTCTGCAACGCCGCCACTGGCATGTCACTTCCGTTCCATTCCCGATAGGTTCCTACAGGATCTGGCCTTGAGATGCCAGGCCCTCCTCAGATGCCCAGATTCATAGCCACCACCGTCTCCTTAAAAGAGGATGAGGATTCAGAAGGCCGGGTGTGGAGCAATGACGGACTAGGAGTGTATGAAATTGTAGACGAGAAAGACCCAGCGGATGATGAGGAAAGTGATGTGGAGGACATTGCTGACCTATACGCACAAGGATTGAGAAGGTTCGACGAACCCTCGTCAGCAGTGGATGAACCCACTAAAGAAATCAATTTAGGGACCGAAGAGGATCCCAGGCCCATATCTATTGCAGCTGATCTCCCTCCTAAGGTAGAAGAGGAGCTCATCAAGGTTTTGAGAGAGTACAGCGATTCTTTTGCCTGGTCCTACGAGGACATGCCGGGTCTCGACCCCGCTTTAGTGGAACACAGGTTAATCTTAAAGCCAGGGGCGATTCCTGTTAAACAAAAGCTCAGAAGATTCCACCCACATATGGCCTTGAGAATGAAAGAAGAGGTGGACAAATTACATAAGGCCAGATTCATCAGGGTTGTGCTTTATCCACAGTGGGTGGCCAATATAGTCCCGGTAATAAAAAAGGATGGCAAAGTCAGAATTTGTATTGATTTCAGGGACTTAAACAAAGCATGTCCGAAAGACGATTTCCCGCTTCCTCACATCGATGTTTTGGTAGATAATACCGCTGGGTTTGAGGCTCTCTCGTTCATGGACGGGTATTCAGGATACAACCAAATCCGTCTTGCTCTAGAAGATCAAGAGAAAACCTCCTTCACCACGCCTGGGGCACCTACTGCTATGTCGTCATGCCATTTGGATTGAAGAACGCAGGTGCTACCTATCAACGGGCGATGGTGGCCATCTTCCACGACATGATGCACGTCTACATGGAAGCCTATGTGGACGATATTCTGGTGAAGTCGAGGACAAAAGAAGAACACCCCGCCATTTTAGCCAAGGTGCTGCAAAGGGCTAGGGAATACCAATTGAAGATGAATCCTAAGAAATGTGTCTTTGGAGTCGCATCCGGGAAATTACTTGGGTTCATGGTTAGCAAACGAGGGATTCAGATTGATCCTAATAAGGCAAAGGCCGTAATGGAAATGCCACCGCCTAAGAATCTTAAGGAGCTTCGTGGTCTGATTGGGCGTTTGCAGTTCGTTAGAAGATTCATATCTCAACACTCTCAAAGATGCCGCCCATTCTACGACTTATTAAAGGCGGGGGCCGAGTTTAAATGGAACGAACAATGTCAGAAGGCCTATGAGGAGCTTAAGGTTTATCTGTCCAACCCTCCTGTCTTGCAACCTCCTGTCCCCGGAAAGCCTTTGATCCTATACATTTCTGTCGCTGAGGATTCCCTAGGTGCTGTCCTGGCACAAGTCGATGATGAAGGAAGAGAGAGGGCAGCATATTATCTCTCCCGATTGTTCAATTCTGCCGAATCCCGGTACACTGCCATGGAGAAGACTAGTGCAGCATTGGTATGGGTAGTTCAGAAGTTAAAACACTATTTCCTAGCCCATGAGGTAAGGCTGATCTCTAGAATGAACCCAATCCGCTACCTCCTCGAGAAACCCGTCCTCTCTAGTCGATTAGCTCGCTGGCAGAGCTTTCTCTCTCAATTTGATATCACCTTCGTCGTCCAGAAGGCCATCAAGGGGTATGCTATTGCTGAGCATCTTGCTCATTCTCCTATCCCCTACACTGATTCAATCCAGGACGAATTCCCTGATGAACACCTTGCAGTTATCTCTCATCCGCCTCCCTTTTGGTCTCTACATTTCGATGGTGCGCTCAATTCCCAGGGCCGTGGCATCGGCGCTGTCCTCCTTACTCCCGAAGGTATCACCGTCCCTTTTGCCTACCAGCTCTCTTTCTCTGCCACCAACAACATAGCCGAGTATGAGGCTCTCCTAGCTGGACTAAAGCACGCCTACCTCCTAGGCGCACGATACCTCAACATCATGGGAGATTCTCAATTGGTGCTGCGTCAAGTTCTGTCAACTTATCGCACCCGTGACCCCAAACTGAAGCCATATCAAGATTTGGTCACACTCTTGGCTAGACAATTTAGCAAACTCATCTACGTTCATGTTCCCCGATCTCAAAATATTCTTGCTGATTCATTAGCATCTCTCGCTTCCTCTTTATCCTTCTCCCTTAGTCGTTCCACTGAGACCATTGTGGTCCAGCGGATGGACGCTCCCTCTTTGCAAGATCCTTGGTTTGCTAACCTTAGGAAGATTGTGGAAGAGAAGGCGGCTAAAGAAGAGGTTAAGGAAGTATCCTTAGCAGAATTGGAAGAAATATTGGGCGAAGACGAATTGCCGTGGTTCCATGAGATTGAGCAATATTGTCGGGATGGTTCTTTCCCGGAGGAAGCCAATGCTACACAAAGGAAAGCTATCAGAAGAGTCGCCTCGAGGTATACAATCATTGCAGGAGAATTGTACAGGCGTGCTCTCAATGGAGTTCTATTGCGGTGTTTAGACGACAATGAAGCTTGGAAAGTAGTGGAAGCTGCTCACTCCGGTGAATGTGGAGGTCACGTGAATGGACAGGCATTGGCTAAGAAGATCCTTAGGCAGGGCTACTATTGGCCAACCCTAGAGGAAGATTGTTCTACCTACGTCCGTAGGTGCCTTCAGTGCCAGCTCCATGCTGACAAAATCCACGCCCCTGCTTCATCTCTTCGCCCACTATCCGCCCCATGGCCTTTCTCCATGTGGGCCTTTGATATTGTCGGTCCGTTAGGTGACCCTAACGCCCAAGTAAAACAGAAATCCTTCATCCTCACCGCTACAGAGTATTTCACGAAGTGGGCGGAAGCTGAAGCCTATGCAGAGATCAAAGCTACCACAGTTTGCCGCTTCATCACAAAGAACATCATCTCGCGGTTCGGGGTACCAAGCGACATTGTCACCGACAATGGGCCACAATTTGTGTCTCAAGAACTCCAGGACCTCTGTAAGAAATTTGGTATTGCATTGCATCATTCATCACCATATTATCCACAAGGCAACGGTCAAGCCGAAGCCACCAATAAAACCCTTCTTAAAATCATCAAGAAAACGTGTGAATCCCACCGGCACGCTGATTGGGCTGATAAATTGATAGACGCTCTATGGGCTTATCGCACCTCTGTCCGAACTCCCACAGGGCAGACTCCCTTTGCCCTCACCTATGGGATGGAGGCGGTACTCCCGTATGAGATTCTCATCCCTTCCCTAAGAGTGCAGCTAGATAAGGAACTTAATCTCGACGAGCGTCGAGAGGCGTTACTAGCACAGCTGGAACTGTTAGATGAGAAGAGGTTAAATGCGGCCAATCACGCTTCTGTTTATCAAAAGCGGGTCTCACGTCATTTTCAAAAGAAGGTAATCGAAAGAAAGTTTGAAATAGGTAATATGGTTTTGAAAAGGAAATTCATCCGAACAGGTGGTCCAAGGGCTAAGTTGCAGCCAAACTGGGAAGGGCCGTTCGTCATCAAGGAAGTCTATCCAGGTAATGCCTATCGGTTGACGAACTCAGAAGGAGAAGAACTGGCAAATCCGTGGAACGGGTTATATCTCAAACGCTTCTATCCCTAAAAAAGAGTCTAACCACGTGCTTCCCTAGCAATGCAAGCTTCCCCTGTTCATAAGAATCACTGAGAGAAGCTGAACACACAAACACGACCCTTTGGTCCTGTCCCCAGTTCCGCCAAACACCGTTTCCCGGGGCCACACTCTGGAGGAAAGTTGTAGTCCCTGTACGTTTCTTGCTTCGGCTGAACCCAAGAATGAGGAGTAAATAAGGAGGCGATGCCTGACCTGGGTACCCTAATACGAGATAAGTCTCAAATAGGGGCAGTTCGTTATGACCTGAAGCCACACGAAAAAGAAAGAAAAAGAGAGAAGAAGAACAAAAAGGAAAAATGAATGAATGAAAATATTTGGGAAATTGGAACAACTAGGCATAGCAAGAATGACAAATGTGGTGGCTTAAGGTTCGATGACGAACACAAAACCCCGACACAACAGACCGAAGCTTTGAGGGGCACCCAGGAAAGAATTCAAGTCTTAAAAACTCACATGACGGGTGTAAGCTTGTCTCCATATTCTTTTTCTTTTCAGGACAAAGCTGAGTACCCTAGGGGTGGCCCTGGCAAAACAACGTCAGGCAGACAAAAGCTCGGGCCAGGGAGGTCCCTTCAGTCACACGCCAATCTCAGGAGGAATCCTCAAGTTACGGGGGAGGCATGTCTTGTTACGGAAGCGCCGGTTTTCAAAAAAAAAAAAATCCAAAAAAAACAACAAATATTTCCAAATCCAAAAACATTGAATATTTCCAAATCCAAAAACATTGAATATTTCAAAATCCAAAAATATTGAATACTTCAAAATCCAAAAACAACAAATATTTCCAAAACCAAAAACATTGAATATTTCAAAATCCAAAAACATTGAATATTTCAAAATCCAAAAAAAAAAAAAAAATCCAAAAATATTCATGACTTGCATTCATGGCATGCATGCATTGCATTGTTATCATTTCTCTTTTCCTTCGCTTATTTAATAAGGCTTGCCCCTTGACCAAAAATCAAGCACTGGTCACCTCCGCACTTGTCACAAGGCAAGGGGCTAAGCCTAAAACAGATTTAACATGTTTCATTGCTATAGTGTGCAGGACGATGGAGCAAGAAGACGAAGTAACAACAGAACAACTGCAAGGGGCAAAATCAGTCACTCCAACTTTTATTCCTGATACAAACAATTCTCACTCTCAAACAAGGCACTCTCACTTATCAAGCATCATAAAAAGGAAGGGAAAGTACAATCACTCAATCCTCCGCTGGGCATTCCCGCAGGGGCACATCTCTCTCAGTTCTCTGATATACGCCTGGCGAGTCTCGGTCGCCTCTTCCACCTCTGCTGGCAAGGCACGCACCTTGCTGATTCCCCACATCGCTAGTGCACTCCTCACACTCTGCTCATCGTGCTCAGTGCCAATCTGTCTAGCCTGAAGAGAAGGGAAGTGCGACAACGGAGGAAGCAGGGTCCGCGGTACACCGACCTGCAAATGGCACCTGTGTGGATAATACACGGCCAGTACGGTATCACTCACTAGCCTCAAATCCAGACCCTGTCCTCTGGGCAGTCTGATCTCCGTAGTCACCAAGAAGTTAGGCCGCATCACGAACCTCTCCACGGGTAGCCGACTCAGGTACCTGCGCCATTCTTCTCTGGTCCGCATATCCCCCGTACGGCACTCCACCTGCGAAGAGAAACCAAACCCGCCACCGATAAAGGAAAGTGGATGGCTCCCGAAGATCCTACTCTCAGTCTCTATGCCTGCCCTAGGGATAAACTTCAGTCTCACGCCCACCCAACACTCTAAGAGAATCATAGAACCAAACAGTGGACCACTCAGGGCAGCAGAGCTAAGCCCTTCATAAAAATAGGCTAAGATAGCCTGGGAAATAGAAAGCCCTCTCCATAAACCACTGATGGTGCTAAGGACAGGAAGATCTAGCACGTGGTCGGCTGACGGAAAAAGGATAGCACCACACAAGCAAATGGATGCAGCCTTGGCAATAGCCTCATGCCACCCGCATTTGTTCTTACAATGTGCCACCACCCACTGGCTGAGAGGAAGAAGGTGAACATGACGGGGTCCCACAAAGGTCTTGATCTCACTCGGGTCTTCTATGAACTCGCTAAAGATGGCAACTGGATCTATAGGGGCAACTGTGTGACACACTAGATCCTCCTCCCCAACCCTAGACTTAGGGAGAGACAGATAAGCCTCTACTTCCTCTAAAAGGACAGTGGCCTCAAAGGATGGAAAGACAAAAGTGTGGGTCTGTGGGTGCCACATTTCTACAAGGGCTGAAATACTGTGCCAGTCAAAGGAAATCTTTTGGAAGTTACGACCTAAGAACAGCAAGGATTGCAAATGCCAAAAACTAAGGATATGGGTTACCCCTAGGGGCAAGGCACGAACCATGGGAGCCACCCACTTAAGAGAAGAGTATCGGCGAGAGCCAGGAAGGAGCTAAAAAGGAGGAAACAAGGAGAATAATGCAGAAAAGAAGAGATATTAGCTGAAATAGAATCAAATGAACCAAGTTGGAAGTGATTTAAACATACCTCTCTAGAAGGATTTGAACTGAGGTGTCGAGGAATAGAACCCAAACGTGTAATCTCCTCTCGCTCCTTCCTCGCAGCCTTCGGGCCTGAATAGCTTCCCTCACCCAAAGAATGCTCACCAAAACTCCTCTTCATGATGATTTGGTGGTGATTTAGAGGGAAGAAACTTAAGAAGAAGAAGAAGAGGTTGGGTTCAGGCTGAAGGCAGAGCACCCCTTACTTATAGGAGGTCTCATCCCGTGTTTCGCTCCACTGGAACGCATGATGCACGAGAGCACACCAGGATTGAATGGGCTTAAGGGAATTCAATTTGGCTTATAAGATCGTGCTGATTGGCGGTCGTACGATAGACCGTCATTCATGTAAGCACGGCCCAATGGCGACCGCTATTCTCATGTCCGCGGTCTACCATGGACCGTCGTTCTTCAGTCGGCCAGCACCAAATAGCGGCTTTCCCTTGACCGTTATGTTACATAACGGCTATGGCATAGCCGTTATTCTTAATCAACCCACGGCCCTGTCTTGGCCGTCATTCCTTCCAAAACGGTTTTTTCCTGGCCGTTGTTCTCTAAACTCATGGGCGTCCCTCACCTCCGCTCGCGTCACTCACCTCGAGTCGGCGTGCCTCACCTCCGCTCGCGTCGCTCAACTCGAGTCGGCGTGCCTCACCTCCGCTCGCGTCACTCACCTCGAGTCGGCGTGCCTCACCTCCACTCGCGTCACTCGCCCTGAGTCGGCGTGCCTCACCTCCACTCGCGTCACTCGCCCTGAGTCGGCGTGCCTCACCTCCGCTCGCGTCACTCGCCCTGAGTCGGCGTGCCTCACCTCCGCTCGCGTCACTCTCCTCGAGTCGGCGTGCCTCACCTCCGCTCGCGTCGCTCACCCTGAGTCGGCGTGCCTCACCCCCGCTCGCGTCGCTCACCCTGAGTCGGCGTACCTCGCTACCTCTCACGCAGCTCACCCGAGTCTGTCATCGCCTCCCTCACCCATTGTCATTCATACATACACTCATCCATTTGCATACATTCATACATCCATACAAAAACTAAAAAAAAGGGGTGCATCATATATACATATCATCATCCCAAAAACATAAAAATCTCATAAAAAAAAAAAAGAGGGAAAAAGTACAAAATCAGGCCTCACCCTCTGGCCTGTCACTGTCTCCACCTCCCTCCTGTCTCTTCGCTGGCGGGGCCATCGAAGAAGTCTCAGCAGCATCGCGACGTCGTCGTCGCTCATCACTCTCGTTCCTCTCCCGCTGAGAGGAACTCGCCATGTAACGTCCTACCGAGGTGTGAGTAGCCTGGCTGCCACTCGGTACGACCGATCGGCTCCTCGAACGGCTCATCGTCATACCCTGAACCTGGCCCCGCAGCACAAGGGCCTCGGTCCTGAAAGGCTCCAGCTCCGCTATCGTCGCTCGGTAGCGCTCCACCTCCGCACGGAGAAGTCCCGTCTCAAGAGCGTCGGCCGGCTGAGCTCGCGCAAGCTGCTCACGCAAATGGCCCGCCTCCCTCTCAGCCACGAGCCGCAGCACCTCTCGCTCCTGAGACGCTGCTCGCTCTCGCTCCAGCTCTGCCTGTAACTGCTCCAGCTCGGCAGTCAGCATAGGATGAAGTTCTCTCACCTGCCCCCGGAACTCGGCAGCCTCTGCCGACTGGAGCCGCCTCACCTCCTCCTGAGCCTCGGCTAACTCCGCCCTGGCTCGAGACGCCGACCTCTGGGCGCTCACAGTCGCCTCCTGGGCCCGAGCCTCAACCTGCACCAACTCAGCCCGTAGGTGGGCCACCTCCTCTCTGGCACGGGTAGCCTCCTCCATGGCAACCCTCACGTCCTCCACCTGCATGCATCAAACATTAGCACATTCCATTCATATCATGCACGAATAAACAAAGGAAAGCGTCAGAAGTGTACCCGCACGGCAAGCTCGCTCTCCGCTGCCTCGGCCCGCTCCACCATCCGCTGGAACTCGGCATCCCGGGCTGCTCGGTCGGCCGGTGTCTCAACAGAAGAAGAAGAAGGAGCCTCCGCTCCACGCCTCTGAGCAGCCTCAGCTCGCTGCACCCAAATATCCCAGGTCAGTCACATGCATAAACATCATATAGAAATGTAAGAGTCCAGAGTTTAGGAACATACCAGTAACTCGAGGGCTCGGCGAGCCTCATCCCTCTCCTGGATGGTGGCATGAAGGAGCCCCTGCAGCTCCGCTAAGCGTCCCTCAGGGTCGATCTGCATGTCGAAAGGAAGTCAGTACAGCATATAGAAATCATAAAGCATGTAGATTAAGTCTGAGTTTAGAATTGTACCGGTCGGCGTGATCCTCGGAACACGCGGTCTCCATAATGCCTGACGTACGCAGTCACGTACGCCGCATCACTGTCAGCACGAGCGGTCACCACACGCCCACCTGCCTGCCAGTCGGCAACCTGCTCGGCGTTCCGCGCCGCCCAATCGCACTGCTGAGTCAGCCCTCGGGTGCTCCGCGTCACCCTCTCCCTCGCGCTCTCCTGCACCGGGAAGTCTACCACGGGCTGAGAGACGCCGGTCGTCCTCATCACCAGCCGGGAGTAAAGGGGCTCCACTACATTCATGCAGTGTAACCACACATCACGCCCGGAGAAGGTAAGAGCTCTCACCACCCACGGCTGCTCTGTCACGTCCTCGTGTGCATAAGGAGTCCACTGCACCTGCATACATCAGCAATCACATCAACATCATATAAAACAAGCATTTTCCAAATAAAGGCTAAAGGTTTAGAAGTCGTACTGAGGAGTACGGAAGCGTGTCAATGTCATCCTGCAGGTCGCGCACCTGCCGTGTCAGGGTCCCCGACCCACGAGCTGGCGCCCACCGTCGTAGAAGAGGGAAGAGTCCAGGGCGGATCTCTAGTCCCCTGCGCAGCATAGGCAGCCGCACGTAAGCCCATGCCTGCATCACGCACAAGTCGTCAGCATCTAGAGTACAGGTCCTAGGAAATTGCATGAGTTCTGAGTCAGAGTCGTACCTGGAGAAGGGGAGAGAAGCCCCCCAACATCGTCCGTCGGGACGTCGAGCTGAGGCTCTCAAAAAGGAAGGCGAGCACACCGGCACCCCACGCGTAGTCTCCCACGTGCTCTAGGTCCTCAAGGAACGGAAGAAGTCGGCAGTGGATGACGTCCGCACGCGTCGAGAAGAGAAGCCGCCCGAACAAGAACATCAGGAACCGCCGAAGAACCGTGTCCGCCTCTGCACCCGGTCCTGCTGCTACTCGAGGCCGCACGCGCGTCACCAGCCGGTCCAAGTGCTCCTCTGGACGCTCGCCCACCGCAAGTCCCGTCCGTCGCAACCCTAGGCTGTCCTGGAGAGCTGCCCGCGGAAGAAGCGTGGTCTGCCGACGTGTCGTCTGGAGCGCGAGCCCCAACGTCCTCTCGGCCATGCCGCGGTAATCAGGAAAGGAGATCCCAGTCACCGGCAGACCATGCACCTGCAAACCAGTAAGCCTAGCCACGTCCTCTAGCGTGGGGACCATGTGACCCCACGGGAAGAGGAACGTGCGACTCGCCGGATCCCAGCGGTCGTGCAGGGCATAAAGAAGAGGTGTGTCAAAGCGACACACCTCAACACTGAGGAATGGGGCGAACCCCATAGCAGCCAGCCTCTCCCGCTGAAAATCCGGCAGTGCAAGATACACTGACCGAACCTGCAGCCAGGAGATACGGGTCCGACGCTTTCCCTGCATTCATTCATTCATCTCATTAGTTTCATATTTCTTAATAACAAAAGAAAGGGGGGTTACCCTGTGATGTTCCTCATTTTAGTTGTTCAACGGCCTTCCCCTGGCCGTTTTGTTGCCTATGACGGCCCTCCATGGACCGTCCTATCCTATGATGTTTTGAATAACACGGCCATTCCTGGGCCGCTATTCCATTCACAACGGTTGTCCATGAACCGTTGTTCTGATGAATCATTCAACGGCCCTCCAAGGGCCGCGGTGCTATTTTGAACGGTCCAATGGGGACCGCATTGTTCTGAATGCCGAGGGTTGCTACGTTATGGTCAACGGCCACTCCTGGGCCGCTGTTCTGTTTGACGGTCCGTTGAGGGCCGTTTTGTTCTGAGGAGACCCCAAAGGTCAGATATGTTTAACGGCCCCTACTGGGCCGTGTTGGGTCTATTTTGCGGTCCTTTGAGGACCGTCATTGCGTAATCTCCTCCGACGACGGCGAAGCGCCATCCCCCGCCGCCGTGGAAGCCCTTAACCCCCATTCCCCCGTGCTATACAATGGAAAAGGGACCTACCTCCGAGTCACGACGCCTTCTCGCCGGGCGCGGCGCCTCCGCCGCCGGCTCATCGCCTCCCGGCTCGTCGGCTCCACGCTCGCCGTCGGAACCACTCTCGCTCTCCTCCACGAGCACGAGGGCGAGATCATCCGCCGAGAAGTCCATCGTCCCGGCTTCTTCCCCCGGAGCAACCGCCTCCGACCGCCGCCGCTCGTCGCCGTCGCCATCCACCGCCATCGCGAGGGAGAGAAATCCCGAGAGAGTGAGGAAGAGGGTGATGGAAAGGAAGAGGAGAGAGGCCATTGTGAGAGAGGGAGAGCACGAGAGAAAAGAGAGAGAGAATGAGAGTGTGGGAGAAGGGGGGGGTCGCTCCTCCTTCCTCTTCTTCTTCTCTCTTCCTGCCGTTACGGTAGGAGGAGGGAAGCGGAAGAGGGTTTATATTTTCGAACCAACGTTGAGAATGGCGGTCTAGCGATAGACCACTATACAATAAGAACGGCTACCTTAGGACCGTTATTATGCAAACGGTTACTTAGCATTAAACGGCCTTCCTATGACCGTTAATAATCCATATGGCGGTTTACCATGAGCCGTCCAACTTAAGAACGGTCCCCTCTGAGCCGTTTAACTGTTGAATGTATCATTGTTGTGAAATTCATGTGCCAATGAGTTTTGATTGCAGTTAAAGCTAAACAACGTCAATGTCCCGCCGTTACGCCTGCACAGGTAAGTCAGGTATGGCCCTCAATCCCTCAAAACTCTTATTGCATTACTATATGGTAATAAATATCTATCTCGAGAACCAGTCGATTCTTCACGCATCCCAGGATCTGACGTTCCCCGTCAACAAAAACACATGATGATCTAGGTATGCGTGTCTAATCTTCGGAAAGGCCGCTAAGTTGGAAGAAGTCAGGGGACGACGGTTCTCTCTTGCACGCCGTGGTTGCAAGAAGTGTCCTGACCCTGACTCATTCAGTTCTGCAATAATATTCTCGAGTATTTTATATTTTTATCCTTGGTTTGCATTCGATTTTACATGGTTCTTTCTTTTAGCCCAGCATGCATCACAAGCACCTTTTGAGCATTCACGACCTACGGTCTGCCTGAGAAATGATCTTGCGTGTGATTGACTGCTTTCTGTGTTCCATGTCCCACCGAAGGAATAATTCCACTCCAAAATTAGAAGGTGTTTCTTTGGACCTAATTGTTCGGTTCTGATGAATTAAGTGTTTCCCTCGTCTGGAGTTTTAAAATCCTTTTAATTTCGCTATTGCCAGCTTCTATATCGCCTCATTTAGGACCACAGCTTGTCCGCCGACGAGGCCGCTCCTTGCTCTTTTACCTTAGTTCCTCCAGATTCAGGTTTAACACTCAGTCCCACAGTACCTTGCAAATTGGTTCGAAGGTTGCCCGAAGATTTCTATGGCTTATTGGTATGAAACGGGTGTCGTATTGCCTTAACGCCCGCTTTTGCAGTCCACTCCGCTTCATCTCCGCTACAACTCCATGTTCCATGACGCCTTCACTACACCTCCGCTCGTTCCCTTGCAAGGCGGACGTTAAGGAGGGGCATCTGTTGACACCCGTTTTTTAACCGATAAATCGAATCATTTCCTTCGCCTCAATTATTGTCCGAAGCAGTCAATCACATGAGAGATTATTCTTCTGGCAGTATTTTGGGCTCTTCCCAGCAAAGAAGGCCTCCCTCCCTCTCATTGGGTTTAACGGTCTGTTATAAACCGTTTTTTTCAATAGAACGGTCCCCACTTGGGCCGTTGTGTTCCGCTGCCCCGGGTTATTTGTATCTCGTGATATGCTTTGAACAACGGCTCCATGACAACCGTTATAGTCAATATAGCGGTCGTCCATGGACCGTCATTATTTGCCGACAAGAAAAGGGGTCAGAGGCCCGACAGTCAGTCATAGCCACGTGCTTCACGAAAAGTTGTTTGTCCGGGCATTGACTCGCCTTTAAGCATAACGGTCTTTACAGGACCGTCATAGTTATTGGACGGCCTCTCCCAGACCGTCATAGTTGTTTGGCGGCCTCCTTACGACCGTCATTGTTACGGCCACCCAGATTAGACCCCGTGATTCCAGGCGAATTAAGAGGAGAATGTCGTTGGCAATATTGACACGATGCTATCATATACCGGTCCTTGACCGACATCATTCAGTGTTAATCCCTGATTAAGCTCGAAGCCCTGGGCTCTATATATAGCTCACGGGTTCTGAGACAGAGGGGGACCATCACGAAGTGCTGTCGAATTCCATCGCCAAATCTCATACAGCATCCGCCCGTTCGTCAGGGAGTGGGGGCCTTCTACATCCCTCGCAGGCCCCCGGTGCAGGGAACTTCACGCTTCATGTTTCTGTGTTTCTAGTTCTTCTCTGTTTGCTCACCACACACACGTCTTTTCTCCACTGCATCACACATCACATACATCATTTCGTTGGCATTTATTATCTTTCCTATTGTTTCCGGCGCCCTAAACGGGGTTTCAAAACCTCCAGGTATCGCCGGGCCATGTTCTTCCTTTGCTTTATTTCAATTAGTACACCTACTACACTATCATTTAGCTAATCTCCGTTTAT
The DNA here is from genome assembly GCA_022559845.1 of Amorphophallus konjac. NCBI lineage: Eukaryota > Viridiplantae > Streptophyta > Magnoliopsida > Alismatales > Araceae > Amorphophallus > Amorphophallus konjac. Next base: position 319,696,960 of record CM040119.1, on the reverse strand, counting down.
CTGTGTGTTTCACCGTTTGCTTTCAGGTCAGCAACCAAAAGCACGAGGCCCGCACCTTCCGGCCGGCCAGGAGGAGTGGAGGAACGGACCCGCATTCTCCCGCAGCTTCCGAGTCCCGGCGCTCTCACCGGGTGGCGATCACGGTCAACAGCTTCATCTTTCCTCCTTTTTTTTTTTTATCTCTTCAATATTATTTAACTCGAGGAGGAATAACATATCAACAGCACCGAGATCCCTCCTCCGTCGGGTCTCTATCCCGGAGGGGCCAGGAGCCAAGACGCCCCTTCGTTCGCCGAATTCTTGTTAGCCCGAGCAGGCGGGCAGGCGCGCTCCCGAGGGTCTCCTTCGGCCAGGAAAGCGAGCAGTTCCCAAGCTCTACCGGCGGCAACCCCTCCTCACCCAGAAGAAGAATTCAACGGCACCCTAAACCTCGCTGAATTCATGCAAGAAACAAAGGAAGCCCAGCAGGCCCCGCCGGCTCAACATGCTGTAACAGAACCCACAAACCAGACATCCCCTGGTCTGACACCTCAGCCTCAAGATGGAGGCAGGTGCGGCGAGGTCGAAGAGATGAAATTACTCAAGGTGCGGGCGGCCGACCGAATAGTCAGACACCTCAAGAAGATCTCGACCCGGTTTACCGTATGGGAGATGCTGTCTCTGGACGAAGAAACACGGCAAGCCATCATTGCCGCACTCCAGACGCCAGCGCACCTTGAAGCTTGCCTGGCAGAATTGTCACCTGAAGTGGCTGTGGCATTCACAGAAGATGACATGCTCCTGCCCACTTGCAGTCACAACAGACCCCTTTACATGAAAGGGCAGTTGAACGGCCAGCCTATCAACAGGGTCATGATCGACCCAGGGGCAGTAGTGAATATACTATCTTACCGGGTGTACCAAAAACATTATTTTGACGTACACCTGGTTGAAGTCAAAAATGTCAAGATTGCTGGTTTCAACCAGAAATGTGAGGTGCCCATGGGGATTGCAGAATTCAACTTGGCCTTTAATGACTTTACCACCAAGGTCCAGTTTCACATCATCAACTCCAACACTTCCTACAAGGCGTTGCTTGGCCGGCCTTGGCTACACCAGAACAGAGTAGTGCCTTCCACCTTGCATCAATGCATCAAGTACCCTTGCGAGGGGAAGGAAGACAGAATCTTCGCCGACCTCCACCCGTTCGAGGTGTTCGAGTGTCACTTATCAGACGCCAATCTGTACTTAGAAAAGGTGAAGCAAACCCCCCAAGCCCCCCAAGACAAGGGGAAGAAGAAAGTGGAGTCGGGCGGTTGGTTTCCTCCGCCGCCCCCAGGTTATGTGGCTCCCCCACATGTACCATTCATTGCACAAGAGGGGGGGTATTTAAGGCAGCTCCTCTCGCCATCTACTCTACATCGGGGACGCCTTGCCTCGAAGACCTGCTGGAGGATGTCAGAGTCTCGCCAGGGATCATCAAGCCCATCACAGAAATTGACTGTCAAGTAGCGGAGCAGCTACGAATTTTTGAAGTGCCTAACCCGGAGGGGCCACCCACTATCTTTTATGTTGCCGGGGAGAAGCCAGTCAGGGAAGACGACGATTGCCGGTTCCCCAACGAGTTGCATGACCCGCACGTCCCCATTGTAGGGCTCCCCCACATGACCGACCAGGCAGCCAGAATGGTCAGGAAGCAGAAGATTCCTCCCTACCAACCCTCCAGCCGGAAGGAGATGTTTGAAAGAATGTGGAGCCCATCAAACCTGGATCGGCGGCTGCTGCAAATCACCAAGCATCCCGGTCTGGACTTTTCACTAGAAGATTATTACGAAGCTGATGTGATATCAGTTTCGGCCTTGTCCGGCGACGACCCCGCGGAAGCTGCAGATTTGCGGGAAGCCCACCAAGATGTATATCCCAACTCTCCGGCTGAGGAGGCACAAGACGAAGAAGTGTTCCTTTGGAACCCTATCCGCCGCCGCATGGGGAAGACCTCCTCTTTCTCCGAGGGACTGACCCCGGAGGGGCACGCCACTGAGGCGCCCTCGCTCCGGCCTGCTGGCGAAGCAAGGAGCAATAGCATGGGCCATGCTCCGAATCCCCCTTGATACGACCCCGTCATGTACGCCTTGTACCATAGGCAGCAGCGGGAAATCGGGATGTTAAAGGCACGGCTGGCTGAGTTGACCTCGCTAGTGGCCGACCTGATCCAGGGTTCTCTCCGCCCGTGGGGTGGCTATCTGCCCCGGCCCCGAGGCACCAGTCCGGACACCTCCGCCCTGTCAAGAAGAGAAGCAAGAAGCACGGCAAGCCCATTAACCGGGCGGCCAGTCAAGCGAGACCTGACGCTCCAAGAGAAGCTACAGAAGCCCTATTTCTTTCCAAGGGAGAAGACTCGGGGTATCTTTGACTGGGCCTGCTATTACGGGAAGGTCTCCCTCCCAAGGCCCAAGAGGCCGCAAGACACCCGAAGGAGTGGGGACCCACTGTTTTGTCCCTACCACCAGATGCTGGGCCACGCCATCAAAGACTGCTATGTCTTCAAAGACATTGCTCAAGACCTCATCAATAGGGACGAGCTCAGAATGGGAGACTATGTCATGGCCCCGTCACGCCCCCATGTGGCGGACAGCCCCGGAGCAGGAGCCAATACTGTATCCATCCAGTACTAGGCCCCTGAAGATGCGGCTACCCCGGCCCCCGTCGGAGCTGTCTACGACGAGTACACAGAAGACCCCGAGGTGGCCCTGTGCCTTTTTGCACCAGCGGACCCCGCGGACCCTGCGGCTACAGTCCAGGGGGAGTGCACGGTGAATGCAGCCCCCGCGCCCAGTCATGAGGAGCAAGGAGAGGGGGATGGCATCCTCGAGCCCGAGGACGATGAAGATCAAGACTTTGTTGATTTGTCGCCAGCCCCGCCGGAAATTGAAAATGGCGGCCAGGCCATAGTCGACGAATTGATTGAGATCAACCTCAGCACAAAAGGCGACCCCAGGCTGACCTTTCTGAGTGCTCTTATGCCCCTCCATGAGAGAGAGCAATACATAAAGCTGTTGCAAGAATTCCGAGATTGCTTTGCCTGGAACTACAAAGAAATGCCCGGGCTCAGCCCCGAGGTGACTCAGCACATCTTGGCCATTAATCCCGAGGTGGAACCAGTGAAGCAGTCTCCCCGGCGTATGAGGCCAGAATTGATCAGCCAGATCTGCAAGGAGGTCGACAAGCTCATAGATGTCGGCTTCGTGGCGGAAAACCAGTACACTACTTGGCTGGCCAACATCGTACCGGTGAAGAAGAAGAATGGACAGATCAGGATTTGCGTGGATTTCTGTGACCTGAATAAAGCCTGCCCAAAAGATGACTTCCCGGTGCCTATCACCGAAGTGATGATTGATGCAACCACCGGCCACGAGGCCCTGTCTTTTCTGGACGGATCGTCCGGCTATAACCAAATTTGGATAGCCGACCACGACCGGATTCACACAGCTTTCAGATCGCCCAAGGGGATATTTCACTACAAGAGGATGCCCTTCGGCCTCAAGAATGCTGGTACTACATATCAGCGGGCGATGACCAAGATCTTCGACGAGCTACTGTACAGCAAAGTCGAATGCTACATTGACGATCTGGTCGTCAAGACTAAGAAGAGAGATGAACATCTGAGTGACCTTAGGGTCGTCTTCCAAAGGCTCCGGCTGTACGGGCTAAAAATGAATCCCCTGAAGTGCGCCTTTGGTGTGTCCAGCGGGAAGTTCCTCGGCTTCATTGTCCGACACAGAGGGATCGAGATTGACCCCTTCAAGATAAAAGCCATTCAGGAGCTGCCCCCTCCGAAGAGACTTGGAGAGCTAAGGTCCCTATAGGGTCGTTTAGCTTACATCCGCAGGTTTATTTCCAACCTGTCAGGGTGCTGCCAACCCTTCCACAGACTGATGATGAAAAATGCTCCCTTCAGCTGGGGTCACGAATGCCAGCACGCGTTCGACCAGCTAAAGGAGTACATGAAGACCCCGCCAGTCCTGGGGGCACCTGTCAAAGGCAGATCGCTTATTCTTTACATAGCGGCTACCGAATATTCACTGGGGGCAATGCTCGCCCAGAATAATGATGAGGGAAAAGAGCATGCTCTCTATTACCTCAGCCGGAGATTGGTGGGAGCGGTGGCCAAGTACACTCCGATAGAGAAAGTCTGCCTTGCTTTGGTCTTCGCAGTCAAGAAGCTGAGGCACTACATGATGTCCCATGAAGTGAGCTTAATATCCAGAGCTGACCCCATCAAACACATTCTCTCCCAGCCTGTCCCAAAGGGGCGCCTTGGCAAATGGGCCGTGCTGCTCATGGAGTTTGACATCACCTACGTGCCGCAGAAGGCCGTTAAGAGACAAGCCGTCGCGGATTTCTTCGCAGCACACCCTGTGTCCGAAGACTCCCCGTTGGCCACAGAGCTACCCGAGGATGAGACACTGGAGGTGGACCATGTCCAACAAGCTATCTGGCAGCTATACTTTGACGGGGCCTCGAGAACAGAAGCGACCCCGTCTGGACACGCCAAGATACGGGCCGGAGCCGGCATCGTCCTCAAATCGCCAGACGGAGAAGTGATGCACACTTCCTGCTGCATTAGCAAGCCCTGCACAAATAATGAAAACAGAGTATGAAGCTCTGATCATCGGCCTCCAGGTGGCCCTCCAAATGGAGATCAAAATGCTCCAAGTATTCGGCGACTCGCTGCTGGTCGTCAAGCAGGTCCAGGGACAGTTTGATGTCCGAAAACCTGAGCTGCTCCCTTATCACACTAAGGCGAAGGGGCTCATGGAGCGGTTCTACCTCCTCGAGATAGGCCATGTCGCCAGAGGAGAGAATGCACAAGCCGACGCCCTAGCAAAATTGGTAAGCTCACTGGCAGTGCCTCCAGACGGATCTCTCGATATCCGAGTAATAAATCAGCGTCAAATACCCAGTATGATAGAAGAGGAACCAGAAGAAGAAGAGCTAGAAGTCACTACAGCAGAAACTGTCGGCCTACCTGACTGGAGAGACCCCCTGATGCAGTGGTTTAAATACCAGCAACTGCCCAAGCAGAGGGAAGAGAAGATCAAACTAATCAGAACCAAGGACTCTTATGAGCTCCAAAACGGAATATTATTCCGAATGGTGGCCGACGCCAAGCAAAAATTACTCCTCCGATGCTTGTCCACTGAAGAAGCCTGGAGGGTCATGAAAGAGGTCCACGCCGGGACAGCTGGTGCACACCAGGCGGGACCAAAAATGAAGATTGAAATAAAAAAGCTCGGCTATTACTGGCCTGCAATGTTCGACGACTGCTGCAAATATGCTAAGTCGTGTCAGAAGTGTCAGGAGCATGCCGTCATACCCAGAAGGCCCCCCGTGCAGTTGCACCCAACCGCGCCCAGTTGGCCGTTTGCCCAGTGGGGAACGGACGTTGTGGGTCCCTTACCTGCATCTTCCATAGGCTGCAGGTACATTTTGGCGGCAACCGACTACTTCTCCCGCTGGGCGGAGGCTGTCGCCTTACGGGAGGTCACCGGAGAGATCGTGGTCAGGTTTGTCCGCCGCAACATTATATTCCGGTTTGGCGCGCCCGACCGGATTGTGTCAGACAACGGCAGCCACTTCCGCAACCAGAAGGTCTACCGGCGGGCAGAAAAATATAAAATTGATTGGAGGACATCGACTCCTTACAATCCACAGGCTAATGGGCTAGCCGAAGCTTTTAATAAGACACTCTGCACTCTCCTGGCCAAGACTGTTAGCTCTAACAAAAGGGACTGGGAAGAAAGGATGTATGAGGCGCTTTGGGCGTACCGAACCGTATACAAGACTCCAACAGGCTGCTCGCCCTTTTCTCTCGTATACGGTTCGGAGGCAATCGTCCCCGTTGAACTGGAGATACCTTCCCTCAGGGTCACCATTCAGCATGGGCTTGTCCTTGAAGAGCAGACCAACGTTAAACGAAGGCTCGAGGAACTCTCCAGTCTAGAAGGAAAGTAGCTCCAGGCCCAACAGAACATTCAGGTCTACCAGGCCCGTATTGCACGCGCCTTTGACAAGCTTGTCAAGGAGCGCGAATTCAAGAAGGGTGACCTTGTCATGGTTAAGAGAAGAGATCTCATGGCTGCCAACCCCAAGGGTAAACTGAATGAGAACTGGCTCGGACCCTACGTAGTCTAAAAAGTCTACGAAGGTGGGGCCTATGTAATTGTCAACCATCGCGGGGAGGTTCAGTTCCCGCCGCTTAATGGAAGGCACTTGAGACTGTACCATGCTCCGGCGCCCCCATTCAATCAATAATATTATCCTTCGCCCTATTTTGGGCAGATTTGCGTGATTAATGTCCAAACGACTTGACCACTACCCATGTTTTCAAAAAGGGAGAAAAGAAAAAAAGAAGAAAAAAAAGAAGAGGAAGGTAAAAAAGAAAAGAAGGAAAAAAAAAGAGGGAAGAGGAAAAGAGAGAAGAGAGAAAAAAAAGAGAGAGAGAAAAAAGAGAGAAGAAGAGAAGAGAGAAAGAAAGAAAAGGAGAGAAAGAAGAGAAAAAAAAAGAGAAAAAAAAAGAGAAGAGAGAAAGAAAGAAAAGAAAGAGAAAGAAGAAGAAAGCAAAAAAAAAAAAGATACAGGAGCAAGGGAAAAATGGAAGCCGAGAAAGGGGGAACTCCCCCCATTTCCAGTCGTCGCCGCGTAGCAACGGAAGTATAAAAAATTTCTAAACAAACTTTTCTCTCCGTCCTCCCCGGGCGGTGAGTACCCCTTTGGCTTGGACCTCCCGTCCAGGTCATTGACTAAACAAACTTTTCTCTCCGCCCTCCCCAGGCGGTGAGTACCCCTTTGGCTCGGACCTCCTGTACGGGTCATCGACTAAACAAATTCTTCTCTCCGTCCTCCCCGGGCGGTGAGTACCCCTTTGGTTTGGACCTCCCGTCCGGGTCATTGACTAAACAAACTCTTCTCTCCGCCCTTCCCGAGCGGTGAGTACCCCTTTGGCTTGGACCTCCCGTCTAGGTCATTGACTGAACAAACTCTTCTCTGCATTCCCTCTGAACGACGAGAAAAACCGGTCTCTGACCGAGGCCCCCCCCCCCCGCCTGAGGCCAATATGAGCTTCCAACATTGTGGCGAGACCAGGGAGTCGCCCGTTCGGTATGGTGGAGTGGTCCCCTCGCCCTCCCCTTGGGAAGGCGAGCACTCTCCCGTGCCCTAACACGGGTTCCCGCCTGGCTCTCCCGGAGTGAATCATCGCAAAGACTCACGCCCTCCTGATGTGTCCTGGCACGACAAAAAAGGGAAAGGACAATATACGCGAAAGGGGAGAAAGGAAAAAAGAGGCCCCCCTAGGGGAATGCGTGCTAGAAGAGCATGGAAACCATAAATCTGTTGTTCTATTCAGAAAAAAGAAAGTCGACCTACATGAGCTTCGGGGGCATACCCCTGTGTTACATTCAAAAGAAAAGGGAGAGGAATTAAGGGATGCAACGCTCAGTCGATGCCCCTGAAGATGTCCTCGAGGGGGAGGATTCTGACGCAAGGAAAATTCGTCATGTCGTGCAAGCGGCCCCTCCGTTCTTCGAGTCAGGCGAGCTCCGTTTCCACGGATGCCGTCTCGACCTGGGCAACGACAAGAGCCTCGCCTTCCACCTCGACCGCTCTTTCAGCTTCGGCAAGGTAAGACCTAGCCGCGGCGAGGTAGCTCTCCAGTTTTGCAATTCGGCTCCTAAGGGAGCGAACGCTGCCCTGGCCTTCCCCGAGAGCCTTCCCATGGCGCTCTTCATCATGACGCCGGGCCTCCAAGGTCTGCAGATACTCGTCTGCCTGGGCGTCAAGGGCGGCACATTCGTCAGGAGCCTGGGTCTCCAAGAACTCGAGGCGCTTGACATACTTCAACAACAGCAGAACCCGCCGTGACCATTCCCCCAGTGGGCAACCCAATACTTGCAATGCCCCGGTCAGCTGCGTCACTATGGTGTGCACCTCCCGATACGATAAGGAAAGGTCGACAAACAGCATTGTCCGCAGCGTCACCAGCATCTGGCAGACTGGTGCCTCTGACGAGGTGTGACTGACCGAAGGCACGGCCGGGGGAGTGAACTCCACAGCGCTGTCCACCTCTGCCCATAAATCAGCGTCCACTGCAGCTGAAGAGGATGGAAGACCAAGAGTCAAGCCGCCTGGCCGGCATGGCTCGACAGAAGACTCCTGGCCAACCACTGCTGGGGAAATGGCTGAGATCATTGTCGAAGCATCTGGCGCTGCTATCATCTGGTGTTCTCCTGCCTCCTCTTCCCCTGCCTGGTCTATGTCTGCCACTAGTCCATCAGGCGGGGGTGCAAGTGCCGCTACTCCGGCTGAAGGAGGGGCTTCAAGTAAAGCCGGACCCGAAGTCATCGCCCACAAACTTGTCTCTCGCGTCTGGGATCCCTCCAGGTGTGCACGGAGCCCCGTAAATATTTACCTCAAGAACGGGTACTCCATCTGGGCCGGAAGCTTCGGAAGAGGCGGAAGTGGAACTACTAGGTGAGGGATGCCTCCCGCTCGCACGAGTGCCGCCAGGCTCTCCACCTCCGGGCCCAAAATCGGAGCCGACTCCTCCACCGCTATCGGGCCGATGGTCGATCTCCGTTTGGCCACAGCCTTCCAGACGCGGCCAGACGTTTTCCCCGGCGTCGGCGTTGCCTGACCATGTAGGGAAAAGTCAGCTACTTGCCGTCTGGAGTAAGACAGGCGGAGACAAGAGGCGAAAAGGGACCGTAAAACCCACGTGCTTACCTCGGGCGCCCGGATAAGACTGCCTTCGGGCGCAATCTCCCCCTCCTCCAGAGGCTCGTCAGCCGCTCCGGAAGCACCTAAAGTCCCCGCGGCCGACTCCTGCTGAAGGGCCTCGAATAGAAGGGCTAGCTTGCCCAAGCCCACATCAGCCTCCATCGGGCGGGCGGGCGGCGCAACTGGAGCGACCTTCTCCACAACCCCCACTTGGATAAGTCCCTGAAAATCCATGAGTAACAAAAAATGACAAACAAAGCCATTAGGCGACCATAGTAAAAAGGAGGAGGGTCTGGCCCGAGTAAGCTCACACTTACAGCAACCCTCCCTATAAAGCTTGAGGAGCCAGCAAATAAGGGGGCCTTGAAGGTCGGCTTGGGCGGCCCCGACGCCTCGGATGCACCCCCATCAGAGGCCGCTTCATCGGAGGAATAATTATAATCCACCTTTTCGCCCGACGAAGACCTGACCGCCGTAGGCTCTGCCCCTGCCGGCAAAGGAGCACCCTCTTCAAGGTCGATGGCTGGCGCATCCTCCCGTGGGCTGGGTGAGGCGGATGCGGCAGACTTCAGCCTCTTCCTCACGTACAGCTGCATCGCCAGAAGATGTAGGCGGGGCTCGAATGGCCCAATAACTGCTTCAGCTGCGCCTGCCACATAGAAGAAAGGACGGGTCATACCAAACCCAGTTGGCTCCCAAAGAACGATAGGAGTCAATCACACCGACAAAGATAGATACCCTCTTCGGCTCCTACAGCGCAGGGTGACCCGCAGGCTTCCTCGGCGGGCAAGGCTGTAACGACCCGAGAATCCGATTACCGGGAAGGCCCGATAACCCGAGACTCGCACCGCCGCCCACGAGCCAGGAGGGCTCGGAAGGGCTAAAAGGAGTGTGGAGGCACAAAGAAATAGGAAATAAAGCAGGACAACCAACAACAACAGGCTGAAAGAAAGAACAGCAACGGCTACAACAGAGTCCAGTCCAACCGAAAGTACAGTCTAAAGCAGTAAAACGTACCACGTGCCAAGTGAACACTCGGCCCGGCAAGCTGGCAACTGAGAACCTCCGCTCCGCACCCTCGAACCACGAGGAAGAACCGCCACACCTGAAAAGCAGGGAATGAGTCTCCAAAACAGAGACTCAGCAGGGATCCCGCGGAACCCCAACCGGAAACAACGGCGGTAGCGGAAAGGAGAGCTACAACTACAGCAGGAACAGCAAACCGGTGGCCGGTCAAAAACTCGGCACTACAGCTACTCCTACTGCACCGGAAGGTACACCTCGGTCACGCAGACGAAGCTACCGAACCACACTAGTACCACCTACCGAAGCAAGAACACACGGCAACCACGCCGTAGAGGCCTGTCCCTCGGACACAGCCGACCTGGACACGCTGTCCAAGGTGCGACCCCGACCATCCGATCGCGGGTACCGCACAACAAGACCCAACCTCGGTAAAGCCACTAGCATTAGACCCTTGGCGCGAAAACCAACACACGCGCCACGGCGAAACAACCGAACTCAACGGTCAACACGACCGAAAACCCGAAGGTCGAAATCACGGAAACTGATAGTCTGTCACTCCGTACTCGACAGGAGTACCACCCACTAGAAGCACAGCCGGTAGCGTCCCCTGACGTCTTACACCGCACCGCAAGTGAACTGCCTGACGTGGTAGCTCCTACCCGAGGCACGAACACCGTACAAGTAACCACAAACAAGTGACTAGCTGGGGTCACGCCCGTCGACGTGGGTCCAACCGCCCCCAACCACGTGTGCACACACAGACCGCGCGTCCCTGGTCTGGTCCTCTGACCGGTTTTCCCCTCAGCCGGACTCTGGCTGCAAGACGTGGGGCCCGACGGCAACCGGTCCACAAACCGCCTCTAAGGGTAAGCCCGTACACCACTCCCTGGTGCGACTAGCACACGCGTACTAGTAGGCTACGACTAGTGGAGGGTCACTGAAGGAGTAGACTCTCAAGTCAACGGAAAACAACGTCCGCATCCGACAAAGTACGGGGACCATCCCACGTACTAGCACCGTCGCACGATGACCACAGTCGGAGAAGAAACGGGACTCACAGTCCACAGCCGCGCACACACCCTGCGCGAGAGTCGAGAAAACCCAAGTGACGCTAAGTCACTGGGCTCTGGACAGTCCTCTAGACGCCCTACACCCAACGGTCCTTGAGTCACAAGACTCGGGGTCAAGACCGTTGCACGCAACAGCACAAGGCCGTCAATCTAGTCCAAGCTCTAGGTCTAAAACCACTGTAGCACGAATACCGAGGCAGCTCACGAGCCGCCGAAACCATTCCCTTGGGAAGGGAACTCACAGGACTAAGGCCACACACACGGCCCACGCGGAAAGCACAGAAGCACGATTCCCAAGGCAACTTGCACACCACCAAGCTGTGGCCCAACTCAAGGAAGAGAGGGAAGCCTCCAGCTCCAGACTGGATAACTGGGCTCGCAGCCCAAGGCCTCACACAGGACCCACTCGGGGATCGCTTTTCGGAGAAACCGATGACACACGTCAACGCACGGTGACACGAGTCGAGAACTCTACAACCGGGACTCCAACGTACCACGACACCTGGCCCCGACGACGTGCACAACATCCGTCAGGCCACAGGTCGGCACGTGGTTCGAGAACCACACACCCGGGACTCGAATCAGTCAAAACGGAAACACCGGGTTAGACTGGCACATGTGCGGTTCACCCTGGGCCGCTCAAGGGATGTGCGGCTAGGGCACAGCCGCTCAAAAGACATGCGGTCAGGCAGGAGCCGCACAAGGCTCTAATCGGACTAACCCCAAATGGAGGATGGACGGTTAGGGCTGGACCGCCCAAGGGGATGTGCGGCCAAGGATCGTCCGCACAACCTAACCGACCTACTCCAGTGCCGGTCAAAACGGTTTTGACCAAACCGCACAACCCAACCGACACAAAACTGTTGACCAAGGGTCAACTGGGATATGCGGTCAGCTCCTGGCCGCACAAGCCCACGGAAGGACAGACGGCTGGGTACCAACCGTCCATGGGGGAGACATGCGGTTCTCACCTGGCCGCACAACAAATGTGCGGTCTATCGTGCGACCGCACAACCCCAAAACCAAGAGAAAATGAACGGGCCAAAGGCAACCGCCCTCGCGATGGACGGGCCCGGTTCGACCGCCCAACCATCACGGCGGGTAAACCCAGGGGGTCTCCCGATCGTAGCCTTTCCACGCCCCGTTCGTGCCGAAACGAAGGGGATACAACCACAACCACCCTGGCAATCACGTGGACTCCGACCGGAGTCAAAACGACGCACGAATCGCGAGAAACGAGCGATTCTACCGAAGTTACCCAAAAAGGGTTACCGAGCTTCTCGGAGCTCTACCGGTCCAACGGGACCACCAATCGAGACGAAATCAGGGGGAAAAGAACGCTCTCGCCCCAAGGAATCCGTTGACAGTAACCGATCTGGAAACCGTCGCCGTTTCCCGACCGACCCTACGAAACCCACAAAACCACAGTTTCGCTAGAACGGACCCAAACACAGCTGTTTCCGCGCCGAACGACGTGCAATGGCAGGGGAAACGAGCAGAACGCAGTGGTGTTCCGTCACCCTACCTCCACCGAAGAAACCGTGCGCCGAAGCGACTAATCCACGCCGAAAACCGCCCGGAACGCGAACGACGCCATCTCGGAATCCACCGAGGGATCGCGCCCGCCTCCGCCTCGATCCTCATCCATCCTCGCCCGCGCCTCGCCCGCGCCGTCCCCGCCTCGCCCGTACTCCGCCCCGTCGGCCGCCGGAGAGAGAGGGAGAGAGGAGAGAGCGTGAGAAGAGAGAGGGAGAGAAATGAGAAATGAGAGGGGAGAGAGAGAGAAAAGCTATTTATAGGGAAATCCGGAAAATCGGAAAAATCCAGAAAAATAGAAAATCACACCCTCGCGATCCTCGGAACGCACCGATCGCAACGGTACCACTCGCGCCCTGGTGAACGGCCCGGTTCACCCGCAACGAGGTTCCGAAGGGAAAGCCGAAACCCACGCCGGGAATCGGAAAACACACGCGGAAAAAGCCGCGGAACGCCTCCGGGCCTCCGAAACGACTCCGGATCGCACCGATCCGAACACGAAAGATGTCCGAAACGAAATTTCAGACAAAACAGAGTTGGACAATCCGAGAAACCAGATCCGGAGCCCACGAAAAGGATCCGAAGAATCCGGGGCATTACAGCCCTCCCCCCTTAAAGGAATTTCGTCCTCGAAATTCAGGACCAAGCACGAAGTCCCAGGGGAAGAACACAGAATCAACTGACACGCTGTCAGAGCCCCAACACAGAAAACCTCGATTCTCACGAAAACACCGATCCTGAGGGACACAGCCAGACTTACGATCACACACAACACCTCGCTCCTCGCGCCGAGCACACCGGCCAACAGAGCAGGCATATACCAAAGGACACAGTCCGGCATCACCTCAGACAATGCGAGAATCCACCGTGGCGCCGCAGCCACGATCTCGCTCACCGAGGAAACACAACCCTCGACACGAGCAACAGCTACTGATCCACCCCAGGGTCAGCAGACAAAACACACATCAGCTTCACAACCAGCTGACAGGTCGCACACCCTCCTCAAGGGAGCAACCAACACAGAGCCTCCACCAGCTCAAGCAGCCAGCTCAACAGACCGCAACCAGCACATCGGCTCAATCACCAAGAAACACCCCACACATGGCAAGCCGAAAGCCGGACACAACACCGTGCCAATTCTCGTCAGAAGACAAACTTCGACAAAGTCCAGATCCCATCCGGAAAGGCACATCGCAGAAACGACCACCAAAGGTCTCGCTGGCACTCAGCTCTCGCCACGCTCGAGCCCCAACAACCAGCATCTTCTGTCTCTGAAAAGACCATCCACTGGTCGCCAAATACACGTCAACGGGAAACCTCCACCGGCCCAACAGGCACGATCCAATTCACAGCAGGCCATCCGCTGACTCACACATAGACCGATGCCACATCTCGAGCTACACTCCTCTCGGACTCCGCATCCGAGCTCGATCATCGCGCCAACTCGACCCTCTCGGGGAGCACGACGAAACCAAATGACAGAACATGGCGTCTTCAGTCATCACCTCACGGGACTCAGACTTATAGGGAACCACCCCATGCTAATCACCAAACCAGGGATAACCTTGCGACACCAACGTCCTATCAAGGACCACCAACCGACGCTAATCTCACAGAAGGCCTCCGCCCACAAGCGTCACTCTTACGTCTGGTCTCATCACATCCTTCGATCAAACCAAGTGGACACCTGCCAATCCCGATTCCGCCCTTACCACAGAGCCACGGGACACCACCTGAATAGCGCTCACGGGTCCCTAAGCAATAAACATCTCACCGTCACAATCCGACAAGACCGTAGAACCAACGGAAGCCCACAGCCTGCCAGAGATCACTTCTCCAAAAACGATCTTATCCGAGGACACGACTGGGAACACAAGTCGGGCACCAAGCCGCCGACTCTGACCAACACATCCTCGACCATCGTCAGGCGACATCCTCAACAACCCCATCCAGGTCCAACACCAACGCCTGACACGGCTTCCAACACAGGAACATGGTACTCATGCGGCGCACTAGCCAGCACTTTTCCCAACACTCCACCTGCCAGTGCCAAGAACCACGACTTCTCGGGCAACGGCACGGCAACAACACGTTTCACACCGAGGAACCAATCCTCCGATGCTGAACGCGAACTCAGGAATCCGCCCGTAGCAACCAATGCTACGATCCTGAACCAATGGGTTACGAGCCCACCACGCTTCCGCTGCGTACTCAGATCCGCGCACACAGTCGAGAAAGCAAACACCGCCCAACCAGCACTCGTCCTTCCGGAACAGCGCCAGCACACCCTCACACGACAAGGGAATGGGCACAACTTCTCACAGACAACCACCTTGCCAAGACAAGGAGCACGTCTCGCACGGACTTCATGGCACACAAGGCCAACCAATCCGGGCACACAATGCAAGACGGCAAACCTTAACCCAACACAATCTCTCCAACCAAAGGAGAAACCAGCGCACTTCGACCAACGGAAGAACTCCACGCTCGACCTGACCTCGAACCTCGCGCACGCTGGAAACAGCACCATCCAGCACCAAGGAAAACTATCGCTTCCATCAGGTCAGCGCCTCCGACACACTCGACGAGTGTCACGTCGGACCACCATCACAGCATCTCTCGATGCACCACCGCTGCAATTCCTCGAACTGCAACACGGCATGCCAAGAGCCGCCACACGAGCCATAACCGACAACCGCCGATGCTCACCCTCGAGTCCCGAAACTCACCGCGGAGCCTTCACATCTCAAGCCAACTCCAGGGCGAACACAACCCATCCACTGACAGAAGCACAGGAGCAAAGACTTAACGGGACATCTCTGCCAAATCCTGCCTCGAAATCAGCAGAACGATCAGGACCGACACGTCATTTCTGACGCAACAGAGCACGACAAAACATCAGGCTCGACGAAACAGCAACCCACCGAGAAGATCCTCCGCTCACCCGAGCACACTTCTCGATCAAAACACCTCAGGAGCTGGACAAACCTCAAGCTGGAGTGACCAAAAACCGACAGCAGCTCCCTCAGAGCACGCTCACGGCCACTTAACCAAGAACAGTCCGCACCAGCCACCTGACCACGCTGCAGGTTCCTCGAACGCAGCACCGCAAACTCACGCCTGCCAGCAACCTCTGCCCAACGCAGCACAACCAGGGCCACCACCGATGAGGGAGAAGGCTCTCGACCTCGATCCTTAGACCCCATGTTGGCACGAAAGCCGCGGGCAGCAACCACCTCACAGCGCCGCACAGCGCACCCAAGCGAGAAACAAGGCGGGAAGCGAACACAAAACCCTAAGCCAGCTGCCGACTGTACTGGACCTTATGGACTCTGATCACTGCAATATCTCGAATTCCTATGTACGTCCACAACCTGGCTCTGATACCAGCTGTAACGACCCGAGAATCCGATTACCGGGAAGGCCCGATAACCCGAGACTCGCACCGCCGCCCACGAGCCAGGAGGGCTCGGAAGGGCTAAAAGGAGTGTGGAGGCACAAAGAAATAGGAAATAAAGCAGGACAACCAACAACAACAGGCTGAAAGAAAGAACAGCAACGGCTACAACAGAGTCCAGTCCAACCGAAAGTACAGTCTAAAGCAGTAAAACGTACCACATGCCAAGTGAACACTCGGCCCGGCAAGCTGGCAACTGAGAACCTCCGCTCCGCACCCTCGAACCACGAGGAAGAACCGCCACACCTGAAAAGCAGGGAATGAGTCTCCAAAACAGAGACTCAGCAGGGATCCCGCGGAACCCCAACCGGAAACAACGGCGGTAGCGGAAAGGAGAGCTACAACTACAGCAGGAACAGCAAACCGGTGGCCGGTCAAAAACTCGGCACTACAGCTACTCCTACTGCACCGGAAGGTACACCTCGGTCACGCAGACGAAGCTACCGAACCACACTAGTACCACCTACCGAAGCAAGAACACACGGCAACCACGCCGTAGAGGCCTGTCCCTCGGACACAGCCGACCTGGACACGCTGTCCAAGGTGCGACCCCGACCATCCGATCGCGGGTACCGCACAACAAGACCCAACCTCGGTAAAGCCACTAGCATTAGACCCTTGGCGCGAAAACCAACACACGCGCCACGGCGAAACAACCGAACTCAACGGTCAACACGACCGAAAACCCGAAGGTCGAAATCACGGAAACTGATAGTCTGTCACTCCGTACTCGACAGGAGTACCACCCACTAGAAGCACAGCCGGTAGCGTCCCCTGACGTCTTACACCGCACCGCAAGTGAACTGCCTGACGTGGTAGCTCCTACCCGAGGCACGAACACCGTACAAGTAACCACAAACAAGTGACTAGCTGGGGTCACGCCCGTCGACGTGGGTCCAACCGCCCCCAACCACGTGTGCACACACAGACCGCGCGTCCCTGGTCTGGTCCTCTGACCGGTTTTCCCCTCAGCCGGACTCTGGCTGCAAGACGTGGGGCCCGACGGCAACCGGTCCACAAACCGCCTCTAAGGGTAAGCCCGTACACCACTCCCTGGTGCGACTAGCACACGCGTACTAGTAGGCTACGACTAGTGGAGGGTCACTGAAGGAGTAGACTCTCAAGTCAACGGAAAACAACGTCCGCATCCGACAAAGTACGGGGACCATCCCACGTACTAGCACCGTCGCACGATGACCACAGTCGGAGAAGAAACGGGACTCACAGTCCACAGCCGCGCACACACCCTGCGCGAGAGTCGAGAAAACCCAAGTGACGCTAAGTCACTGGGCTCTGGACAGTCCTCTAGACGCCCTACACCCAACGGTCCTTGAGTCACAAGACTCGGGGTCAAGACCGTTGCACGCAACAGCACAAGGCCGTCAATCTAGTCCAAGCTCTAGGTCTAAAACCACTGTAGCACGAATACCGAGGCAGCTCACGAGCCGCCGAAACCATTCCCTTGGGAAGGGAACTCACAGGACTAAGGCCACACACACGGCCCACGCGGAAAGCACAGAAGCACGATTCCCAAGGCAACTTGCACACCACCAAGCTGTGGCCCAACTCAAGGAAGAGAGGGAAGCCTCCAGCTCCAGACTGGATAACTGGGCTCGCAGCCCAAGGCCTCACACAGGACCCACTCGGGGATCGCTTTTCGGAGAAACCGATGACACACGTCAACGCACGGTGACACGAGTCGAGAACTCTACAACCGGGACTCCAACGTACCACGACACCTGGCCCCGACGACGTGCACAACATCCGTCAGGCCACAGGTCGGCACGTGGTTCGAGAACCACACACCCGGGACTCGAATCAGTCAAAACGGAAACACCGGGTTAGACTGGCACATGTGCGGTTCACCCTGGGCCGCTCAAGGGATGTGCGGCTAGGGCACAGCCGCTCAAAAGACATGCGGTCAGGCAGGAGCCGCACAAGGCTCTAATCGGACTAACCCCAAATGGAGGATGGACGGTTAGGGCTGGACCGCCCAAGGGGATGTGCGGCCAAGGATCGTCCGCACAACCTAACCGACCTACTCCAGTGCCGGTCAAAACGGTTTTGACCAAACCGCACAACCCAACCGACACAAAACTGTTGACCAAGGGTCAACTGGGATATGCGGTCAGCTCCTGGCCGCACAAGCCCACGGAAGGACAGACGGCTGGGTACCAACCGTCCATGGGGGAGACATGCGGTTCTCACCTGGCCGCACAACAAATGTGCGGTCTATCGTGCGACCGCACAACCCCAAAACCAAGAGAAAATGAACGGGCCAAAGGCAACCGCCCTCGCGATGGACGGGCCCGGTTCGACCGCCCAACCATCACGGCGGGTAAACCCAGGGGGTCTCCCGATCGTAGCCTTTCCACGCCCCGTTCGTGCCGAAACGAAGGGGATACAACCACAACCACCCTGGCAATCACGTGGACTCCGACCGGAGTCAAAACGACGCACGAATCGCGAGAAACGAGCGATTCTACCGAAGTTACCCAAAAAGGGTTACCGAGCTTCTCGGAGCTCTACCGGTCCAACGGGACCACCAATCGAGACGAAATCAGGGGGAAAAGAACGCTCTCGCCCCAAGGAATCCGTTGACAGTAACCGATCTGGAAACCGTCGCCGTTTCCCGACCGACCCTACGAAACCCACAAAACCACAGTTTCGCTAGAACGGACCCAAACACAGCTGTTTCCGCGCCGAACGACGTGCAATGGCAGGGGAAACGAGCAGAACGCAGTGGTGTTCCGTCACCCTACCTCCACCGAAGAAACCGTGCGCCGAAGCGACTAATCCACGCCGAAAACCGCCCGGAACGCGAACGACGCCATCTCGGAATCCACCGAGGGATCGCGCCCGCCTCCGCCTCGATCCTCATCCATCCTCGCCCGCGCCTCGCCCGCGCCGTCCCCGCCTCGCCCGTACTCCGCCCCGTCGGCCGCCGGAGAGAGAGGGAGAGAGGAGAGAGCGTGAGAAGAGAGAGGGAGAGAAATGAGAAATGAGAGGGGAGAGAGAGAGAAAAGCTATTTATAGGGAAATCCGGAAAATCGGAAAAATCCAGAAAAATAGAAAATCACACCCTCGCGATCCTCGGAACGCACCGATCGCAACGGTACCACTCGCGCCCTGGTGAACGGCCCGGTTCACCCGCAACGAGGTTCCGAAGGGAAAGCCGAAACCCACGCCGGGAATCGGAAAACACACGCGGAAAAAGCCGCGGAACGCCTCCGGGCCTCCGAAACGACTCCGGATCGCACCGATCCGAACACGAAAGATGTCCGAAACGAAATTTCAGACAAAACAGAGTTGGACAATCCGAGAAACCAGATCCGGAGCCCACGAAAAGGATCCGAAGAATCCGGGGCATTACAAAGGCCTTCTCGGGAGCTGCAACCGCGCCCTCGCCCAGGATCAGCGCAGATGCCGGCTCCTCCGTACCGTCTAAAAAAACGGGGGGGGGGGGGGGGGAAGAAGGAGATGCAATTGTCACATGTGCATAGAGGGCTCGTCCGGGAGGTAAATGAATCCGAAAAGACGTCGGTGGCCAGAAAGCCTCACCGGCATGGCGACTCGGTTCGATCCGGGTAACTTTGAACTCCTCAAAGGACATAATGGAAGCCACCAGGGAGACGGCCCATGGAGCCGGGGACCCCTCGGCCCGCCTTCGCTTCACCGCCTGTCGCCCGGTCGCCTTGGCAACAGCCAATGCCTTCTTAACGGGCGACTTCGCCCGGGACCTCCCCTTTGCTTGTGGTGGGGGAGTCAGAGTTGGCACCGAAGTCACCTTTGCTGCAGCCGCGGCTTCACCCACATCGGGGATGGGCGCAAGAACCGGTTCTCCCGCATCAGGAACAGGCGTGGGCGCGAGCTCTTCCACAGGGGCTGAGACAAGAGCAAACATTTAGGTGTCGAGGCCTTCCCTCGAAATGAACATAAAGAAAAAGTCTTAAGAGGCACACTGGTGGGCGGAGATGCTAACCGACAGGCTGGCTCGGCTCGGTCTGGGCAACCTCAAACTCCTCAAAGGATGGGACTCGTGGTGCTGGAGGAATAGCCGTCGAAGCCTTGGCCGCCTCCGTTTTACGCCGCTTCGTGTCCCGGTGCTTGGCCGCCTTTGCGGCATCCACTACCTTTTTCATGAGAGATTTGGCCCGGGGCCTCTTCGCAGCCTTGGGCAAAGGAGCCGTAGTCGGAGCCGGCAGTGCTGCTTCAAAATAGGCGGGCTTCAGGACGAGCCGAAGGAGATTACGATAGGTCGCCATCTGGGCGCTATCTGGGTGGTCTGTCAAGGAGAATAAATGGGGATACACATATGGTTAGCATCCAATAATCTGCTGAGATTGTGGCAACGAGAATAGAAGAAGTGGGAAAATTAAATACCGTGAGGGCGGTGTACAACCGGAGCGTTATCGGCCAGTAGCTCGGGGACGGCTCCTTGTCCCGGCGCGCCGCCTCTCAGACAAGCCAGCATACGTCCTCGATCTTCTGGCACCGGTCTGTGAGGGCGGCCAGGTCCGCGTGCTTCTTCGAAGAAAGATGGCAGAAGAGGATGAAGTGGTCAATGCCCCACCCGTCAGCATAATAATACGGGATGTGCAGGCGCTTGCCCAGGATGGAGGCCGTCTGATCTTCGATCTTCAATCCGTTCACCCGGAGGAGAACGTATAGCCATGTGGTGTCCTTATAATTCTCGGGCCTCCTCTCCTCCCGCCTCATGAACGTGCGGTATGGGCAGAGCGTGTCTCTCTCCGGGCGCTAGCTCTTGGCAGGAGTCCCCTCTTCCTCTATAGGGAGCGGGTAGTTAATGAGTTCCAGACGGTCACTCCCCACCCTGCAAAGATCCCTCAATATCTTTTTATAGTTGTCCTTCGCCACCGGAGGCAACTCCACTTTCGGCGTCGGCCTCGCGTCCCGAGCTTCGCGGCGGGCGGCCAAATATGCCGCCACCTCCTTCTCCTGCTTGTTCTTGAGCCGAAGAAGATGCTCTGGCTCAATGTCAAGTACTGGCACCGGTTGCCGGCTAAGGAACCTCCTCTCGGCCCCATCCCAACAGTCGGTCTTATGCAAGCGATAGAAGGCCGTCCGGGTGTTCCACCACTTTATGTAATCTTGGGTCACTCGGGGGATGCGACCCGGAGCCGGCACCCTAAAGGAGGCGGAGTCTGCCCGGTGAAAGAAGTCCCACCAACTCCTAGCGTGCTCGGCAACTGAACTGCCTCGGATGTTCCGTGAGGGCAGGCCAAACTGTGCATAATGAACAGGGATATGCTGATCATATCCGAAGTTTCGGCCAAATCGGAAGGGGTAGTATGGCTCCAGCAATACATTGTCCCCCTTTCTAAATGCCAACACACTTGGGCGAATAGATAGCGCCCAGTCCCTCAGCTCGGGCTCCAGCAACGGACGGACCACATTCTCCTGGCTTATGGGGTGGACGTACTTCGCCACCTGGTCGTCCTTGCACTCCCTCTTGTTATTCACCAGAGGGCTTGAATGCGCGGCCAGCGTCCAGAAGTGAATAGTGCCGGCCGCGTCCCCGGGAACCGTTGTCAACCGGCCCCGAATGTCAAACATCCGCGCAGAAGTAGAGCCTGCCTCGGCACTGGCAAACTCCAGCATTCTCGGCATCAGCCCCCAGTCTTGAAGAGCTCGCGGGGCGAACTCGGGAAACAGCGAGTAGACCCACGCATTAAAGAAATGCAGCGGGCATATGTACCGGGCCTGTCTCGGGAATTGATGGGTGCTAATGTCTCCCAGTGCCTTGTAGATCAAGCAGAGAGTTGTCGGGCACAGGGATAGCTTGATGCCCCACGCCATCTGACACGCCGGGTAGATGGCGTCCGGCCGAATAACCGTCTCGTCCCCTTATGGCATGGCGAATGAACACAGTCAGTACGTGAGATAGGCGGCGCAGTGAGTCTACGGGTCGATACCCATCGGATTGGGCCCGCTCCGACGCCCCCTGGAGGGGATCTTTACATCAAGCTTGGGCTTCGCGCGCTTCTTGTGAGCAACGGCGGTGCCGACACAGGGAAACTCTTCATATTGCTTCAGCCCGTCGTAAAAGTATTGCAGCCACAGGGTCATGCGCACCCTCTTTCTGTCCCCACGGGCGGGTTGCCTCCCACCATGTGCCAGCTGGTATAACTCCCGGTACGCCTTCATAAGGTACCGATACGAGTACCCAAGAGAATAATAGCCATCCCCGTTGGTTTCATCCTTGATCAGGTCGGGGAGGCATACTTCTTCATAAGGCTCCCCGTCGATGGGCAAGCCGCTTAACTGGCTGAGGCTCCACAAATCAAGTGAAGTCTCGCCCTCCGTCGTATAGAAAGTGTTGGTCTCCGTGATGAATACTTCTATCATGCCACAGCAGAGACCCTTGGAGATGGGGTAACCGTACCGAGAAGCGTACACGCTATGGTAGATGCCAAACCGGACCAGCAGAGGGGCGTAGTTGAACAGTACATACTCGGTGAACTCCACCGCCCCTTCACGGAAGCTGTGTGCATCTTGAAGCTTCAGCTCCCCAAACCAGCCCAGCGACAGTTCATACTTGAACCTGATAGCTAAACAGTCCAAGATGAATGGCTCCTCCCTATAACCCCATTTTAGGGGAGCCAAGAACAACATGAATCGGGGCGACTCGCCATGCACCTTCCCAGCGGATATGTCCCATTTCGCCGGAGTGAATTGAGGTGCTCGCACCAATTTATCTTCGGCCGGCAGCACCCCCTCTATCCCCAAGACGGGCTTCCATTTTCTGGCCTCTCCCACCAAGTACATCGGGATGCTCCTGGGGACACTGTACAATAAACTGTCCCGGGCTTGCAGAATGGCCTGCTCGGCACTCTTCACAGCCCGGAAGTCTCGTCCTTCCCGCGAGCGAAAATGCTTCAGAAAACGGATAAGGTGTTTGTCCTTCGGGAAGTCCTTCCCGTATTCTCCCGTGGCCCGGTCGAACGTGAAGCCGCCCTCGACTCTGGCAAGCCTGCGGAAGTCCATGGTCTCCCTGTCAGACCCTGACGACTCGGCCAAGGTAGCTATCTCCGCATGCTCTCGGTCTAGGTCCTCCACGTTGAGCCATGTGAACGCTGGCACTGGACCCCGCGGAATAAGGTCGGCACCGACAGCAGCAGCAGGAGCAGAAGAACCATTTGGGGCACCCATTTGTCTGCAAAGATACGCAAATAGAAGATCAGAATAAGCCACAGGCAAAGAGAGATGAAAACTGTGAAGGGGCTCTACTACAAGTAAAATAAATAAAGCATTGCCAATTTCTAACGAAATTCCGGCAGAGTTTCCCCTAGACCAGAGGCATAAGGGAAAAACACGGGTGCGCGCCCACAAGGAGTGACGGCCCCAACAAAGTCATGGTGGGCCCCAAGAGGCAACACCAGAAGTCCACTGATCAAAAAGGGGATTTTCCCCCTAGCTCAAAGCCTCTTGGCCTCTTAGCCGGTGCAATCCCTCCTGGAAATCTTCACCGGTGAACTGCCCAGTGCCTTCCCCGGCACACCCTGCAGCTGCCCTCACCGGTACACCCATGGGTGCTTTCCCCGGCACGCCCACGGAGGGCTTCCCCGGTACACCCTTAGCCCCCGTTCGCCGGCACGCCCCAAAGGGACCTTCTCCGGCACGCCAGGAGAATTGCTCCCCGATACACTCCAGCAACCCTTCCCCGGTGCACTCCTCAAACCCTCGCCCGGCACGCCCCCAGGCGTCGCTCTCCGACACGCTTTAACAACGGCTTCACCGGTATGCCCCGTGGCGAACTGCTTTCGCCGGCACACCTCTCCCAGAAGTTTCCCCGGCACACCTACCCCTAAAGTGCTTTCCCCGGCACGCCCGGCAAAGTCCCCCGTCGGCATGCCCTACACACTTCTCCCCGGCACACTGGTGTGCTATGCCCCCCGGCACGCTCCGAAAGCCGCTTCCCCGGTACGCCCATGGCGGGCCCCTCCGACACGCCCGTGCCTCGCTTCCCCGACACGCTCCGACGCCCACTCACCGACGGCCGCCCACGACGCCGGAAACGAAGGAGGAGAGGGAAGAGAGCAGAAGGGAGAAAGAAGAAGGAGAGGAAGAAGGGAAAGGGCCCTAGGGCTCTACCGCCCTCCGAAGACAAAAAAAAAAGAAGAAGAAGAAAGAAGGGCTGAAGAGGGGAAGAGAAGAGAAGAGAGGACGAAAGAGGGAGAAGAAGGAAAAAAAGAGGGGGATGTAGACACGCCAAAATTGACGTTACTGTGAGTACATCTCATATTACCTTGTAATACCCCAATTTGACCCTCAAACTAACTTTGTTTGAGTGGTTTTTCTCACTTTTCTTGGATTTCTCCCTTTTATTATTTTTTTCTATTTTCTTGGATTTTTCTGGATTTTTTAGATATTTTTCTCTATTTTTATGAATTTTTCCGAATTAACGACTTGAAGAGGGGCGTCATTTCATTTTAAGAAAATTTAAAGAAAATAAAAATAAAATTGACGTCACATGCATCAGGCGTCAATTGCATCTCAATTCCCATTTTCCTGGATTTTCTGAGAATTTTTCGTATTTTTTTTGGAATTAACGACTTTGCATGGGACGTTATTCTTATTTTAAATAAAATAAAAATGAAAAAAAAGTGAATTAACGACACATGTGAGGGCGTCACTTTTCAAATTGATTTTTTAAATATTATTTTCAACCCCCTTTGAGAGGTGATTTGGTGGCCTTCCTGCTGTCAGAAAATACGCAAAAATAGTCATTGGAATCAGCACATTGAGATGCACCTCCACCTAAAAAATGGGAAAATAATATTGAGAAATGAAAAATGACCCTGTTTTGAATATTTTTGAATTAACGACGCTAAATCGGACGTCAATTTAATTGACGCCCGAACACATGGTCGTCCATTCTTTTTGGCTGTTTATCATCTGGATTAATGCCCCTGTCCCCGTCGTCTTTTTCAATTAACGCCCCTTTTCAGGTCGTGTTTCAGTTTCGTGTTCTAATCGAACGCAGCCCTTTCCCCAAAGAGTCCCTGCTTTGTTTGGTCATCTTCCTCTATTGGGAACTTAACCCTTCCCATGTTGGACTCTTGCCCATTCTTATCTTTCTATCTTACTTGATTCTGCCCTTTTAATAGAGCCTTGCGGCTCTGTTATTAGGTTCGGTCCCCTTTTCCCCTTTTTCTTCTTCTCTTCTGCTTCTTCCTTCCTCTGTCTTTTTTTTTTACGCAGGTTGCTGTTGCTTCTGGCCGAAGGAGGAACCCCCCCCCCCTTTACTGCATACAAATCTTTATCTTTGAGGCTTCCTCCCCGCCGAGCATCAGAAGGCCGAAGCACAGGCTCCTGGTAATCAATTAAAGAATAACTCTCTTCATCGGCCGGCCGATTGAAAGAGAAGGAAGGCACTCACAATCACCCGCTCTTTAAAAGGTATTTTTCGCGATCCCTCCATTTTATTATTGCTATATCTTTGAGGCCCTCGCGTCTCTGGCGATCACATCTCCTATTTTGCACCGTGTGCATATTTTTTCATCTTCTGCTTAATTCTTTTTTTATTGTTATTCTTTTAAGTGGATTTTTCACAATCTACAAATTGGCGATCACGGTGGGACTTCCACTATTTTTCTATTGATTACCCCTTTCCCCTTTGGCACCCACGTGTGCCCTTTCCCTTTGGTACCCACGGTACCCCTCCTTTGTGCCCCACGGGCACCCTCCACTGTGCATTGCACTCTCCCCATGTGATCTGTCAGTTTGATAGGTTTTTTTTAGAAATTCCACTTATCCAAAATTTTTTTTGATGAGCATGCTAAAATCTTAATTCATATATTTGTTGATTGCCATGATTATGTTGTGACTGTGAGTATCTTCTTTTTATCACTGTTTGATACTTCCGGCCGTGGAGTTTTTCTGGAGACAGAGGGAATTAACGCCTCAGACAGAGGCGCGTTTTATTTTAACGCCCTCATCCAGGGCGTCTTCTTTCTATTTAACACCTTCTGACAGGGCATCTTCCATCATACCTCCTGCTTTTATTACGTTGCATGTGAATTCACGCCCTTCCCCAGGGCGTCTTTTATTGCTTAGCGCCTCACATCAAGGCGCGTGTTTACATTTGACGCCCTCTGCCAGAGGCGTCCTTTTCACTTATAGCGCCTCACACCAAGGCGCATTTTTCACTACCTGTGGGCTCCCACAGTGATTCACGACAGTCACCCCGTCGTCTATTTTGCTGATAGCGATTGTTGCCAGGGCGTCTCTTTCCTGTGTTTTCACACATCCCTGCTTCCTGTTGCTGTATGTGCTTATTGGGTTGATCCTTACATTGATTGATGATATTGGTGTGATCTGCATATTTTGCTCTGCATTCATCCATTTGCATTGGTTTGGGAGACCTCCTCTCTCTACATTAGGATTCCACACACCCTCTTGGTGAAGGAAATACCCTCCATTGAGCATTCCGTCTCTTTGGATTGGAAATTCCTAAACCAAGCCTCCGTAAGTCCCCGAACCCGTGGATTCCCTCACGGACGCTGGGCAGGTTGTACCCTTGAAGTATCGGGTTTAGTTGGCCTATATACGGTGAGAGAGTGTCCTAGTTGGCATCGAAGTGAACTTGTATTGAAACTAGGATCATCCCTTGTGTGAATCATTCTAAACTTTGTTGAAAATCACTTTAATTCACCAAGGTTCAAACAAAAAAAAAATCAAAGGTAACCATTCCAACTTGTGTGCTTCTTTGCAAATTATTTTGCTTGAACTTTGATTGCATAATGGCTTACCTTGATAGACAAAACAACATGTTTAATCTTAATTGTGTTCATGAGGATGCACAACCTAGCACATCCTATACTCCTCAATTTCAACATGCTCAACATAATTCTCACCATACATTCAAGGGACCACGTCCTCATGCTTATGGTCATACCCGACCCATGGGCAATGTCCAACCTCAGGGTCCCTCGCCTCAATTGCGAGCCACTACCCCCACGGGACCGTCTCCTCCCAATGATGAGAAGGTCTCCCAAATCTTTCATGCATTAGATCATCTCACCCCTCAACAAATTCAAGCCCTTAAGGCCATTGTTGAGGGTGCATCTCATTCATCTCATCCTTCTTCTAACCCTACGCGGGTGGCCCATCACCCCCTTCCCTCTTCTATTCGCATGCCTACTCGGGTGGCCCATCACCCATCTCCTCCTATCCACCCTTCTCCTCGGGTGGTCCGACACCCGCCTCCTTCTATTCCTCCTCCACAACGGCACCAAGGCCCATCTATTCCTTGCAAACCGGCCCATCCAGGTTCTTCTATGGGTCCTCCCATTAATCCCCTTCCGCGGCCTTTTTATACGACCCCTCCTTCAAGGCCCTGCCAACCCTATGTTGCTCAGGTCACACCCCTCCAGCAAACTCTTATTGACAAAGTCACTCTGATGGAGGAACAGTTAAAGAGGGTTATAAGCCCGCGGCCCGCTCCTCCTACTCCAGTCAATCCCCTTCACGCTGCTCTGAATGACATTACCAAGATGGAGAAAGAGTGGAAGGATAGGAGGGATGACTATGGCGTCGGCGATTCAAGCAAGCAAGGGCCGACGATTGAAGAATTTGAAGCACATGACGATGAAGTTCTGCAGGCACCCCTTCCGAGTTTCCTTCGCTTCCCTCTCCCTCCACTACCATTTGATGAGCCCCCTGCTAAGGACGAAGCTACCGTCCCTAATCCAACCCCCGTTTATGAGACTAATTAGTGTTACGATGATGGGTCGATATTCCAATCACCCGCGCCGGCACCTCTTGAGTCCCCTTCCATTCCTAACACCGCTCGCCCCGTTCGGCGTTTTCCCCGCACCAAACCTCCACCAGTTATGTTAACCTTTACAACACCAGCCTCCCCCGAGCCTTCTACTAAACCTCCACCCATTAAGCCATTAGCCTCCACACCATCGGATTCCATCGAGCCCTCTATTGAACCTTCCCCAATTAACCTACCATTATCACCACCTCAGCCCTCCATTACACCTTTAACCCCAAACCTAGCCACCCCTACTCCACTACCAAACCCTTCACCCTTACCCGTGGCTAGTCCTGAGCAGGATCCACCCTTTTTTGCACTCGAGCCAACCCCAACTGCTTCCGAGCAAGAGGGGAGGTTCGACGTGTTTGAACCTCCACTTCCACTCATCCTTTCTCCAACACTTTCCATTATACCGTCACCATCCATGGAGCCTTCCGCCTCCACTTCACACCTCTTTACCACTCGGAATGGGGGTGCTTCTGCAAGTACTTGTGCCAAAGATGATCAAGAGCCGGGCAAGAAACATGTGGCCGTGGCTATGCGGTTCAAGATGCAAGAATTTATTTACCGGATGCCAATCCGGGTTGTTGTGCCAAGCACGATGGAAGGGGCCAAGTCGCCGTCATTACTCAGAAGAGAATGCCAAGTGTTGATGCTGCCCAAGGGCCGGACAAGGCACCCCTTGTTCCCATTTTCCAATCTTGAATCCATTCTTCCATACAAGGGGCGAATGCCTATTCTATTTAACACTCCTTATACGCCACAACCCCAGGGCAACACAATACTTCCTATCCCAACTGTTCAACTCCCTCACACTATCACTTTTCACTCTCCAGGGGAATTGTCATTTACCTTTGAAGTTTCATCATGGGCTTATACTTTATCTATTGGGCCAATTGGCTATACGCTTTTACTACCATGGAAGGGCAGTTGCCTTGGTGCTGAAGGGCTTTCCACTATTTTATCCACCTTCTATTCAACTCCATCCACATTCTTGTCTGTCACATTTTCTTCATGGGCCACTCCAAGGGCAAAGAGGAGGATCTCATCCTCTCGCCCTTCATGTTCGTCATATTCTTTGCATCTCATGCATTCTGTTGCATCCATGCATTCATCGCATCCATTCTATTGCATCCACATGCATTTACACTTCTTCTTTCCTGGGTTTCAAAACATGTATCTTCCCCGCCTTCCGGAATCACCGGATCCCCCACGTTTCCTATATCTTCCGCCTCTATCTTCGGGATCTCCAGGTCCTCTTACACTCACCAGGCATTGTGTCCCCTCCAATCATCCCTCAGGGCATCGCGCCCCTTTCCAACTATTGAATCCGCACTCCCCGGATTTCTCTCCCATCCTCCTTGGGCATCACGTCCCTCGGTATCTGCTTCCTCCGGAACCTCCGGATCCTGCTCTTTGGGCATCGCGCCCCTACACACCCTCAAGTCCGGATCTTATGGGCTTCTTACTGATTCTCCCAGGGCATCGCGTCCCTCGGTATCTGCTTCCTCCGGAACCTCCAGATCTTTCACCCCTCTCTTTATCCCTTGGGCATCGCGTCCCTTTCCGTCTTCTTCCTCCGGAACCTCCGGATCTTTCTCTTCTCCTTGGGCATCGCGTCCCATGGTACCTTCCCCCTCTAGAACCGCCGGACTCTCTTTCCTTCCTCCCAGGGCATCGCGCCCTTTCTGATTCTCTTCCTTCGGAACCTCCGGATTCTCCATCTTATTCTCTCTATCTTCTTTCGGGGCATTCCGACCCTTCTGATTCCATCCCTCCGGAACCTCCGGACCCTCCTGATCCTTTTCGTCCACTCTTCCCCGGGCACCGCGTCCCTCGGCATCTCCTTCCTCCGGAACCTCCGGACCATCCATCTTTCTTCCGATTCATCTTTCTGCTCTTCCAAGACATCACATCCTTCATTCTCTTCTTCCTTTTTCATCATCTTTTTGTATATTTCTTCCCAGGGCACCGCGTCCCTCAATATTTTATCCCTTCGGAGCCTCCTGATTCTTCCCCTCATGATTCCCCTCCACTGCCGTCGGACCCTCCGGATCCGCCTCTTTCCATCTATCAATTTCTTCTTCTAATTCCTCCTAATCATGGGTCTGGCCCAACTTCTTCCACGTCCACTGCCTTGGACATCTGCCCTTTCTCTCACTGCTTTCGAGGTTTTAGTCCTCACTCCTCCTTTTAATTCTCCGCTTCTTCTGTAGACCTTTCATGTGATCAGGGTCTCCACACCTTAGTGAGGGAGTTCTAGCCCTCACCTCTCTTCCTTTTCTCCTTATTCGTCTGAGTCTGGTCTGAGCACCACTCCTTCTTGTTAAGCCACTTTTAAATCCTTTGTGTCCAATCCTTTTATCTGCCTAAGAGGACTATCCCACAATGATCAACCCCGCCTCTCACGGCAGTTGCTTCAACAAAGGTCGCAAGGTAACATATTGGCGTAAGTACGCATTTTTATGATATCATTACCTCACTACTTTACGCACGATTTTCAAAATAAAGTGCTTCTTAACAAGATTAAAAGTGGTGTTGTAGACCTTTATCTTAGACTTTTGTTTAACTAAATCGTCATCAAAACAGTCTTTTAGGCTTGTTTTTGCAGCACCTTTGGTTAATAAGAACCCCGCGCCGGGAATTCGACATTCTCTCCCCGCTTGTTAAGAGCAACACTTAGCTGGACATTCCACACACTTCACGGCATCCTTAGCCGACTCCTTTGGTTAAACATCTTTGCTACTTTGGCCATGCCATGAGTATATCTGAAAGTCTTTTCTCTTCTTTACTCGGCCGCGTGCGGGGGCAAGAGGTCGACGGGTGAGATGACCCACCCAGGGTAATCTCCAATACGAGAGGAGTCTCAAATAGGGGCAATCTTGACCCAAAATCAATATGAGTTTTCATGATATACATCTCGCCAAAAGGGCTATTATGAAAGTCAAGTCAAAATTTCGATAAAAGTAAAATTGTGAATTATGGTATGTCAAGAGTGGCAAAGTCCCCGCAGGGAAAACCCTGGTCGTATGCATATCAAGGGTCTAAAAATCAAAGGCACAAAGCCCCGGCACAACAGACTACCTCTTTGAGGGGAAACACCTTGGAAGGAATTCAAGTACCGACATCTCCCATCCTGCATAAAGCTTATCCTCAATTACTCTTCTCTTCTCCCTCTAAGACCGAATGTTTCTCGGGTATGGCCTTGGTAGGAGCACCGTTAATCAAGGGCAGCCAGTTATAGGACGCCACCCTTCAATGCACGCTCGACTTTGGGTAATTTTAGCAAAAGGGGAAGGAACAAGAACCCCTAGCCAGTGGTTCAAAAACACCCTTTGATGCTGCATTAACAATGTCTAAATAAAAAAAATAAAAAAAAATAAAAAAAACTTGAATATTTCCTAAGTCAAAATTCAAAAAAATTTGAAAATTTTCTAAGCCAAAATCCAAAAAATTGAATATTTCCTGATCAAAATCCAACAAAAATTGAATATTTTCAAAATTCATAATAAAAATTCAAATATTTTTCAAATCCATAAAAATTCAAATATTTTTAAAACTCATAAAAATTTGCATATTCCAAAATCCAAAAATTGCATTGTATTTTTCTGATGGTGCTTTTTGCAGGAACAACAACTTTACAGGGACCAAGAGCACGGGATGAGTCCTCTCCATTTGTTGCTATCTACCTTTTGATTCTTCTCATGTTCACAATTGATCACATCTTCATAATTTGCTACGCATTACTCCGATTATTCATCTCCAAATCTTTTTTATCAAATCTTGCTAATCACTCCGCCGATGGGCATTATCAGATCTTGATCATTCAACTCCAAATCTTGATTAGCCAAGTTGTCATCCTCATGACAAACGATAAACAATGATGCTATGCTATCTATGCTTTAATGATGCTATCTATATTATTCATGCCTTTCACGCTGTGCACACTTGAATGCTATTCATGATATGATACATACATACTATTGATGCTTTGATTCATACTATGCTTCTTATGCTTAAATGCCTTATTCATTGCTTGTTATCTTTTATATCTTGGCTGATGAATCTTTAAGCGCAGGATAAGAAGCTCTTGGTCCCACCGACTGGGCATCATCATCCAAGCCCCATGGTGCTTGCACCTCATTTCTCAGTTCCCCCATGCTCATTGCTATCACCATCCCCATGTATGCATTCTACTATATGTTACATACGCTACTAGATTATATCAAGGACCTTGTGGCTTTGGTAAATCTGGAATCTGAGTTCCCCTTCA
Organism: Amorphophallus konjac; assembly: GCA_022559845.1. Classification (NCBI taxonomy): domain Eukaryota; kingdom Viridiplantae; phylum Streptophyta; class Magnoliopsida; order Alismatales; family Araceae; genus Amorphophallus; species Amorphophallus konjac. Next base: position 319,665,053 of record CM040119.1, on the reverse strand, counting down.
TCAAAAACAATGACGATTCCAGAGGCGTCTTAGTCATACGGATAGGCCGTTGAGCCGTCCAGGACTGGGGACGATGGTTCCCTTTTACGAGTTGGTGCGTGGATAAACGGGTTTCGGCTTAGTATCAGCTCGCGAAATCGATTTCTTGACCCAGTCTGGGCAGTTTAACAATATTATCCTTGATTATCTTATATTTTTATTTGATTTAATTTTTCCCTTTAAACCCATCATGCATTCATATAGGAGTTTGAAACAATTTTTGGAAAATCATTCTGATAAGCAGATTTGGAGAGTCAAATTGATCTTAATCTTTCCAGATATGAGATATTCATTGCTGATGGAATCCTCAGTTCGTTTTGTCACTGTTTTGGGTCGTTTTCTCGAAGGCTCCTTGTTTGGATTTTTATCCTCTTAATTTAATCATTTTCCCTTGATCCACCTTGGCTGCAGCACGTCCACATTGGCTGGTAACCACTCCTCAATGGTGAAACCTACAGGTTTGTGACCTGGGGTACTTCCACCGCGCTGGAAGTTGATCATTCTCCTTCGTGCCCGCGTGCACACTCCTCCTCTTATCCAAACATCGTTGATTTCATTGAATTTCCCGGGATGGCTTCATTTCGAGCTTTTGATTTCATTCTCATCAAGTGGTGTTGATTGCGTGTCTCATCACACCTTGGCATCTACTTTTCAGTTCGCTCTGCTCCCTTGTAAAGTAGACGCCAAGGCGGGACAGCTGTAGACACGCCAAAATTGACGTTACTGTGAGTACATCTCATATTACCTTGTAATGCCCCAATTTAACCCTCAAATTAACTTTGTTTGAGTGGTTTTTCTCACTTTTCTTGGATTTCTCCCTTTTTTCTCCCTTTTCTTATTTTTTTCTATTTTCTTGGATTTTTCTGGATTTTCTGGATATTTTTCTCTATTTTTATGAATTTTCCCGAATTAACGACTTGAAGAGGGGCGTCATTTCATTTTAAGACAATTTAAAGAAAATAAAAATAAAATTGACGTCACATGCATCAGGCGTCAATTGCATCTCAATTCCAATTTTCTTGGATTTTCTGAGAATTTTTCGAATTTTTTTTAGAATTAACGACTTTGCATGGGACGTTATTCTTATTTTAAATAAAATAAAAATGAAAAAAAAGTCAATTAACGACACATGTGAGGGCGTCACTTTTCAAATTGATTTTTTTAATATTATTTTCAACCCCCTTTGAGAGGTGATTTGGTGACCTTCATGCTGTCAGAAAATACGCAAAAATAGTCATTAGAATCAGCACATTGAGATGCACCTCCACCTAAAAAATGGAAAAATAATATTAAAAAATGAAAAATAGCCCTGTTTTGAATATTTTTGAATTAACGACGCTAAATTGGACGTCAATTTAATTGACGCCCGAACACATGGTCGTCCATTCTTTTTGACTTTTTATCATCTGGATTAACGCCCCTGTCCCCGTCGTCTTTTTCAATTAACGCCCCTTTTCAGGTCGTGTTTCAGTTTCGTGTTCTAATCGAACGCAGCCCTTTCCCCAAAGAGTCCCTGCTTTGTTTGGTCATCTTCCTCTATTAGGAACTTAACCCTTCCCATGTTGGACTCTTGCCCATTCTTATCTTTCTATCTTACTTGATTCTGCCATTTTAATAGAGCCTTGCGGCTCTGTTATTAGGTTCGGTCCCCTTTTTCCCTTTTTCTTCTTCTCTTCTGCTTCTTCCTTCCTCTGTCTTTTTTTTTTACGCAGGTTGCTGTTGCTTCTGGCCGAAGGAGGAACCCCCCCCCCTTTACTGCATACAAATCTTTATCTTTGAGGCTTCCTCCCCGCCGAGCATCAGAAGGCCGAAGCACAGGCTCCTGGTAATCAATTAAAGAATAACTCTCTTCATCGGCCGGCCGATTGAAAGAGAAGGAAGGCACTCACAATCACCCGCTCTTTACAAGTTATTTTTCGCGATCCCTCCATTTTATTATTGCTATATCTTTGAGGCCCTCGCGTCTCTGGCGATCACATCTCCTATTTTGCACCGTGTGCATGTTTTTTCATCTTCTGCTTAATTCTTTTTTTATTGTTATTCTTTTAAGTGGATTTTTCACAATCTACAGGGGGGGCTCCATGGCCGCATCCTCACCGCGACGACAACGACGGCGGCGGAGTGGACGCCCGACGCCGGAGAGGATGGAGAAGAGAGGAAAGAGGGAGGTCGGGGGGGTGCCTCGCCCGTTCGTCCACCGAAGAGAGAGAAAGAGAGAGGGAAGAAGAGGCGTTTGAAAGGGGTGGTGGCCCGTTCGAGCCACCCCGCCCCTTTATATATGGGGCAAATAAAAAAGGGAAAAATATAAATATAATATAAAAAAGAAAGAAAGAAGAAAAAAGGGGGGGAGAAAATAAAAATAAAAAAGGAGAAAAATGAGGGGAAGAACGAACAAAAGAAAAAGGGGAGAGAAAAGAAGAAAAGAAGAAGAAAAAAAAGAGGAAAAGGAGGAGAAGGAAGGGAAAAAGGAAATAAAAAGCGAGGAGAAAGAAAAAGGGGAAATGAAATAAAAAGGGAAGGGGAAAAGAAAAGAAGGAAGACGAGAAAAAAAAAGGGGAATAAAAGGAGAAAATAAAAGAAGGGGAAGCAAAAGTATATGTAAAATATTAAATAGATAGATATATATATACCTACATATGTGCATACATGTAGATACTCATCTACTCACATATGTGGAGGAATAGGTCAATAACGTACAGTAATAAATGTCTCTGGGGAAACATTCCATCCCCACAATCCTATACGGACGAGCGTCCGCACAAGCAAAGACAACTCTACCCCTGCAACGTTACCCCGGCGGTGGCACCATTACCCTGCCAACAAACGAGGCCTTCCTTGGCGCGTAGCCTCGTGCCTCAGCCACCTCCCGTCACACGAAGTCGCCATCACAGGCCTTACGCCCGGATCGGCAGAATCTCTATCCTTGCGTTGGCATTAGTCCCTTGCCAACGAATAAGTCCCTTTCCGGCGCAAGGCCCCGTGCCCTAGCCACCCACTCCGCTCAATATTGCCATTACGGACCTTACGTCCGAATCGGCACGAATTCTCCCGTTGCGCTGTCATTTTCTTCTTGCCAACGAATAAGCCTCACATTCCGGCGCAAGGCTTTGTGCCCTAGCCGACACTCGCGTATCGCTCGCTAGTCAAAAAAAAAGGAAAAGAAAAATGGGGTTAAAAATAGAGATATCCCGCCGAACTTGCCCCTACACGGGGGACAAGGGTAAAAATGGCAACAACCCGGCTGTGGCGAAAACCCGAAAGGGCACTACAGGCAAAATCGGGTACCCCGCCACGTGAAAACCAGAGAGGGCGCGTGGGCAAAAGCAAGAGGGGGCCGGTACCGGCGAAAACCCGAAAGGGCGCTTGTATCGGTAAGGTGGTTCAAAAAAAAAGAGAAAGAAAAGAAAAGAAGAGATCAATAAACCAGGTCAGTTCCCAACACCCTGTCGGCACTGGCAAAGAGACCAAGAGATCAATAAACAGGTCAGCTCCCGACATCCTGTCGGCGCTGACGAAGAGACAAAGAGATCAACAAACCAGGTCAGCTCCCGACACCCTGTCGGCACTGAAGAAGAGACCAAGAGACAATGAACCAGGTCAGTTCCCAACACCTTGTCGGTGCTGGCGAAGAGACAAAGAGACAAATAGACCAACAAGCCAGGTCAGCTCCCGACACCCTGTCGGTGCTGGCGAAGAGACAAAGAGACAACAAGCCAGGTCAGTTCCCGGCACCCTGTCGGCGCTGACAAAGAGACCAAGAGACAATAAACCAGGTCAGTTCCCGACACCCTATCGGTGCTGGCGAAGAGACAAAGAGACAAATAGACCAACAAGCCAGGTCAGCTCCCGACACCCTGTCGGTGCTGGCGAAAAGACAAAGAGACAACAAGCCAGGTCAGTTCCCGACACCCTGTCAGCGCTGACGAAGAGACCAAGAGACAATAAACCAGGTCAGTTCCCGACACCCTGTCGGTGCTGGCGCAGAGACAAAGAGACAAATAGACCAACAAGCCAGGTCAACTCCCGACACCCTGTCGGTGCTGGCGAAGAGACAAAGAGACAAATAGACCAACAAACCATGGCAGCTCCCGACACCCTGTCGGTACTGATGCAAAAGAGAAGAAGAGACCAACATGCTACGGCAGCTCCCTATGCCCTGTCGGCACTAATGAAGAGAAGAAGAGATAGACATGCCACGTCAGTCCCCGGCACCCTGTCGGCACTGACGAAGAGAAGAAGAGACCAACATGTCAGGTCGGCTCCCGACACCCCGTCGGCACCGACGAAGAGAAAAAAAGAGAGACCAGTACACCCGCGGGCACCGCCCGGCTCATCCTTCGCCTGCGCTACCCGTGGGTGGGGGGCATTTGTGGACACCGAAAAATTTCACACCCAAATATCATGCCCGGCCTCGCATCAACAACGGCGCCGAGTGAAGACGCCCCGGAGAGACTGATCGTCCGGGCTCCCCAAATATGCACACTATCGTGAAGCCGTCCCCGGAGTCACGACAGCAAAGAGAAGCCAACTCCCGGGAAGCTCATAATCCATGGGCCTCGAAGAAAATCAAATGGGCCACAACTCGTGCTCACAACGGGCCCAAAACTGCCCATTTAGCCCTTCAACGGCACGCCCTGATGCCCATCCGGCGGCACGGTCTCTGGCCTTCAGCGGCACAGCCTTTGGCCTTCAGCGGCACACCCTGTTGGGGCTTCAACGGCACGCTCCCTGCAGCCTTCAGCGGCACACCCCTAGGGAGCCCCAGCGGCACACCCCCCAGGGTGCCCCAGCGGCACACCTATGGGGGCCCTCAGCGGCACGCCCAAGCCCCCAGCGGCACACCCCTAGGGTGTCTTCAGCGACACGCCCCAATGGCTTCCAGCAGCACGCACCTAGGAAGCCTCAGCGGCACGCTCCTCAGGGCCTTCAACGGCACGCCTTTTGCCCTCTACCACGGCACGCTTGTTCAGCTCGCCACCGGCACAGCGTGTAGGCTTTTCAACGGCCAGACGACGTGCTGCCCATGCCCTACGCATCCTCGGTGCGCAGTGGCCTGTCCGAGGTGTCGGCTAGGGGTTGGGCCACGCAAGCTACCACCTAGCCACCCAGGACGGAAGAGGTCAAATGCAATCATGACAAGGCCGCTTCCCGCCTCCGACTGCCATGCTCGAAGGCTCCCGCTGCTGGGAGTATAAATGACTCCCACTTCGGCAAAACAAGGGGGACAGAGAGACAGAGAGGGACACGCAGAGAGCAAAAGAAGAAGAAGAAAAGGGTTCTGCCTTGGGGTCCCCTCCGACGATCACCGAGAGAAGAGAGTAAGGAATAGGGGGAGAGGGAGGAAATGTGAGCGTGATGTAAGGGAGGGAGTGGGGGAAAGGGCAGGGGGTAGTCACCCCTGTTCGGCCTCATCGCTCCCCCCGTTTTCTCCCCCCTCCTCCATTCTTATGGTTCTTTCCTTTCTCCTGTCTGTATGTTTTGTGAGGTAGACGGCCGATTGTGGTCGTTCCTTTTCGTGCATGAATGAAAATCACCCTTCTTGGGTTTCTTGTTGCTTCCGTTGGTTTGTGCCAGTGCGCATGGTGTGTTGTTCATCTTGTCCACTTCTCCGGCGTTCTTGTTTTGGAGTCTCCGTAGCGATGTGCTTGCCCCCGTATGATCCTTGGCCTTATGGGTTCTTTTCCCTCTTCTACGGCCATCAGTTGTGCCCATCCGCCTGAAGGGAGAGAGAGACTCTTCTGCTCTTCCTGAACACCCCGCCACCAGTAACCCACCTTCAGCCCTCAACCCTCCTTCTCCTCCTGAACACCCAGCCACCAGTAACCCACCTGTTGGCTCTTCCCCGGCCCACCTTTGAGGCCCTTGGCCGGTACACCCGTAGTGGCCCCCAGCGGCACACTCTTTCAGCCCTTGGCCGGTACACCCCTAGTGGCCCTCAACGGTACACCTTCCCCTTTGTGCCTCAGTGGTACGCCCTTAGTCTCCCTAGCCCGGCACACCCTGTGCTCGTCCTTGACCGGTACGCCTTGGCCAACCCCCAGTCCACCCTGCCCAGTATTAGAAGTCTTCCGTTCATTGTTTTCTCCGTGTTTTCCGAGGTTCTATAAAGGTGTTGCCGCCCTTGGACGCCCACCTCCAGTTGTCGGGTTCCGCCACTCCATGTGGGCGCGTTCCCTGTATCCCCCTTACGTCCGGGTCTAGGGGAGATGCTGTCGAATTTTTGTCAGAAAATAATAAACACATTAAAAAGGTAAAAGGAAGCAACAAACGAACAGAACAATCAATGGTAAAACTCTCCAATTAAGCAAGCCACTGCCGGCAACATAAGAAGAACTGAATCGAATAGCGACATAACATATCAGACAGCTGACTTGTGAGCAAAAGGTTGAACGGAACCAAGGAAAGGAGAAGTTTATATAAGACTACATAAAAATCAATAAAAGAAGAAAAGAAAAGCCTTAAAAATAGGTAGCAAAAGATTCCAACCCTTCGCCGGCACGCCCCACCAGCCACCTTCGCCGGCACGCTCTGTTGTGCCCCCAGCGGCACACTCCAATAACCTTCAACGGTACACTTATCTGGCCCTTCACCATCATACTCTGCCTCCACTCTTCAACCACCCCTTCACCGGTACACTGGTTTCCACCTTCCCCGGCACACTCTTTTAAAACCCTCAGCGGTACGCCCTTTTCAACCTTCAGCGGCACATCCCACTTCTCCCCTCGCCGATATACCCTCATCCCTCTCCCACTACCTCATTCTCCCCTTCGTTGGCATGCCTTTAGCCATCCTTCGCCGGCACCCTTGGCTGGCCCCTTCGCCGGCACACTTCCCTCAGCACCTTCAACGGTGCACTCATCCAACCCTCGCCGGCACACCCTCATCCACCGTCTCAGTAGAACACAATGTGTAGACTTTGAGTTGGCCAATGTACAGACTTTGGGCTGGCCAACGTATAGACTTTGAACTCCAGCCAATGGCCGATGTATGGACTTTGGGTTGGCTAATGTACAGACTTTAAGCTGTGATGTACAGACTTTGAACAATGTATAGACTTTGAGCTACAACGCACAGACTTTGAGCTACAACGTACAGACTCTGGCCTGGCCGATGTCCAGACTTTGGGCTGGCCAATGTACAGACTCTGAGCCGCAATGTATAGACTTTGAGCTGTAACCGGCGAACAATGTATAGACTTTGAATTGCCCAGTGTGCAGACTTTGAGCTGCAGCCGATGGGCAATGTATAGACTTTAAGTTGCCCAATGCGCAGACTTTGAACTGCAGCCAAGGAGCAATGTATAGACTTTGAATTGGCCAGTGTATAGACTTTGAGCAGCCAATGTACAGACTTCGAGCTGCAGTCAATAGGCAACGCACATACTTTGAGCTGAAGGATGTATAGACTTTGTGTGCTGGTTGAATAGACAATGTATAGACTTTGGGGCTGATGGATGTATAGACTTTACGTTATTCCCTCCTTTTCTTCGCCGATACACTCTTCAGGCCCCCCCAGCGGTACACTCCCTTGAGGCCTCCATCGGTACACCCTCCTTAAGCCCTTCAGCGGCACACAGCTCCAGCCCTTCGCCGGCACACCTGCCGCCTGTTAGGTTCGGTGCAGTATTCAGAGGGGGGGGTGAATGAATATAACCCTTTAAAAAAAAAACCTTTACCCAATTAAAAGGTTATGATGCTCACTAACTATCTAGAGTGCTAACTAGACAGATGTATCAAATCTGATAGACTAATTAGCAGTAGCACCATACTTCCACTCAAATAAACTTTCGCTCACACAACGGATTAAACACTCAGAACAAGATCTGATCAACCACTTGGAGCGCCCCTATGCAAACATCTAGCGGAAGCAAAACATATAGAGATATCAGACCACTGCACAGAGGATTTTTAGGTGGTTCGGTCCTCCAGACCTACATCCACCCCACACTCAAACCGAGTGTGGCTTCCACTAGCTCACGCTAGAAACAGCAGACTCAGTCTGCAACAAACGCTGCCAAACAGCTTGACCAGGGGAACAGCCTCCCCTCTTCCTCCCAACCGGAGGGAACCACTAGTGACACCAGTCACTAGCAAACCAGAGACACACGGTCTCTCTTCCTCCAGACCTGGAGGGAACCCCTGGACTTGAATCCACAAGCCCAGAACCGGAGACAAGTCTCCCTTCCTCCAACCCGGAGGGAAACCTAGAGACCCAAGTCTCTCTTCCTCTGAACCCCAGAGGGAAGCACAACCGGAGATAAATCTCCCTTCCTCCAACCCGGAGGGAACCCACAAGCAGCCCACCTGCTGCTTGCAACCGGAGGTATCAATCTCCCTTCTCCTGAACTAACAGGAGGAACCCCGACCTCTCTACAGAGTATCGGAAACACAGCAAACCAGAAAACAAAGGAAAAACAATAAACGAAAATGACTTCAGCAAAACAGAAAGCTGAAAGATGAAGTGCACAATGTGGCTCTCAACGGAGCTGACTGGCCTGGATTTGATCCACGGTCCAGTAGACGGATCTTCAGGTAAGATCTTCCTTCTTCTCCACGAGCTCTCTTGCTCACTCTCTATCTTTCTTTCTCTTTCTTCTGCTCTTCTCTCACTCTCTGCTTCTTCTTCTCTTCACACTCTTCTCGAGCTCTCTACCTCTCTTCTTCTCCTTCTGCTCTTCTTCTTTCTCTTTTCTTCTTTTATCTGGATCGTGGCTCTCTGTATACGCTTTTCTTCTCGCCAACTCGATCACCTTCATCTGTGGACGAAGGTCTCATATATATAGCAGCAGCAGCAGCATCAGCCACGACGTGTGACCTCCACATTTCCAGCCCTAAGAATTCGGTCCACGTGGCAGTCTCTCAGCAGGCTTCATTCCAGCATCGGATCACGTGCTGCCCAGGTGTGTGGAATGTTCTTCCTCGGATCTGCAAGGAGATGAAAATCATTAAAGCTGAGGGCCATAGGAACTAAAGCTGCATGAAGTATGTAATAGAAATACTAGATGCACTAAGAACGACACGAAGAAGATGAAAACAACACGAGGTAATAAGAAGAACGACACGAGATACATTGTGACAGAACAGACACAACGAAGAGACCGACACGAAGTGAAACAAGAATGACACGAAATGGCAACAAGGAGAACGTTACGAGATACATACGATGACAAAGGCACGAAGTAAAGAAAACGACACGACGTAATACACATCAAAGAGAACGGCTCGAGAACAACATGGACTGGCAACAGAAACCGACACGAAGTGGTTGCAAACAAGCAAGACACGAGGTCTACGTAAAGCAACACGAAGTGTGGTCAAAGCAAGAACGACACGAGGTGGTGACACAGAAAGCAACACGAAGTGCTGCAATGTTCTGCACGCAGTGGAACAAAAACAACACGGAGTAAAAAGCGACACGAAGACGTGAGAAGGAAAAAGAACGACACGAAGTGAAAAACGACACGAGGTGAAAACAACACGAAGACATGAAACAACACTTAAGACGAAGTTGACACGGAGTGAAAAAGTAGACATAAAAAAAATGACACGAGATTCAACTAGAGGACAGAGAGAAGTGACACGAGGTTTACACAGAAACGACACGAGGTTCACTGTGAAACGACACGAGGTGGCACACAGAAAGCAACACGAGGTGAAAACGACACGGGCTGACCACAACACGTGATGAAACATAGAAACCGACACGAAGTAAGAACGACATGGAGACAGCACAGACACGTGCTTGACTTTGAGAAAAGTTCACGAAGTAAACTCAACACGAAGATAGAGACACTAAGGCAACACGGAGACACGAGTACACGGGAAACACGAAGACAACTTTGAGTACAAAGCTGCTCGAACATCCGAACGACTCGAAGACAAGGACGACACGGGGTGACAACAACTCGAAGATGACAACAGGAATTGACACGGAGTATGACCAAGGCGAGAGGGACAGAAATAGCACGAAGACGTAAACACTAAAATAACACGAAGATGAAGACACTAAAACAACACGAGGACACGAAGACAAAACCAACACGAAGACACGACAAGGAAAACGACACGAAGTCTAACCTCATACAAGTTATCCTGTCACGCATGGAAATCAACACGAAGTGTTATAACCTCAGACGACACGAAATCTTTTCGTGTTAGTGAGGGGAAACAACACGAGGTGAGACTTCACGCTGTACAGAACTTGGAAGACCAGTGTTGAATGAGTAGACGTGTAGTATATCATGAAAGAAGGCCAGTGTACAGACTTGGAGGCCTGAAGGCGATGTGAGTAACAATCCAATGTATGGACTTTGACTCAAAATGAGACTGACAGTGTATACACTTAGCCAAGGCAATGCACTGTATGGACTTCCATGAGACGCTCAATGTGCAGACTTACTGCCAATCAATGTATAGACTCTGTAAATGCATATGAAAGCTTTATGCAGCAGATAATAGTCTGAAACTTCAATTACAATGATTCACAGTGTAAACAAATAAACTGACTGAGCATATGAAAGCCTGAATGAACATTTCAACAGGATGACTCACAGTGACTCACATCAAACACCAATCATCAAAACCAAATCAATCATTAAAACCACAGCAATGAATGCTTTATGCATCAGTTTAACATGTAGCATGACTTCACATCAAATATGTTAATCTAAACTGAGCAGCAGGATGACTGATCATTTGATTAACTTACATCAACAATCAATCATCAAAACCACAGCAATGAATGAATGCTTTATGCATCAGTTTAACATGTAACAGGACTGAAACATCAAATATGTTAGTCTAAACTGAGCAGCAAGATGACTGAACATTTGATTAACTCACATCAACAACCAATCATCAAAGCCATCATTAAAACGAACATTTGATTAACTCACATCAACAACCAATCATCAAAGCCATCATTAAAACCATCATCAAAACCAAAACCACATGCATGGGCACAACAATCTCCCCCTTTTTGATGATGGCAACACTTTCAATACATTGAGTCATTCTGATGATGTGAGGCATTCTGAGGCATTCTGAAGACTCAAATTATTCTCCCCCTTTGACTTCATCAAAAAGAAAAATAATTTGAGAAATTATAGCATGTATAAGAGTTCAGTCAATTTCTCCTCCTTTCAAGAACATGATTCTCCCTTTTTGGCAAACAATATCTCCCCCTTTGATACAAACAAAATAAACCATGGGAAGGGTTAAATGCAAAAATGCAGATGCAACAAGTAATGCAATACTCCCCCTAAGTATGTGAATGCAAGGTCACAAATGATATGAACATGATTCAGTGTGACAAGGAATGCTCCCCCTGAATAGATGCCAATTGATATGAAATTGATGCAAGACTTGGAATCTCCCCTTCAATAAGTGGAATCATATGAGATGAAAGAGAAGGAGACCACAGGGACAAACAAGGAGAGGTTCAGGTCAATGAGTCAATACCATGAGCAGAAGAGTTTCAATTAACAGATTTTTCAAGGATGTTCCAAACATAAGAAATTCTGCCAGATCTTCAAGGAGATATCAATCTCATAAATCTAAAGCATAAGTTTTCAAAGTCTTCTATCAAAAGGGCTTATGAATGACATTTATTGAACATCATGGTTCAAACGTGATGTATGCAGAGTTTATCAATAAAATTCTGTAATGATATCTAAAACCATGGTTTAATAAAAATGAACCAAGCCCTCATATTTATCTTGATTATCCTCCCTTTGTCTTACACAATCAAGTCTATTGACTTCTTTCAGAATTACATGTACTAGTATTGAAATCAAGCAATTATGAAGTCATATGATTTTGTCTAGGGTTGTAGCAATTTGATTTTTTGGCATCAATATTCAGATATTTCAATTTATTCAACAATTTTCCTTGCTACAAATTTTACGTGCTTTCTAGTTTAGTACACACCTTGTAACTAGAGGATATACCTTGATCAGAGGCCAATATCCCTAAGCCCTTAGTGTGACTAACTGTCATGCCTTATGTAAACAGAGTTAGCATTTACACATCATGACACACTACAGCTCAATTTTTAATGAGTGAATTGTATTTCTCAGTGTGCATGCCATTGCTCTGCCTGATTTTCAATGAATTCTCATTTTACAGAGTTAACTAAGGCACCTCATGACACAGTCCTTTGGACTTGTGTTTCTCAGTGACCAATGTCATTGCTCTGACAGATATTACCCTTTAGACATTTCAGAAATATTCATTTGCTTCAAAACAATATTAATCTCATGTACTTAACCAATTAAAGTCATGTATTCAAAAGTGCAGATTTCAGAAGTTTTTGCAAGACATAGCATGAAACAGTTGGTTAAGATTTATTAGACATGATTCAGATATGTTAAGAGATTTTGAAGTTAAACTCCATGAATACATTAAGCTTAAACCACATGAGTTATTTCAGTCATTCTTAAGAATGTATAATAGAAGATTTCTAGTTCAAGAGTTTTTCAGATTTATGATCGAGATAGCCCATTGAAATCTTCATGAAAGACTGATAGAATTCTGAAGTCAAATGATATCAATTGATAGTAGAAGTACCAATTGTTAAGAGAGATTGTGAAGCTCAAAGTTTTTCAGAATATGATTGAGGTTTGTCAACAAAATCAGTAAGAAAGGATATGCTATGAAATCTGACAAATGTATGCATTTGACAACCTATATGCAATGCATTGACTCCCCCTTACAATATGCATTTAAACATACATGCAAATCACATATATGCACTTCAGATGAGTAGAGTTCAGAGGTATCAATTCAGACAATGCTGATGAGGAATGATTATGCAAACACAGAATTAACTTGCTATGCAACATACTGTCCTACATGCAGACTATGCACCAAGGATACATTAAACAAGTATGCAACCAATTCAGGTTTATGCATCTAATTCATGAGCATTTTTATCCCCCTTTTTTTTTGGATTTTTCAACATATGATGCAGTTCACTGTTTTACATGAAGACTAGACCCATGGTACTAGGCGGAGGACTTGGTCCAAGGACCACCTCACACATGTCAGTAGCATCCAGACATACTCCATATGCCCTTCAACTTGTTCCATTTAATATACCATGATGATCATGTATGACAATGCAACATAAAGCAGTCCTTCATGCTTTGAACAGCATCATTGTCACATGTAATGACAATCAGTCTATACACAATCAGTCCAAGTGTGCATTCAATAACAAGCATGCAATGCATTAACACAAAACACATGCATGGACGCAGAGTCTGTATAGTGCATCAACTGTATATACTAAAAAAGCATTCAAATTCAGTTCAACATATAGTACGAGAAGAGCATCAGATATGCAGAGTTGAATTCAATAGCTGAGTCTTGAATGCAGACTGATCAACTAGACAAGAGAAGATCATACAACAATCAGTCAAGCAGATCAACAATTTCAGATGATGAATTTAAAGCAGACAAATCAGCATTTTCAGATTATGAGATTTAGGCAAAGTTCAGAACTAACCTGAAGGATTGAATCCTGGGGTTTTCATTCTTGAGTGCCTTGGTTAACCCCTTTCATTTCTCTTTCCAAGGCACACCTGCATCAAATCAATCAAGTTGATCCTGCAGAGACCCAAGCAGTCTTGGGTCCTGCACTACCCCTATCAGGTGTTCTAAAAGGTTTCTTACCAGAATAATCATCAAATTCCATCAGATAGCAATTATTCATGGAATGACCAACCCTTCCACAACATCTACATGACACCACCGAATTAGCTGAAGTATGATGCCTATGTAGATGAGCATGAGTATTTCTTTGATTATCATGAAAATTTTTCTTTCCATAATCAACTAGCCAACAGTTGGCAGCTTTGTGGCCTAGCTTACCACATTCAGAACATGTAGAAATCTTACTTTTATATGCAACTTTATTTCTTCCAAAGTCATTTTTCTTTGTAGGAAATTTAGCATATTTGAAATTCATATTCCTATCTTGGATATGCCAACAATCTTTGACTGTGTGGCCATGCTTTCTACAATGAGAACATTGAAGGGGGTTTCTTTTAAACGACCCTGACCAGCATTGTGCAGCAACATGTCCTAATTTTCCACAGTTATAACAATCAATTTTCTTATCCCATGGGACATGCTTTCTAGCCTGATTGTTTTGAGCAGCTGCTAGGTCATCCTTTTCCATCAAGTTACAATCATGCATCAAATGTCCATGTTTGTGACAGTAGTGACAGATCATTTTCTTTCTAGATGCATGCGAGTGTGGGTGAGGACTGTGATCAATATGCATAGAAGAGTTCTTTCTATATGTTTTCTGTTTTTCATTCTCTTTCTGATTTTTGTACTGAGGTGAGAATGAGATAGAGGGCTTTTCTTGTTCTGAACTTTTAACGAAAACAGTCTTCAGTTTTTCTTCAAAAGCCTTCTCAGCCTTCTTCATGTCTGGACTGTAACCCAGTCCCTCCTTCTGAAAATTTACATTCGCACCAAGGAGCTTATTCAAATTGTCTCTTCCCTTAACAAATTTTGACAGGGAGTTTTTTAGATCTTCAATTTCTCTTTCCAAAGACACAATGTGGTCCTCACACAACATAAGTTGATTTTGCAATTCATCATTCAGACTTTTCAGAGTCTCATTTTCCAGTGTCAATGTGAATTCATTACTCACTTCATTTCCTTTCAGAATAGATTTCCCTTTTTCAACTGTCAGGAGTCTCTCAGACATGGCGGAATTTAGCAACCTCAATTCTTCATTTTTATTTTCCAATGAGGAGATTTGTTCCTTATTCGTATTCAGATCAACTAAGCACATATCATGAGATGTTTTTAGTCTCTGACAGTTTTCACATGAAACATTAGAATTTATCTGTTCACATCTTTTTTTTTTAACTTTCTATTTTCAGATTTTAATTTCTTGGATACTTTGAACAAGTCTTCATACATCACTATTAATTCTTCAAAGGAGTATCCATCTGATTCGGATTCAGAATTTACCTTGGATGAGGATTCCTCATCATCCCGGTTGGCCATTAAGCATATTGACTTTCTTCCTTCTCTATCAATGTCCGAGGTGTTCCCTTTGAGTTTCAATAACTCTGGACAATCATCCTTTGTGTGTCCAGCCTTCCTGCATTTGTAGCAAACATTAGAGTCAATAATCTTGGCAGGATTAGAAGTATACCTTCTTTGCTTTCTGTCATCACCATGCTTTCCTTTTCTTTTTCTTAGGAATTTCTTGAATTCACTAATTGCCATTGCCATGTGGTCTCCATCACTTTCAGACCGCGAGAGGCTGCTTTTCTCGCTTGATGATCCACTGTGGTTGGATCTGTTTGCTTTGCTGGAGCTAGCTTTCATCACAATTGGCTCCATTGCAAACAATCTGAAGGTTCAGGACAAACTGAAGCACCTAAACCAAATAAGCAAGACAATGCACTAAGACGGAGAATCAAAGCTACGAACACAGAAAGCACACTCTGAAAAACACCAAACAAACCAGCAGGATCCTCTGCAGATTGTTAGATCAGATAGATCAGAGACCCGCTCTGATACCAATTGTTAGGTTCGGTGCAGTATTCAGAGGGGGGGGTGAATGAATATAACCCTTTAAAAAAAAACTTTACCCAATTAAAAGGTTATGATGCTCACTAACTATCTAGAGTGCTAACTAGACAGATGTATCAAATCTGAAAGACTAATTAGCAGTAGCACCATACTTCCACTCAAATAAACTTTCGCTCACACAACGATTAAACACTCAGAACAAGATCTGATCAACCACTTGGAGCGCCCCTATGCAAACATCTAGCGGAAGCAAAACATATAGAGATATCAGACCACTGCACAGAGGATTTTTAGGTGGTTCGGTCCTCCAGACCTACATCCACCCCACACTCAAACCGAGTGTGGCTTCCACTAGCTCACGCTAGAAACAGCAGACTCAGTCTGCAACAAACGCTGCCAAACAGCTTGACCAGGGGAACAGCCTCCCCTCTTCCTCCCAACCGGAGGGAACCACTAGTGACACCAGTCACTAGCAAACCAGAGACACACGGTCTCTCTTCCTCCAGACCTGGAGGGAACCCCTGGACTTGAATCCACAAGCCCAGAACCGGAGACAAGTCTCCCTTCCTCCAACCCGGAGGGAAACCTAGAGACCCAAGTCTCTCTTCCTCTGAACCCCAGAGGGAAGCACAACCGGAGATAAATCTCCCTTCCTCCAACCCGGAGGGAACCCACAAGCAGCCCACCTGCTGCTTGCAACCGGAGGTATCAATCTCCCTTCTCCTGAACTAACAGGAGGAACCCCGACCTCTCTACAGAGTATCGGAAACACAGCAAACCAGAAAACAAAGGAAAAACAATAAACGAAAATGACTTCAGCAAAACAGAAAGCTGAAAGATGAAGTGCACAATGTGGCTCTCAACGGAGCTGACTGGCCTGGATTTGATCCACGGTCCAGTAGACGGATCTTCAGGTAAGATCTTCCTTCTTCTCCACGAGCTCTCTTGCTCACTCTCTATCTTTCTTTCTCTTTCTTCTGCTCTTCTCTCACTCTCTGCTTCTTCTTCTCTTCACACTCTTCTCGAGCTCTCTACCTCTCTTCTTCTCCTTCTGCTCTTCTTCTTTCTCTTTTCTTCTTTTATCTGGATCGTGGCTCTCTGTATACGCTTTTCTTCTCGCCAACTCGATCACCTTCATCTGTGGACGAAGGTCTCATATATATAGCAGCAGCAGCAGCATCAGCCACGACGTGTGACCTCCACATTTCCAGCCCTAAGAATTCGGTCCACGTGGCAGTCTCTCAGCAGGCTTCATTCCAGCATCGGATCACGTGCTGCCCAGGTGTGTGGAATGTTCTTCCTCGGATCTGCAAGGAGATGAAAATCATTAAAGCTGAGGGCCATAGGAACTAAAGCTGCATGAAGTATGTAATAGAAATACTAGATGCACTAAGAACGACACGAAGAAGATGAAAACAACACGAGGTAATAAGAAGAACGACACGAGATACATTGTGACAGAACAGACACAACGAAGAGACCGACACGAAGTGAAACAAGAATGACACGAAATGGCAACAAGGAGAACGTTACGAGATACATACGATGACAAAGGCACGAAGTAAAGAAAACGACACGACGTAATACACATCAAAGAGAACGGCTCGAGAACAACATGGACTGGCAACAGAAACCGACACGAAGTGGTTGCAAACAAGCAAGACACGAGGTCTACGTAAAGCAACACGAAGTGTGGTCAAAGCAAGAACGACACGAGGTGGTGACACAGAAAGCAACACGAAGTGCTGCAATGTTCTGCACGCAGTGGAACAAAAACAACACGGAGTAAAAAGCGACACGAAGACGTGAGAAGGAAAAAGAACGACACGAAGTGAAAAACGACACGAGGTGAAAACAACACGAAGACATGAAACAACACTTAAGACGAAGTTGACACGGAGTGAAAAAGTAGACATAAAAAAAATGACACGAGATTCAACTAGAGGACAGAGAGAAGTGACACGAGGTTTACACAGAAACGACACGAGGTTCACTGTGAAACGACACGAGGTGGCACACAGAAAGCAACACGAGGTGAAAACGACACGGGCTGACCACAACACGTGATGAAACATAGAAACCGACACGAAGTAAGAACGACATGGAGACAGCACAGACACGTGCTTGACTTTGAGAAAAGTTCACGAAGTAAACTCAACACGAAGATAGAGACACTAAGGCAACACGGAGACACGAGTACACGGGAAACACGAAGACAACTTTGAGTACAAAGCTGCTCGAACATCCGAACGACTCGAAGACAAGGACGACACGGGGTGACAACAACTCGAAGATGACAACAGGAATTGACACGGAGTATGACCAAGGCGAGAGGGACAGAAATAGCACGAAGACGTAAACACTAAAATAACACGAAGATGAAGACACTAAAACAACACGAGGACACGAAGACAAAACCAACACGAAGACACGACAAGGAAAACGACACGAAGTCTAACCTCATACAAGTTATCCTGTCACGCATGGAAATCAACACGAAGTGTTATAACCTCAGACGACACGAAATCTTTTCGTGTTAGTGAGGGGAAACAACACGAGGTGAGACTTCACGCTGTACAGAACTTGGAAGACCAGTGTTGAATGAGTAGACGTGTAGTATATCATGAAAGAAGGCCAGTGTACAGACTTGGAGGCCTGAAGGCGATGTGAGTAACAATCCAATGTATGGACTTTGACTCAAAATGAGACTGACAGTGTATACACTTAGCCAAGGCAATGCACTGTATGGACTTCCATGAGACGCTCAATGTGCAGACTTACTGCCAATCAATGTATAGACTCTGTAAATGCATATGAAAGCTTTATGCAGCAGATAATAGTCTGAAACTTCAATTACAATGATTCACAGTGTAAACAAATAAACTGACTGAGCATATGAAAGCCTGAATGAACATTTCAACAGGATGACTCACAGTGACTCACATCAAACACCAATCATCAAAACCAAATCAATCATTAAAACCACAGCAATGAATGCTTTATGCATCAGTTTAACATGTAGCATGACTTCACATCAAATATGTTAATCTAAACTGAGCAGCAGGATGACTGATCATTTGATTAACTTACATCAACAATCAATCATCAAAACCACAGCAATGAATGAATGCTTTATGCATCAGTTTAACATGTAACAGGACTGAAACATCAAATATGTTAGTCTAAACTGAGCAGCAAGATGACTGAACATTTGATTAACTCACATCAACAACCAATCATCAAAGCCATCATTAAAACGAACATTTGATTAACGCACATCAACAACCAATCATCAAAGCCATCATTAAAACCATCATCAAAACCAAAACCACATGCATGGGCACAACACCGCCCTCCTTCGCCGGTACACCTCCTTAAGCCCTTCAGCGGCACACATCCCCAGCCCTTCGCCGGCACACTCTTCTGCCCACCTTCCTTCAGCGGTACACCCCCTTTTTTAGCCCCCCCTTTTCAACCCACCAAGGGTCAACTCTCCCCAAAGAAAATAATAATAATAATAATAATATATATATATATATATATATAAAATACATGAATACACATATATACATATGTATATATAGGCATATAATGGCAGCATTGATAAGCTAATAAAAATCATGGTGAATAAATAAACATGAATATATCCGTAAAAAAAAATGACGAATGAAATAAGTGACAATAATAATAATAATAATAAGGGTAATAATGACAATAAGCAAGATAAGGGAAGTCACCCGGAACAGATGCGGAAAGAGGAATAAGCAACGGGATAATAAGAACAATAATGATAAAACATAACAAGATATTAATATTCCCACATTGCAGCCCCATCTCTCCCCGGGGCCTGACACAAAAGGAATAATGATGCCACCCTCTCAGGCCGGGCCCGGATCTTGGGAATCATCTCGACATGGCCAAGCCCCCACCTGATCTTGGGCCGACACTCCGACCAAACCAGATTTGTTTCCCACCCCGGAGCCCTTCCGGGTCGTTATTAAAATTCATATGCATTCGGCAGAAATTTGAACGGATTCGTCCCGGTTTTCCCGTCGCGTTTCTATCACGTACCCGTGTCCGAGCATGAAAAGGTCCACGAGTGACCGACGTGGCCGACGGCTTGTGGTCCGAATGCAACCCTTAGCGTGATCTATTCCTGTCCCTTTCTCGCGCAATTAGTATTATTCTTTTCGGCCGCAGGGCCCCTAATTTCAGCAATTAATCAAGGGTGTTCCCTCGTATGGGGGATGTAAAGGACGCCGTGACCTTTATGGCGTGGCGGGTTTTGGTCCTGACACGAACCACACAATCGTCTGACGAAGTCAGATCGAGCGCACCATGGGCTCTTCGGAGCCCGAACAAATTGTCACTCCGGTGACTGGCACGCCTACGCACTTAATAAACCAGCGACATAATAATAAAAGGAGGTGAATTTTAGTGTGTCCACACCTTCCCAGTCGCTTCTCCGGTACACTCTCCCACCTCTCCCAGCTCTCGCCAGCACGCTCTCTATACCCTTCGCCGGTACACCCTCCAGCGGCCCTCTCTCTCTCTCCGGGAAATATACAAATAATATATAATGATAATGATATTGGTGATAATAATAATAATAATAATAAATAAATTAATGAAAATTATGATAAATAAAGAAATCCGAATATATATATGAAACAAACAAAAAAATGTGAAATAGTGATAATAATAGTGAAAAAAGGGAGAAAAATAATAATAATAATAAACAAAAAAAAGAAATCATTCGGAACAAATGCATAAAGAAGAAGTGAACAGCAAGAGGAAAGAGAGGAACATATAATTAAAATCTCAGATAAAAAAATATGCTAGGGTCCACATGGCAGCTCCGTCTTCCCCCGTGACTCAGTGTTAAAGGAATAATAACGCTGTCCCGGCAGGCCGGGCCAGAGTTTTGGGAATTATCCTAACATGGCCACGGTCCAACCTCGCCCTGGGCCGGCATTCCAATTAAACCAGATCCGTCTGCAGGCCCGGATTCTTCCCGAGCCACTATTGAAATTGCCGTGCATGCGGCAGACATTTGAATGGGCCCATCTCAATTTTCGTCGCGTTTCTGTCACGGACCCGTATCCGAACATGAAAAGGTCCACAAGTGACCAACATGGCCAGTGGCCCGTATCCTGATGCGGACTTTGGTGTGATTTATTCCTGTCTTTTTCTTTGCGCAATCAGCATTACTTATTTCGGCCGCAGGGTCCCCCCTAATTTCAACAATTAATCAAGGATGTTCCCTCGTATGGGGGATGTAAATGACGTCATGACCTTTATGGCATGACGGGATCTGGTCCCGATACGAACTACACAATCGTATGACGAAATCAGATCGAGCGCACCATGGACTCTCCGGGGCCTGAATAAATTGTCACTCCGGTGACTGACACGCCCACGCACTTAATAGACGAACCACCTGAACGAGCGAATTTTAGTGCGTCCACATATGCGGACCACTTGATATAACTTTCTTCAGGGTTTTGGGAGTGCTGCTATTGGTGATGCTTATCACGCTGGATGATGAGAGCGCGTTGTGATGAAAGTTGTCGGTGCACAAATTTCTCCAGCGACCCATGTTCCAATTAGCTCCTATATTTCTATACGTGCTACTTCTTTTAATTCGTTTTCTATCTTATGTTGTGACACAGAACAAGTTTATATGCAAGCACGCTTGTGGGCATTTCCAGATGGCTCTTCAACTAGAGGACATCTCGGCGTTCGATCCTAACAAAGTCTACGGTGAAATATTTATTGTGTTTAGTGCATGTGTTAATATATGATTTATCTTTATTTTTAGAACATTTTGGTTATTGTTTGCTCGATTTGGATCCACTGGACCGCGTCGTAGCGTTCCCAAGCAAGGGGGAGTGTGCATCCAAGACTAAGTCCTATCCTCATTGATAGTGGTAAGCTAATTTAACTGGACTTGCATCAAATTGATGTTGATATTTGATAATGTCACCGAGACACTTTTTTTTCTCTCTCTCTCTCTCCCCCTCCCCTCTCGCCTTTCTAATGGTGAATTGGATGGCTTGATGTCAACAAATCTGATTTCAAAGTCATCATTTTTTTGCATAAATTATTTCAAAGACTTCACATCCGGCATTTCTCCATCCTTGCAGTATTTGGATACGAACCACACTCCGTCCTACCTGTTGGCATTTTGACACTCACTAATTTCGTTGGGTTCATGCATCTGCCTGAGATTAAGCAACTTGCAAGTAGCATCGTATCGTATGTGATGCGGAGCGAGATACACGTGTTATAATAGAGGATCCTGATTTATGCGAAAGCATCGTGGGCATTCAACGTGAAGATTATTTTTATTATTTTCTTATATTTTCACAATTAATTTAGAGATTATTTTTAATTTAGAATTTATTTGATCGATTATATATTTTATTTATTTTAATAGTAAATATATTTTGATGTTAGAAAAAAAATAAAAAGAAATCTATTTTTGTAATTTTATTTCTCTATAAATAAAAGAAGCTACCCTTATTTAAAATTAGACGATGATTAGCAGAAAAAAAAGAGATTACAGTTGTAATCTTCCTTCTGATCGAAGTCGACCCCTCCTCTCTTTTTCTTGCGGTGGAAGTCAGAAACCCCCCTCTGATTTCTGTCACCCACGCATCTCATCCCTCTATTTCTGTCTTACTGTTGATCACACGTTTCCATCCACCGTATCACAGTAATACTATTCCTTAACAGCTGTTTTCCCCTTTGATCCTTCTCTCTGGTACGGTACACACCCCAGCACTGTTCATCATCACCCACCTTCGTCCCTGCGCCCACGACAGTCCCCACCGGTGGTCCTGACGTACCACCCACCGGTGGTCCTGACGTACCACCCGCCGCCCGCCTGTCCGCCGCCCCTGGCCACCTCCACACCGCCGCACACGCCGGGTCACCGTCCTTGCCGGCTTCGCTCCCCACGGCTGGGTTCGCACCCCATCGCCACGCTGGACGCCAGCTGCCGCACTGCCGCCGTCCCACGCCGCAGTCGAGCCCGTCCTCAACCAGCCACCGTCTCTCCGCAGGTTGCAGAGCTTGCCGCCCAGCATCGCCACGGCACATCGGGCTGCTGCCGCGGCTGGACCCACCTGCTGCGCACGGCCCCTGCCAGCGACCACGTTGGCCTCCTCTCCGGTGTCGTCGTGATCACCGCGGCCCTGCTCCACCGTCTGCACCAGTGGTGAGTTGCAACGGCAAGTAGGCATTGGAGTGAGCACCTCGTTACATGCGATGTGGGTATCAATCTTCATACTTGGTTACCATATTTGAGGGAAGAATATGCAGGATCGCTATGGGTTAAATCCACGCAAGATTAGGGATAGCATTGAGTGTTAAAAGCTTGAAAATCACCTGACTTTCCTTTCTTAGAGATTTTATTTGCTGGCGAGATAATTATTTATGTGAAAGAAAACGTGCATGCTCATTAGATGTGCTACTGTTCTCCTATGGCTCATTAAGGAGTTAATGCTAATGGTGGCTTAGCATCACTTCAAACTCCGGAATCAGCGCCTTTCATCCCAGACAACCTTCTGTCCTACGTCAAATTAGCAGAGGTGTGTAGCATGTCATATGTTTGGTAAAATGCCCATGAGAGCTCGAATTGTTTGGATGGGGTGAACCGTTACTGTCTTGCATCCGTATGATTTCTTCACTTTTTTGTCTTGGACTCAATAAATGGATAACAAGTTGATTATTTATCTAAAATACAATACTAGGGTGATGGAAGAGTCACTCCGATAACATATAACTAGAGAATGTTCATCCATCTCATGCCCAATCGTACAAGTTGACTGAGTTTTTAGTTTCATTAATTTGGAGTAGGTCAATTTGAATTAATTTACTACTTATGGACTCAAACTGATTCCATGAATTGGTATGATTTGACGATATCTTTTAAATAATCCAATTTAATTTTTTTACATCAAGTTAGCCCACATTGTACGACTAATTGATCATAAACGTTGTCCTGTTACTTTTCTAAAAAAATAATATACGGTTGTAAAAAGGTGAATAAGAATTAGTCATGATTTATATTTTCATTTTATATTATTATGTAATTCATTTTATTCCATTCTCTGATGTAGGATTTGGTTATTGCTCCTACTAGTTGAGTTAGGTTTTCTACGTGCCCTTCCTAAGGCAGATATGGACATGGTTGGGCCTCGTTCCAGCAACAAGGAATAATTTTTATTCATACTTGGCAGCTGGATATAGTTGCATCATAGTACCTGGTGGCTTCTAGAAAATGATTCATATGGACCAAGACTCACGGGTACAAATTTCTTCCACAATAAGATTATAGATACTATAGTAACTATACAATGTCAAACAAGGTTTTTTTACTAATATAGTATGATTATGATCACATGTCTTAATGGGAAAACAACCTATAAAGTGCATAGGGTTTGAATAAAGGGGCAAGAGGTGAAGGACATGGGTGCTGAAATGGCTATCAATCTTTTTTATTTCAGCCCGCCGACCTGAGTGTGGCTCAATTATGATGGTTTGATTAGGGAGAAAATGTCAATATGATTATCCAAAAGCTGATTATCTAAAGAAGATTAGTTATGGCTGTTTGATTTTGATTAGGGAAGAATGTCAATCTGAAACTTTTGTGGTTGTAAAATGAAAATAAATAGTTAAACATGTAAAATAAATGGGTTGAATTCAGAGTTAAGAAAACATACTTGTCCCTTATCTTTAGATACTAAATTTTTATGAGATACAAATAAATTTTAAGTGTACTATTAAATTGATATTAATGAACCAAGACAGTAGCTCTTACAATTCATCCCTATTATAATGAAACTTTATATTCCAAGTATATGTATGATAGGTGAGTCCATGATCACATTTTAATGCATAGTTCATGAGCTTGGTTGACTATTTAGTTTTTGTTTTTACATGCTTTTGTTACCCCCGGACAGAATTTGATTCTTTTTCTCCCCTAAATTTTACTTTGGACACAACATACTTAGCATTTTATGCTAGCATTGTCTCTGTACTCGTTCACCTTCTACTCTTGTCTTCAATTGAATCAAAAATTTTGAAATATTCAAAAACTAATTTTGCATATCAAAATTTGATATGAGCCTTAAGAACTAGGTCTTTCAAGATTCCTTTTCCTGAGACAGTTCCCGGCTCTATTCTTACCTGATGAATAGATAATGATGTTTTTATTGTTTTGTTTCTAGGCATACAGTTAAACTCAAAACTAGGTCTTTCACGATTCCTTTTCCAATATAAGAAGATCCCTTTGGCTTTTAGATCGAAAAATGGCATGGGCTGCATTTTGTGTATATCAAATTGCCCGGTTAGCGTGTTATTCTTTGTCTAAAATTTTATTTCCATTTTGCTTATTTTCTATTGGATTCTCTACCATCATGGACATTATCTATATATCACTAAACCTTTGTTGTAAAATTTCAGGTGTGTTTAATGGTCTTTAAAAGATTCAGTTGAAATCAATTATCATCAGTGTCCCTTGTCAGTTCTGGTGTTAGCCCACTTAAAATGTTTCTACATGACCACGATGTGTTATACAAAACGTTTCTTTCTAACTTCTTTAATGTATTCAAATTCATCAGAATTTGATGATGTTCAAGGCCACCCTAGATTTAACAAGCAATGAACACACTTCCAGCATCTTATCAAGGATCATAATGACCACTCTGATCTTGAGGAGGAAATCAGGCATTTGATTTTATGTTTTAGAAAGGTGGGCTTTCCATGAATCCTATATTTTGCGGTGTTATGTGCTTAATTTTTACTCTTGCTTGTTGATTCTTATGTCATGCATTCTGTATCATGCAATATTGTGTGCTTAATTTTTGCTACTGCTTGTTGATTCTTATGTCATATATTTTGTTTCAAATCATACTCCACCTCAAACACTTGTGTGCAATAAATTGGAGCTTGGAGCTTTGTCCAGAAAGCCATCCAGCGCAATCTGATCGAGTTCCCAAGTTGAGATCTGTTTCTTTTCTTATATGTAGGGAATAAATGTGTGGTGATATCTCTAGGTCAACTAGTTGCTTCATACAGTAACTTGGAGGCACAATGACCATAGACTTTCACACTCGTGAAAACACTTCTAACCTTGTAATACATCTGTTTACACACGTATTTAAATATTTTTTGTTTGTTTGTTTGTTTGTTTGTTTGAGAGAGAGAATGTCATGCTCCACTATATTTAAGTTTTTGAATCATAAAGGGGTGCGTCTATATCTTAATTTGGTGGATGTTTCATGCAATATTTTACAGCCTTGTTGGCATTCCAATTCTTGATCATATGTTAAGTCTTATAGTAAACTTCAATTATTCTTATGCAAATTTCTTGAACGTAAGGTGGTAAAGCGTGCATTTATTTTTCTTCGAAAGTAATCAATTCTTCTCGTCGTTTTCACTTTAGTTTAATGTAAATTCTATAAATTTTAATATCTATTAAGAACTTATGCTCAAATATATCTTCATTGGTGCATAGCTTGTTCAATAGCATGTGATAAGTCTTTACAAAAAATGATTGACATTTAAAAAATATTTTTTAAAATAAACACGCACGTAACATGTTCTGTTGACTAGTGTGTGTGTGTATATATATATATATATATATTGGCGCTCAACTCCCTGCCCACACTTCCTACAGCAGCTATACCCTCCCTGAACCTTTTCTTCTGTATGTATCCCAGGGAGGTTCCGATCGACAAGTTGGCTTGACTCCCAGTCCGTCCTACCTACCTACCTACCTACGACTACGAGGTTGTCTCTGTTATCAGAATATTCAGATGCATGATCTACAGCCGATCCATGATTAAGCACATTCCCACGGTATATGTCCCAATGCATGTGTTTCTTGTGCTCTCTATATATACATAATTCACAACACATGAAACATTAATCCACCATCTGTTTTGTACATTAGCGCTTGGGCTAGCTACCTCGATTTGGAATCACTTTTGGTAACACATATATCCCATGTTTACATGCTTTAGACAGATAGAGATGCTCTTCCTTTGACTAGTGTATATATATATATATATTTCTCTTTAACCAACCTCAAAATGTTCTAAAAAAGTGACAAATTCATTTTAAATTAGACACACACACACACACACACATATATATATATAACCAACCTAAAAATGTTCTAAAAAAGTGACAAATTCATTTTAAATTAGACACCTCATGTGTGTTGATGGGCTTGTGTCTACGAGATGGATTAATTTAATAGTATTAAAATATATTTAAGGATGATAGCAATTCCCACGTGAGGGTAAATACAAGTGGCGTCGTATAATTGCAAGTGTAATTCAACTAAATCATATTGCAAGTGTAATTTAACTAAATCGTATACTGCAACTTATGCGGTACAATAAGTAAAATTTTAAAGACATAAAAAATAAAATTCTATATAAAAATTATTGTTAGAGATTAATTTATAAAAAATATTTTTAAAATTATATTAACAATGGTGTTATCAGAATCGGATTGAATTGGTCAGTCGGATCGGTTCGACTACGAATCGATCCATGAATTGATCCGATTAAAGTTGGTCTGGTCTAATGTTAAAAAATCGGACGAATCGGACGAATCGTTGTTTAACCGGTGAAACGATCCGAATCAATTCGACCCGATCTATCTTTTAAAATAAAAAAAATAAAAATATAATATTTAGATATTCAAAATAATATTTATGTGTGAATAAAATTATTTTATTATTATTATTTTATTATTATTTATTATTTAATTATATATATATTTAAAATTTAAAATTTTAAACGAATATAGATGTCAATTATGAAGAGTGAAGATTAATAAAATATTATAAAATTTTAAGTTCAATTTATTTAACCATATTATTATTATTATTTTACTTATATAGTTACGTTATCATTACTAATAATTATATATGTATATTTTTTATTTTGACCATTCTATCTTATTTTTTATTATCTTTGTAGTGCCCTAGAATTTATTTTGATAATTTTCTGGCATTATTAGTAATTAAATGGACTAATTTGATTTTATTTATCAATAAAAGGCCAATGGTGTTAATCAAATTAACCCAACTCACTTCATTAGAGTCCAAAGGGTTTTAAGACCAGGCCCATTTAAATTGGCCCATATTCTAGAAGGTCATTAGCACTATTCTCGGATTTTTAAGGATAAATATCACTTAATAAAGATAAGTTAGTGGATAATGGATAAAAGAGTTTATTTAACTAAAACTCTAAAATACATTGAATATAACGGTGTAAAGCCCGACCGTCACATACTTGTAACGCATGGGATCTAGAACGTTACATTATGTATACTCCGTGAGTTGAAGAGTTTGAGATATGTTGAATTCTGGGAACAAGATATGTAACGGTCTATCGTGAGACCGTCACATACCTCTAACGCACGAGACGGCGATCGTTACATACTGTTAGTTCCGTAAATGAAAGAACAAGTCCAAAGATCAAAACTTCGGACTCTTATCCACTAAGGATCGACTTGAGAAGAGTTATAATAATACTAAGGACTCTTAGATATTATATTATGACCAAACAATGACTCTAAAATCGATCTAATCCTCAAACCCTAGTTAAAACTCTATAAATATGGCATAGTTTTGAACTGTGCGACCCCTACTTTTTGAACGTAAAGAATCAAGGTAAGGAGTCACTATCTCAGGTAACTTCTTTAGAAGTATTTGTTTACAATACTATAGACTAACTCCTCTCCGAATTTCACATCTTTAGGTCAAGAGGTCGTGGAGTTAGAGCCCAAGGAAGTTGCTGAAAAGTCACAGGAAAAGGAGAACTAGGGCTCGGTGTTCAGACCATATTTGGAAGTTCTAAAGCCTAGTTAAGAGGTAGGTTATCTCATGGATGGCAAAAACGAGTTGATAGGACTAAAAGCCCTCTGGTTTGATTGAATTCCATGCATGGTAGAGCATCAATTCCATGTTTTACTAATTCTATACATATCATGCATCTCTTACCCAAATAAGGAAATTAAAGCATGTTATTCATCCAATTCACTGATACCCATACATATAGATAGTCTATACTTCGTTATCATGTCTAGAAACTCATGATATTTTGATTATAGACATGATGTGGATTGATATCTTAGGGCTTATACCGTTTTCTATTAGCAGACGCTCTAACGCATCAGCATAGGACCGTCACGTTCATATAACGGCCCTACGACAGACCGTCACAAACCCTGTTGTTTTTAGATTTCACTATTGTTTCTAACGCACTTGGACAGACGCGTTACGTTCATGTAACGGATGGTTCCTGACCGTCACAATCACTGTGACGCCCCATCTCCAGACCGTCAGAGTCTGTGTTCTGTCAACCCTAAGACAGAATATAACTTGCCAATATTATTTATTGTTAAGCCTAGTTACCTAAGTTTTAACCTGATCATGTGATTTTAAGGTTATTTGATTATTCATGATAGGTATTGCATGTTTTGTTATCTCACTTTTACTTGAGTTATGTTAATTTCATGAAGCCAAATTATATAGTTTTGTATCATAAAGCATGACTTTTTAACATTGTATTGACGGAGTTTTCATCATGATTTTCACATTGATTATACATATCTCTCTCTGTCAATAGAGTCAATTCTGTAAGTACAAGGAACATATTCCGGTATGTTGTCATTAGTTCACACTTTGCACTATAGGAACACAATCTTAGACATGAGGACCTCTCTATTGGATATTCCT
Organism: Amorphophallus konjac; assembly: GCA_022559845.1. Classification (NCBI taxonomy): domain Eukaryota; kingdom Viridiplantae; phylum Streptophyta; class Magnoliopsida; order Alismatales; family Araceae; genus Amorphophallus; species Amorphophallus konjac. The sequence continues at coordinate 319,635,689 of CM040119.1, read as the reverse complement.
TCCAATGGACTAGGAAATCATTATTTCAAGGCCTCTGTAATTCTCCGCGAGCCTGGGATTCCCACTAGGACGCCGAGTTGGTTGTATCATTAAAGCACATTAACTAGATTACACTACCGTTGATTTTATGGTTCTAGTAATGTAACGGCCTTGCACTGGACCGTCAGGCTCACGTAACGACCCAATGCCCGACCGTCACATTCCTCTGAGTCTATTTTATCTTTCTGGACTCGGATCACTGTAACGGCTCATTACTGGCGTGTTACATAATATAACGGCCTGTAAATGACTGTTACACGGCTTGTGTATGTTAACCCAAGGTTTGACCAAAAGGTTGATTTCTAAGGTTCTAGATAGACTAATGAAAGTCTAGAACTTATAATCTTAATCAAGGAACCTAATCTAAATGAAGAATGAAAGAATGTAATGTTATGATGTCGATTATTTCCATAAGCATGATATTGTTTAAGTCTATTTCTTGACTCATACATCCTTATGTTGAAGCATTTATTCATTGATTCTAGTTATCATGAAATTATTGGAAGTACTATCTTATTGGCCATACTTTACTGTTATATTGCGTGGAAGTAGCTTAATTTCTAACTGAAGATGCGATCGAGCACTGATTGTGTTCAAGGGCTCTATGCTAGTCCCCTCGGCTGATTGCCGGAAACATACTATTTTATAAACCATGGGGTATGATGCTACTGACGTCGTATTGCGCTGGGAGTACTATTTCTATAAATAAGTGAATATCTACGATACGATACAAAACTACATGACATTCTTGTACATGACTTTCTTGCTTGATATTCCACAGAAATTCACGAACTATGTACTCAAAAGAGACTAGTGTGATGAATATGTGGCTTGCTCGTTACATGCTTACTCGTGAAAAGGCCCAAATATCATGTTCATATTATATTCTTGATAAGTCCATTCTTGACAAATCTATCTTACGTGATTATCTTGTTACTTTGGTTAATCGTGTGATTGATTCGCATTTGCATGATTTTGCCTTATTCTTTAGAGCTAAATTGTTAATGACTTTAATAGTGCCTTCATGTTGATACGAAGATACCTACTAGGCAAGTGTGCTCATTACCTATTTCTAATGTTTTTTAGGAGATGGAAGTAGTTCGGATTCGGATTCGGGCTATACTAGTAGCGGGTCCGAAAGTGAGTGAAAGTCGTGTAAAGCTTCGAGTGAAGACTTAGGAGTTTATCATGTTTAGATGGAGTCAATATAATTTTCCTATTTCTTGAGTCTAGTTGAAGGAAAGATGATGAAAAGTTACTTGTATTATGAATATTGATCCTTTTATGAAATAAAGTTGAAGTTTGATTTAATCCTGTGCAATTGCATTATTTGTGTGATTGTCTTGCGCTCTGATTAATTCTTGCTTGCAAGAGGCTTACCATGCCGGCTGTTCGCGCTCCCCGAGTGAGTCTTCCGCTGTAAATATAGGCTCGGGACGTGACAGTTAAGTTGGTATTAGGGCCTAAGTCTTAGGACTTAGGGAAAATAGTCAAGTCATAGGATAAGTCCAAGGTTAAGGACCCATACCTATGAACTAAGGAAGAAATTCTACAACCATGTGAGGATTGGGTAGAGGCCGGGATAAGATAACTAATTAGCTTTAAGAATTACTATGCTTATTCCAATTTCATGAGAAATAACAAGTTGTTATTTTCTCTCTCAGGTACCCTATTTTACAAGCTTTAAGAATTACTATGCTTATTCCAATTTCATGAGAAATAACAAGTTGTTATTTTCTCTCTCAGGTACCCTATTTTACAAATGGCTCATCGTGTAGATTGGGACGGTATGCAACAAACTGTTGCCGGCCTCACCCAAGCATTGCAGACTATAACACAAGGTGGTGCAGGGGCAAGGGCTGGTGACTTACATCGCAACTTCCGGAGTCTAAACCCTCCGCGATTTTATGGATCTTCCAATCCCGATGAGGCAGAGAATTGGATTGATGAGATGAATAGGATATTTGATGTTATAGAATGCGCGGATCAAGAAAAGGTCCGTCTGGCAATATTCCAATTAAACAAAGATGCTTGCACTTGGTGGAAGTCGGTTCCGGCACCTCCGGCCGATGCGCCACATACATGGAATGCTTTTCTCACTTTGTTTCGTGCCAAATACTTCTCCGAGCATGTGAAGGAAAGGAAGGCCATGGAGTTTGCCTCCCTTCGTCAAGGGATGATGTCAGTTGCAGAGTATGAGTTAGAGTTTTCAAGGCTAGCACCGTATGCGCCGCATTTGATTAGTACGGAGTTATTGAAAGCGAATCGATTTATGGACGGGTTGCGGCCTGGTTTTATTCAGCAACTGGGGACACAGAATATCCGCACTTATGCGGAGATGGTTCAAATGGCATATTTATGCGAGAGGACATTGGAGAAGGTTGAAAGGTAAAGGAGAAGAATCAAGCCGACGATCTGATCGGCATTATAAGAAAGAGAAATTCAACATCACGGAACCATACAAAAGTCGTGATAATAAGAAAAGATCAAGGAACGGGAACGGTGGAAGTTCCCAAAAGAATAGTAAAAAGGTTAAAGAAGAGAAGGAGCAAGTCGCCTCGGCGTGCACCTTTTGCGAGAAATTCGGCCACTCGGCTGAAGAATGTTGTAAGCGTCTCGGTGCTTGTTTGCACTGTGGAAGTAGGGAGCATCGCGTGCCAGATTGCCCCCTTATGAAAGATCAATCAAATAATGGAGGGCGTAGGAGGCAGGCTCGCCTCAATGCAGTTATAGATGAAGAAGAAGCACCCAGGGATCTAAATGATGGGCTCATGGATGGTACTCTTCAAATTTGTTCTCGCCCTGCATTCGTGCTATTTGATACTGGTGCTTCTCATTCTTTTATCTCCACCACTTTTACAAACACCTTACCAACTGCATCAGTTCCCCTACCTTCAGATCTTGCTATTACCACACCTTTAGGATCTGGAACTAACGTTACCAACTATTATCCTGATTGCCAGGTAGTGGTAGAAGGACGCAATCTCCCCGTAAACTTAATATGCCTTGATATGAAAGGTTATGATGCCATTTTAGAGGTAGATTGGCTTGTAGACCATGATGCTTACATCAACTGTTGAAATAGAATTATATCTTTTCGAAAGCCCGATCTTCCAAGATTTTCTTTTCTTGGCATCAAATACAAGAAGCATCCTACCATTATATCTTCTCTTCACGCCTGTAAACTCATCTCGCAAGGATGTGAAGCTTTTCTTGCTTCAGTCATTGTTACAGAATCTAAGGAAATTGTCCTAGCAAACATTCCTATTGCAAATGAATTTCCAGACGTGTTCCCATCTGAACTACCTAATTTACCACCCGAGAGGGAAGTAAACTTTACCATTGAACTCATTCTTGGTGCAGCACCTATTTCTATAGCCCTTTACAGGATGTCCCCCACAGAACTCAAGGAACTAAAGAAGCAGTTACAGGAACTTCTCGACAAAGGTTTCATTAGACCTAGTACATCCCCTTGGGGTGCGCCCGTTCTATTTGTCAAAAAGAAGGATGGTTCCCTCAGGCTATGTATCAACTACCGGCGACTGAAGCAGCTTACAATCAAAAATAAGTATCCGTTGTCACGTATTGATGAACTCTTCGATCAGCTTTCAGGAGCTGAATATTTTTCTAAGATTGACCTCAGGTCAGGTTATCATCAGCTTAGAATTAAAGAAGAGGACATTTATAAATCAGCTTTTCGAAGTCGTTATGGCCACTATGAATTCGTGGTGATGCCGTTCGGGTTAACTAATGCCCCAGCAGCATTCATGCAACTTATGAACAGTGTCTTCCAGTCATATTTAGACCAATTCATCATCGTCTTCATTGATGATATCTTAATATATTCAAAGACTAAGGAAGAACATGAAGAACATCTAAGGATAGCTTTGCAAACGCTTAGAGAACACAAGCTATATGCCAAACTCAATAAGTGTGAATTCTGGCTCAAAGAAGTCTCATTCCTAGGTCACATTATTTCAAAGGAAGGTATTGCTGTTGATCCTTCTAAGGTAGAAGCTGTCAGAGATTGGAGTCGGCCAACGATTGTATCTGAAGTCAGAAGCTTTTTGGGTCTAGCTGGTTATTATAGGAGATTCATAAATGGCTTCTCAAAGATCGCGGTTCCCTTAACTAGACTTATAAGGAAAGAGAATCTTTTTGTCTGGTCGAAGGACTGTGAAAAGAGTTTCCAAAGTCTCAAAAATCATCTTACAACAGTCCCGATTCTAGCACTACCAATGGAGGGTGGTGGATTTGAAGTGTATACCGATGCATCTGGAATTGGTTTAGGATGTGTCCTTATGCAGAATGGAAAGGTGATTTGCTATTCTTCAAGACAATTGAAGCGTCACGAAGAGAATTATCCAGTGCATGATTTAGAATTGGCAGCAGTTATCTTCGCCTTGAAAATTTGGCATCATTATCTTTATGGAGAAAAGTTCACGATCTACACAGACCACAAGAGCTTGAAGTATTTATTCTCTCAAAAAGAGCTTAACATGAGGCAAAGGAGGTGGTTAGAACATCTCAAGGACTTTGATTTTGCTATCCAATATCATCCTGACAAGGTAAATACTGTAGCAGATGCACTCAGCAGAAAACCAATGGGTATGTTATCAAGCCGCATGATTAGTGTGACTAACCTTATTCCTCAATTTGCTCAGTTGAATGTAGATGTTGATATTAAGGAAGAGGATTGCTTCATGGTAAATATCCGAGCTCAACCTACATTGATAGAGGATTTGGCCAAGTTACAAGAGGATGATCCAATTTTACTGGAAATTAAGGCCAATATTAAACAAAGACCGGATTTTACTATTTCTGAGGATGGAAGATTGCTATTCAAGGACCGAATGTGTATACCGGATCATGAGGATACAAAGAAACTGATCTTAGAGGAAGCACATAAATCAAAGTACTCCATCCATCCAGGAGGTACCAAGATGTATCAAGACCTCAAAAGAAATTTTTGGTGGCCCAATATGAAGAGAGAAGTAGCTGACTTTGTATCTCGATGTCTCACCTGCCAACAAGTTAAGGCGGAACATTTCAGACCTGCAGGAAAATTATATCCCTTATTCCAGAATGGAAATGGGAGAGCATAGGAATGGATTTCATCATGGGATTACCTAAGACAAGAGGTGGACATGATGGAATATGGGTAATCATAGACCGATTGACTAAATCTGCACATTTCGTACCAATAAAGAGTCGATGGTCTGTGGATATTCTAGCAGCACTATACATAAAGGAGATTGTTAAACTACATGGTGTCCCTGTCTCTATTATATCAGATAGAGATCCTCGATTCACATCGCAATTCTGGAAGAGTTTACAATATTCACTAGGGACTAGATTGAACTTTAGCACCGCTTTTCATCCGCAAACTGATGGTCAGACGGAAAGAACAAATCAGGTGGTAGAAGACATGCTCAGGGCTTGTGTCATTGATTTTGGAGGAAGTTGACATGATCACTTGCCTCTAGTAGAATTTGCATATAACAACAGCTATCAAGCAAGCATACAAATGGCACCTTTTGAAGCTCTATATAGGAAAAGTTGTCGATCACCAATATGTTGGAATGAAATAGAGGAGAAGCAATTTCTAGACCCTGACCTTATCAGAGATTCTACAGAGAAAATAAAACTCATCTAGGAAAGAATGAAAATGGCACAAGATAGGCAAAAGTCTTATACTGATAAGCGAAGACGTGACTTGAAGTTTCAAGTAGGAGAACATGTATATTTAAAGGTTTCTCCGGGTCGAGGTATTCGAAGATTTGGCATTAAAGGAAAGCTAACTCCAAGATTCATTGATCCGTTTGAAATTCTTGAAAGGGTCGGTGAAGTGGCTTACAGATTAGCCTTACCTCCATAATTAGCAGGAGTTCATGACGTATTTCACATCTCTATGCTGAAGAAGTATGTGTATGACCTATATCACATTATCACTTATGACAATATAGAGATTCAGAAAGACTTGACGTACGAACAAACATCAATAAAGATTTTGGATCGAGAAGAACGTCAATTAAGGAATAAAGTTATTCCTATGATCAAGATCCAATGGAAGAAAACATGGCCATATGAAGCAACATGGGAAACCGAAGCAGCTATGCGGAAAAGATTCCCAGAATTATTCAACTGTAAGTACACTCTCCACAATCCATGTATTGAATTTGGGGACCAAATTCTTTTAAGTGGGGGAGGGTGTAGTGCCCCAGAATTTATTTTGATAATTTTATGATATTTTAGCAATTAAATGGACTAATTTGATTTTATTTATCAATAAAAGGCCAATGGTGTTAACCAAATTAACCCAACTCACTTAATTAGAGTCCAAAGGGTTTTAAGACCAGGCCCATTTAAATTGGCCCATATTCTAGAAAGTCATTAGCACTATTCTCGAATTTTTAAGGATAAATATCACTTAATAAAGATAAGTTAGTGGATAATGGATAAAAGAGTTTATTTAATTAGAACTCTAAAATACATTGAATATAACGGTCTAAAGCCCGACCGTCACATACTTGTAACGCATGGGATCTAGACCGTTACACTATGTATACTCCGTGAGTTGAAGAATTTGAGGTGTGTTGAACTCTGGGAACAAGATATGTAACGGTCTATCGTGAGACCGTCACATACCTCTAACGCACGGGACGACGACCGTTACATACTGTTAGTTCCGTAAAAGAAAGAACAAGTCCAAAGATCAAAACTTCAGACTCTTATCCACTAAGGATCGACTTGGGAAGAGTTATAATAATACTAAGGACTCTTAGAGATTATATTATGACCAAACAAGGACTCTAACATCGATCTAATCCTCAAACCCTAGCTAAAACTCTATAAATAGGGCATAGTTCTGAACTATGCGACCCCTACTTTTTGGACGTAAAGAATCAAGGTAAGGAGTCACTATCTCAGGTAAGTTCTTTAGAAGTATTTGTTTACAATACTATAGACTAACTCCTCTTCGAATTTCACATCTTTAGGTCAAGAGGTCGTGGAGTTAGAGCCCAAGGAAGTTGCTGAAAAGTCACAGGAAAAGGAGAACTAGGGCTCGGTGTTCATACCATATTTGGAAGTTCTAAAGCCTAGTTAAGAGGTAGGTTATCTCATGGATGGCAAAAATGAGTTGATAGGACTAAAAGCCCTCTGGTTTGATTGAATTCCATGCATGGTAGAGCATCAATTTCATGTTTTACTAGTTCTATACATATCATGCATCTCTTACCCAAATAAGGAAATTAAAGCATGTTATTCATCCAATTCAATGGTACCCATGCATATAGATAGCCTATACTTTGTTATCATATCTAGAAACTCATGATGTTTTGATTATAGACATGATGTGGATTGATATCTTAGGGCTTATACCGTTTTCTATTAGCAGACACTCTAACGCATCAGCGTAGGACCGTCACGTTCATATAACGGCCCTACGACAGACCGTTACACACCCTGTTATTTTTAGATTTCACTGTTGTTTCTAACGCACTTGGACAGACGCGTTACGTTCATATAACGGATGGTTCCTGACCGTCACAATCACTGTGACGCCCCATCTCCAGACCGTCAGAGTCTGTGTTCTGTCAACCCTAAGACAGAATATAACTTGCCAATATTATTTATTGTTAAGCCTAGTTACCTAAGTTTTAACCTGATCATGTGATTTTAAGGTTATTTAATTATTCATGATAGGTATTGCATGTTTTGTTATCTCACTTTTACTTGAGTTATGTTAATTTCATGAAGCCAAATTATATAGTTTTGTATCATAAAGCATGACTTTTTAACATTGTATTGACGGAGTTTTCATCATGATTTTCACATTGATTATACATATCTCTCTCTGTCAATAGAGTCAATTCTGTAAGTACAAGGCACATATTCCGGTATGTTGTCATTAGTTCACACTTTGCACTATAGGAACACAATCTTAGACATGAGGACCTCTCTATTGGATATTCCTTCCAATGGACTAGGAAATCATTATTTCAAGGCCTCTGTAATTCTCCGCGAGCCTGGGATTCCCACTAGGACGCCGAGTTGGTTGTACCATTAAAGCCCATTAACTAGATTACACTACCGTTGATTTTATGATTCTAGTAATGTAACAGCATTGCACTGGACCGTCAGGCTCACGTAACGACCCAATGCCCGACCGTCACATTCCCCTGAGTCTATTTTATCTTTCTGGACTCGGATCACTGTAACGGCCCATTACTGGCGCGTTACATAATATGTAGCACCCCGTATAAAAAAATGATAAAAAATTTTTTATTATTAATATTTTCCAAATAAAAAAATATATTAGATAAACTCTATAGGAAGCTTAAGTAAGAAGTTGGAACACGGAGCTATCATATGTAAAGATTATTCACTTAACAAGTGGCTTCCTAGTGTAGTTGGTTAAGTAACTTACCTTTAAACTCTCAATGACTAGGGTTCAAATCCTAGCACCCACCATTTACCTTTTGTGCCAAATAATTATATGATATAAGCTAGCAAAATCGACACATGGCCACAAGGCCCCTATAATTTAGCTTACATGACCCCCCTCCAAGCTTGTGATTTTTCTAGACAAACAAACCTGTGTTGGCATATGTCCTTCTCAGACATGAACAACATGTTTGAGCTGGCATCGCACTGAGATGCGAATTATGTAGGATCTTATCCCCTCCTGACTATCCCAAAACACTATAATACTCCCTATACTAAGACTCCCTTCATAATCCTAGCACCCACCATTTACCTTTTATGCCAAATAATTATATGCTATAAGCTAGCAAAACCGACACATGGCCACAAGGCCCCTATAATTTAGCTTACATGACCCCCCTCCAGGCTTGTGATTTTTCTAGACAAACAAACCTGTGTTGGCATCTGTCCTTCTCAGACATGAACAACATGTTTGAGCTGGCATCGCACTGAGATGCGAATTATGTAGGATCTTATCCCCTCCTGACTATCCCAAAACACTATAATACTCCCTATACTGAGACTCCTTTCATTCTTCCGAAGACTTGCTGCAGAGAAGGGGGAGCCTCCTCTGATGTTTCAGAAGAAAGCTGCCCTTTTTTCTTCCATCTATACCTAGCTGTCGTCTCAGAGAGTAGGTGTTCTCAATTTTTAACTAAACTAGTAGCTAATCTAGGATAATTAGTCTAGGCAGTTAGTCTTAGGCTCATCTCCATGCGATATTTCATGTTTATACAGCATGTGTTAGTCTCATAGTTATCATGTATTAGCTTTAATCTAAGAAAAGTAGTAAAATTAGTAAAGTAATTAGTTTCACAACCAGGATAATTAACATGCAATAGCTTCAATCTGGGACAATTAGCAAGTATTAGTCTCATGCCTTCAATCTGGGATAATTAGCAAGTATTAGTCTTATGCCCTAGATAACTAACATGAATTAGCTTTATTAACTAATCTAAAAGTACACCTAATCTATTAGCATGCTTAATTAACCTGTTAATCTACTAAAACACTTCAATGTCAACACCTCTACATATAACACTTCCATATATATATAATGCAAGTGTTGACACCTCCTGTCAACACTTCCATACACATGTCGACACTTCCATAGTATATGTAACAAGTGTTGACACCGGTGTTGACACCTCGTGTCATCACTTCCATACATATGTCATACATATGTCGACACTTGCAACATATATAGTCAAATGACACAACACTTGCAGCATATATAGTCAAATGACACAGGTGTTGCCCAAGTGTTGCGAGAGTGTTGACACCTACGCAACACCTACACGACACTTACCAGGTGTTGCCCAAGTGTTGCGAGAGTGTTGACACTTACGCGACACCTACGCGACACTTACGTGTTGCCCAAGTGTTGCAAGAGTGTTGACACCTACGCGACACTTACGCGACACCTACGCAACACCTACGCGACACTTACGTGTTGCCAAGTGTTGCGAGAGTGTTGACACCTACGCGACACTTACGCGACACCTACGCAACACCTACGCGACACTTACGTGTTGCCCAAGTGTTGCGAGAGTGTTGACACCTACGCGACACTTACGCGACACCTACGCGACACACAATACATACGTGAACATATAAGCCGTAGAAGAACCTCATGTGTCGACACACAAAACATTGTAATATTAACTGTACAACAGAGACCAAAAATGAACAGTAAGTGTCGACACATGCTGTGAACTTAATGAAAAACAACATAAAGCCCCTCAACAAGTGAAAGAAAGTATGAACAAGTTATGAACCTCCACCAAGGATATTGAAGACACTTAGATTGAAGATCTTCAGGCCTGCAAAAATAAAATATTTGAATCAAATTTTGTTATATATATATAGAGAGAGAGAACAGAATATAATATAAAATGGACCCCTCCATTCTTACAGAGTATATACATATAGAATAATGTAATATATACATAATATATATAGACCATTGAAAAATATGTAGATACACATATAGAAAAATATATAGATATACATGAATATATATATAATTAAATGCCGACACCTCCTTATATATATAAATGTCAACACCAGCAAGTTTAGTCTCATACCCCGTGATAATTAGCATGTATTAACTTCAATCCAGGGTAATACTTAACCTGTTAGTTGATATACTCATCAATTAGCATACCTAATTAACTTGTTAGTCTACCTAATCTATACACCATATTTGGTATAGATAGAGTTATGGCTATCTAGAAACTATGTCTCCATTAAGTTTCCTGTAAAATGTAAACTAGTATGATACGTAATGTTAAAAAAATTTTGATATGTAAAACATGAAATGAATGCTCGTAAACCGCACAAATTCCCTTATCTGTCCATGTCATCAATTTTACATAAATCAGCTTAAATTGAAGTGCGCCCATGACCCGGACACTATAACAACGACTATACAACAGACACTTGTTCTAAACATAAAATGGGCAAAACTGCCACCTATAAACCTATTAAAATTCTGTTAACCAATAGATCATCTAGTTAACCCCTATTGTCATTAGTTAAACCATTGGTTAAACCAAAGCCTACAAGGCACCAATCTCACCTAGTTTTTTTTATGTATCGAACGTTACGGGTTTTTACTCCTAGTTCGTCCCTACATAACGCTACGCCTTGGATTCTATTCTATAATCCACCTTATATACATCCTACCGGGTCAACCCTTGAAATTCCATATTGGCTATAAACGAGAGTGGATGTCGACAAACATGACCAATGCTGTGCATATAGGGCTCGGTCTGGTCCTGGGAGGAGCACCCGAAGGTACTTGTGCCCATGGGAGTTTATTGACCACGGTGTTTAGCATTGCACCGGAGTACTTGCTTGCTAGACTTTAGGCATTCCACTCATTCTCGTGACATTACTTGATTGATTGACTTGAGACCCGCAGAAGGGTAAAAGTGTTTACTTGAATGCATTATAAATAGTCAATTCCAGTTATACATGCTTGAAACTACTTTGTTTACTATTTCTAGCTTGATTAACATGTTACTATTCCAGTTATTACTTCTCAGTTATCACTGGCTTGATATCATTTACTATCACTTGCTACTGCTGCTTGAAATTGTGAAATCTATATACTCTCACTTCCTACTCATGTCGATTCTACGATTCTTTGATATCTATCTGTCTGCATGCATAGGTTACCTACATTAAATGAATGTGTAATTCACTTAAAGCATGTTAGAACTTGAGATGTAAATCTTACTGAGCGATTCGCTCATCTAGTTATTTTCTAACCTTTTCAGGTAGTTCGGATATCAGCCAGAACTCGGAAGGAAATGAGTCTGAGTGATGAGTGTAGAAATAGAGTTATCATGTTATCTTGTTAATTGTGCTGGTGTAAATTGTGTTATTGTAATCCCACTTATGTCAGTCATATCTAGTTATGTTAGACGTCAGTTGTGTTAGTCCAATTGATTAGAACTGTAATAAGGGCTTGAAGCCTAGTAGTTGGACTTGGAATTATATGTAGTTGTCATTTGATTAGTTGTAACAATGGTCAGCTCGTCCTATTTGTATTAATTTCAAGTTAAATCTTAGTTATCTGCGCACTCTATTAACTATCAAAATGAAGAATTCCATCAAATAGCTAGCTCGCTTTGGTTCTATATAAAACTGTCACGCCACGGGTAAGCTTCCGCGCTCGGGACGTGACAGCTTTCTTGGTATCAGAGCCTAGGATTTCAATTTCTTAAGTAAAAACCCGAGTCCAAAGATATAAATGTCTAATAGAACTGTCTATGGATAGGTTTAGATCTTACCTGGTGAGATGGGTAAAGCCAAGGGTTAAGTTTAATAATGACAATTGACCCCATAATAACGAAACCCAATATTTATTACACCTTAATTCTTTTGTAGGATTATGGCCGCTGAAAGAGCACAATGGCGCGAGATGCAGCGCATTGTGCAGGGACTTACGCAGGCGCTACAGCAAGTGGCGCAAGGCGGTGTTGGCGGTGCTCACCGTGGAGCTGGTGACCTTCACCGAGATTTTCGTAACATGAACCCACCAAGATTCATGGGTTCGGTGGACCCCGATGAAGCCAAGAATTGGCTGAAGGAAATTGAGAGGATCTTCCGTGTAATGCAATGCACGGATACAGAGAAGGTTCTATTGGCTACGTTCCAACTAGAACGGGATGCTCGATGGTGGTGGGAATCCGTAGAAGCAACACTGCCCGACAACCATGTCACCTGGGTGGATTTTGTTGAACACTACAACAACAAGTATTTTTCTGACCGTGTTCAAGAGAAGAAGGCCACGGAATTTGTCGCGTTAAAGCAACGGAGCCTGAAGGTGGCCGAATATGAGGCCCAATTCTCAAGACTTTCCCGTTATGCACCCCACTTGGTGTGTACAGAAAATATGAAAGCAAGGAGATTCCTCAACGGACTACGGCCCCAATATATTACACAATTGGCGCTAATGGACATCCAAGTCTATTCAGAAATGGTTCAGCGTGCTCAATTGTTGGAAGATGCCACTGAATTCTCTAAAAGGATTCGAGATAGGGACAAGAAGGAACCCGTCCCTAATATGGGAAACTTCAAACCACCATTTGGCAAGAAGTGATTCTTAAATGGAGGAGAATTTTTCAAAGAGAAGAGGTTCCAGAAAAGCAACAAGCCCTTCTCTACAATCAACAATAAGCCTTCCTCCGCCATCACACCTTCCAAGGAAATCTGCAAGTATTGTGACAAGGCTGGTCATAAGACTGAGGAATGCTGGAGGAAACTGGGAGCATGTCTCCAATGTGGGAGTCGAGAGCATCGAATCCCCGATTGCCCCTTGATGAAGGAACAAGCCAATAAAGACGAGAAACGTCTGGTAAAGAAACAAGGCCGTCTACAAGCTCTTCAAGGGACGGAACCCATGGAAGGAGGAATCGTGGAAGGTACATTAACTGTTTGCTCTAAACCTACAAAAGTTCTATTTGATACTGGAGCAACTCATTCATTTGTTTCCAAGAGAGTTACTGCCTCGTTTTCTAAAGAACCTGAATGGTTAGATTTAGTAATATCTACACCTCTTGGAAACAAGTCTGATATCATGCATCACTACCCAAGTTGTGAGGTTATGGTCCAAGGTAACAATCTACCAGTCGACCTGATATGCCTTGATATGGAGCATTATGACGTCATATTAGGAGCTGACTGGTTATCCACCTACCAAGCAACGGTAGACTACCGGCATGGCAAGATAACTTTTGCTGATTATTCCGAGTTAGTTTATGTTAGCCCTCGGAATAAATCCCCTCTCATCTCAGGTCTTCGAGTTAGCAAACTTGTGAATAAAGGATGTGTGGCTTTCTTAGCTTTTGTGACTACCACGGAAGTCGAGAAGACAAGAGTGGAAGATATTCGAGTAATCCGGGACTTTCCCAATGTATTTCCAGAAGAATTACCTGGTTTACCCCCAGTAAGAGAAGTGTCGTTCACTATCGACATTATTCCTGGTGCCGGTCCTGTGTCTAAGGCACCTTATAGAATGTCTATCGCCGAGTTGAAGGAGCTAAAAGAGCAGCTAATGGATTTACTGAAAAAGGGATTCATTAGGCCGAGTACTTCCCCCTAGGGAGCACCCATGCTCTTTGTTAAAAAGAAGGATGGAACATTTAGGCTATGCATTGATTATCGGCAGTTGAACCATCTTACAATCCAGAATAAGTACCCGCTGTCGAGAATTGACGAGCTGTTCGACCAATTGTCTGGAGCTAACTATTTCTCCAAGATTGATCTTCGGTCTGGTTACCACCAATTGAGGATCAAAGAAGAAGACATATATAAAACTACATTTCGAAGCAGGTATGGGCATTACGCATTTACTGTTATGTCTTTTGGACTAACAAATGCCCCCACAGCTTTTATGCAGTTAATGAACAACATCTACATGCCTTATTTAGACCAATTTATTGTGATCTTTATTGATGATATATTGATCTATTCAAAAATTGAAGAAGATCATGAAGTGCATCTCAAGAAGGCATTACAGATATTGCGAGACAACAAGATATATGCCAAATTCAGCAAATGCCAGTTCTGGCTTGAAGAAGTGTCCTTCTTAGGCCATGTCATATCAAAGAATGGAATTTCTGTTGATCCTGCGAAGGTCGAAGTTGTACAAAATTGGGGACGACCAACAAATGCAACGGAGATTCGTAGCTTCTTGGGTCTAGCTGGCTACTACCGGCATTTTATTAAGGACTTCTCCAAGATTGTTGTCCCTCTTACCAGATTGACTGGCAAGGAAGTGCCTTATGAATGGAGTGAAGACTGTGAGAAGAGTTTCCTAACTTTGAAGGATCTCTTGACTACTGCTCCGGTCTTATCTCTACCAATTGAAGGAGAGAAGTACGAGGTATATACCGATGCATATGGTATCGGCCTCGGATGTGTATTGATGCAGAATGGAAGAGTCATTGCATACTCTTCCCGGCAATTAAGGAAGCATGAAGAAAACTACCCTGTGCATGATTTGGAACTAGCCGCGGTGGTATTGGCTTTAAAGATCTAGAGGCACTATCTCTATGGAGAGCAATTCACTGTATACTCCGATCATAAAAGCCTTAAATATCTATTCTCTCAAAGAGAGCTGAACATGCGACAAAGGCGTTGGCTCGAGTATCTCAAGGATTTCGACCTCACTATACAATATCATCCTGGTAAGGGTAATTCCATAGCAGATGCCCTTAGTCGGAAGCCGAGAGCCCTAATAACCAACTGTATGGTTCAAGAATGGAAGCTGCTGGAAAAATTCTCTGAACTCAATATAAGCATGGATGAGAATGACGGATGTATTACTCTATCTCTCATAAGTGTACATCCGGATTTGCTAGCTGAAATCAAGAGGTTGCAAGAAGAAGATCCTACCCTAGTGGAAATAAAAGAAAAGTTGGACGAGAAATCTGATTTCAAGTTGGCACTCGATGGCATATTATTATACCATGAACGGACATGTGTACCAGACAGTCCTGAGCTGAAGAAGAGGATTCTTGAAGAAGCTCACCGATCGAGGTATACGATCCACCCTGGAGCCACTAAGATGTACCAAGACATAAAAAGAACCTTTTGGTGGCCCAATATGAAAAGGGAGATAGCAGACTTCGTGACTAGATGCTTGACATGCCAACAGGTGAAGGCGGAACATCAGAAGCCCGCTGGAAGATTGCATCCACTAGATATCCCCAAGTGGAAATGGGAAGACATCGGTATGGACTTTATCATGGGTTTGCCAAAGTCTAGGGGCAGATATGATGGAATTTGGGTAATCATCGATCGCCTTACTAAATCAGCTCATTTCTTGCCTATCAAGAGTCGATGGTCGATTGATGTTCTTGCTGCCCTATATATCAAGGAGATTACTAGATTGCATGGAATTTCTGTGTCTATAGTATCTGATCGAGACCCGCGCTTTACTTCTTTTTTTTGGAAGGGTCTACAACACTCTTTGGGGATGAAACTTAATTTCAGCACTGCTTTTCATCCCCAGACAGATGGACAGACTGAAAGAACAAATCAGGTTGTTGAAGATATGTTAAGTGCGTGTATTATAGATTTCGGCGGAAGCTGGCACGACCACTTACCCCTAGCCGAATTTACCTACAATAACAGTTATCAAGCCAGTATCCAGATGGCACCTTTCGAGGCACTTTATGGCAGGAGTTGTCGATCTCCAATATGCTGGGATGAAGTCGGTGAAAGACAACTTCTAGGCCCAGATATGGTTAGAGATTCAACTGAAAAGATACACCTTATTAGAGAGAGACTCAAGGTAGCTAAGTGCAGGCAAAAATCTTATGCTGATAACAGAAGGAGAGATTTGGAATTTCAAGTGGATGACCATGTATTTCTCAAGGTATCTCCCGACCGAGGTATTAGAAGATTCGGTGTTAAGGGCAAGCTTACACCAAGGTTTATCGGTCCATTTGAAGTATTAGAAAGAGTGGGCGAGGTGGCTTACCGCATTGCCTTACCTCCTCAACTCTCGGAAGTGCACAATATATTCCATATTTCTATGCTGAAGAAGTATGAGCACGATCCTCTCCACGTCATCGATCACACTGACTTGGTGATACAGAAGGACCTCACCTATGAGCAAAGGCCAGTAAAGATTCTCGACCAAAAAATCTGAGTTCTAAGGAACAAGACGATCCCTATGGTTAAAATTCAATGGAATCGATGCTTAGAACAAGAAGCTACATGGGAAACCGAGGAGTCTATGAGAAGGAGATTTCCAGAGTTATTCTAGTCCGTAAGTGATTCTCACCCTCCTTGTCTCCATATATGCAATTGAATTTGGGGACCAAATTCTTTTAAGTAGGGGAGGGTGTAACACCCCGTATAAAAAAATGATAAAAAATTATTATTATTAATATTTTCTAAATAAAAAATATATTAGATAAACTCTATAGGAAGCTTAAGTAAGAAGTTGGAACACAGAGCTATCATATGTAAAGATTATTCATTTAACAAGTGACTTCCTAGTGTAGTTGGTTAAGTAACTTGTCTTTTAATCCAATGACCAGTGTTCAAATCGTAGCACCCACCATTTACCTTTTGTGCCAAATAATTATATGCTATAAGCTAGCAAAATCGACACATGGCCACAAGGCCCCTATAATTTAGCTTACATGACCCCCCACCAGGCTTGTGATTTTTCTAGAAAAACAAACCTGCGTTGGCATTTGTCCTTCTCAGACATGAACATCATGTTTGAGCTGGCATCGCACTGAGATGCGAATTATGTAGGATCTTATCCCCTCCTGACTATCCCAAAACACTATAATACTCCCTATAGTGAGACTCCCTTCATTCTTCCGAAGACTTGCTGCAGAGAAAGGGGAGCCTCCTCTGACGTTGCAGAAGAAAGCTGCCCTTTTTTCTTCCATCTATACCTAGCTGTCGTCTCAGAGAGTAGGTGTTCTCAATTTTTAACTAAACTAGTAGCTAATCTAGGATAATTAGTCTAGGCAGTTAGTCTTAGGCTCATCTCCATGCGATATTTCATGTTTATACAACATGTGTTAGCCTCATAGTTATCATGTATTAGCTTTAATCTAAGAAAAGTAGTAAAATTAGTAAAATAATTAGTTTCACAACCAGATAATTAGCATGCAATAGCTTCAATCTGGGACAATTAGTAAGTATTAGTCTCATGCCTTCAATCTGGGACAATTAGCAAGTATTAGTCTCATGCCCTAGATAACTAACATGAATTAGCTTTATTAACTAATCTAAAAGCATACCTAATCTATTAGCATGCTTAATTAACCTGTTAATCTACTAAAACACTTCAATGTCAACACCTCTACATATAACACTTCCATATATATATAATGCAAGTGTTGACACCTCCTGTCAACACTTCCATACACATGTCGACACTTCCATACATATGTCATACATATGTCGACACTTGCAACATATATAGTCAAATGACACAACACTTGCAGCATATATAGTCAAATGACACAGGTGTTGCCCAAGTGTTGCGAGAGTGTTGACACCTATGCAACACCTACATGACACTTACCAGGTGTTGCCCAAGTGTTGCGAGAGTGTTGACACTTACGCGACACCTACGCGACACTTACGTGTTGCCCAAGTGTTGCGAGAGTGTTGACACCTACGCGACACTTACGCGACACCTACGCAACACCTACGCGACACTTACGTGTTGCCAAGTGTTGCGAGAGTGTTGACACCTATGCGACACTTACGCGACACCTACGCAACACCTACGCGACACTTACGCGACACCTACGCGACACACAATACATACGTGAACATATAAGCCGTAGAAGAACCTCATGTGTCGACACACAAAACATTGTAATATTAACTGTACAACAGAGACAAAAAATGAACAGTAAGTGTCGACACTAGTGTCGACACATGCTGTGAACTTAATGAAAAATAACATAAAGCCCCTCAACAAGTGAAAGAAAGTATGAACAAGTTATGAACCTCCACTAAGGATATTGAAGACACTTAGATTGAAGATCTTCAGGCCTGCAAAAACAAAATATTTGAATCAAATTTTGTTATATATATATATAGAGAGAACATAATATAATATAAAATGGACTCCTCCATTCTTACAGAGTATATACATATAGAACAATGTAATATATACAGAATATATATAGACCAATGAAAAATATGTAGATATACATATAGAAAAATATATAGATATACAGGAATATATATATAATTAAATGCCGACACCTCTTTATATATATAAATGTCAACACCAGCAAGTTTAGTCTCATATCCCGTGATAATTAGCATGTATTAACTTCAATCCAGGGTAATACTTAAGCTGTTAGTTGATATACTCATCAATTAGCATACCTAATTAACTTGTTAGTCTACATAATCTATACACTAGATTTGGTATAGATAGAGTTATGCCTATCTAGAAACTATGTCTCCATTAAGTTTCCTGTAAAATGTAAACTAGTATGATACGTAATGTTAAAAAAAAATTTGATATGTAAAGCATGAAACAAATGCATGTAAACCGCACAAATTCCCTTATCTGTCCATGTCATCAATTTTACATAAATCAGCTTAAATTGAAGTGCGCCCATGACCCGGACACTATAACAACGACTATACAACAGACATTTGTTCTAAACATAAAATGGGCAAAACTGCCACCTGTAAACCTATTAAAATTCTGTTAACCAATAGATCATCTAGTTAACCCCTATTGTCATTAGTTAAACCATTGGTTAAACCAAAGTCTACAAGGCACCAATCTCACCTAGTTTTTTTTTATGTATCGAACATTACGGGTTTTTACTCCTAGTTCATCCCTACACAACGCTACGCCTTGGATTCTATTATATAATCCACCTTATATACATCCTACCGGGTCAACCCTTGAAATTCCATATTGGCTATAAACGAGAGTGGATGTCGACAAACATGACCAATGCTGTGCATATAGTGCCCGGTCTGGTCCTAGGAGGAGCACCCGAAGGTACTTGTGCCCATGGGAGTTTATTGACTACTGTGTTTAGCATTGCACCGGAGTACTTGCTTGATAGACTTTAGGCATTCCACTCATTCTCGTGATATTACTTGATTGATTGACTTGAGACCCACAGAAGGGTAAAAGTGTTTACTTGAATGCATTATAAATAGCCAATTCCAGTTATACATGCTTGAAACTACTTTGTTTACTATTTCTAACTTGATTAACATGTTACTATTCCAGTTATTACTTCTCAGTTATCACTGGCTTGATATCATTTACTATCACTTGCTATTGCTGCTTGAAATTGTGAAATCTATATACTCTTACTTCCTACTCATGTCGATTCTACGATTCTTTGATATCTATCTGTCTGCATACATAGGTTACCTACATTAAATGAATGTGTAATTCACTTAAAGCATGTTAGAACTTGAGATGTAAATCATACTGAGCGATTCGCTCATCTAGTTGTTTTCTAACCTAATTAGGTTGTAATATCCCGGACCTTTCGGATCCTTCTTCATGGGTCCCGGATCTAGTTTTCGGAGCGTCCGGCTCCGTTGTGTCCGAAATTTCGTTTCGGACATCTTTCGTGTTCGGATCGGCGCGATCCGGAGTCGTTTCGGAGGCCCGGAGGCGTTCCGCGGCTTTTTCCGCGCGTGTTTTCCGATTTCCGGTGTGTGTTTCGGCTTTTCTCTTCGGACGCTCGTTGCGGGTGAACCGGGCTGTTCACACGGGCACGAGTGGTACCGTTGCGATCGGTGCGTTCCGAGGATTCCGGAAATGTATTTTTCTAATTTTCGGTATTTTTCCGAAAAATCGGATTTTTCTATATATTCCCATTTTCTTTTCTTTTCTTTTTCTTCTTTTCTCTTTTCTTCTTCTTCTTCCTCCTTCCTCCTCCACCGTGTCTCCCTCCCTCTCCCTCTCTTCCTCCCGGTTGGCCACGGCGAGCTCCCCTCCGGCTGCAGACGGCGGCGGGGCGACGGCGCGGTGACGTGGGCGGCGGCGAGGCGATCGTGCGGGCATACGGCGAGCGTGGGAGGCGTGGAGAGGCGAGATTCTAGCGGCGTTCTTCGCGACTTCGAGCTCGGATCGGAGCGTTTCGTCGCGGACCGGAGGTAGGGTGACGTTCCTTAGCCTCATGTCTTCCTTCCCCGTGAGTTTCAGCTCGAGACGAGGTCGAGAGGGGTTTATTTTGAGCCGGGAAGGGTCGATCATGCCGCGGGGTGAGTTCGTCCGATCCATCGTTTTGAGCCCCGATTTCACGGTTTAAGGGCGTAGGAGCATGCTAGGGGGCTTGGGGGTTCTTCTCTCGCCATTTCCCCCTCCGTGGGGTTTGTTTTGAGGCCGATTGGGCGATTCCGGTGAGGTTCGCCATTTTCTCGCCGGTGAGCGATGTGCGGTCGAACCAGTGGCCGCACAACCCCTATGCGGTTCCGTTCGGACCGTTCATCGGCTCGGCGCGCTTTGGGTGAGGCTTGGCGCGCAGTGGGCTTGGGCGGTCTATCGTGGGACCGCATATCCTAATGTGCGGCCCCACAGCTACCGCCCAACCCCAAGGGTTTTGACCGTTGGTTGTGACCGTTGTGCAGTGCTCTGGGATGTGCGGCCAGGAGCTGACCGCATAACCCCTTGCACGGCCAGGTGCTGGCCGTACATCCCCTAGCGCTATGGTTGGATGTGCGGTCTAGCCCTGACCGCACAACACTTGAACGGCTAAGCCGTAGCCGCCCTTCCCCAAGTGCGGCTAAGGACTAACCGTCCAGGCTTTTTACCGTTGGGAGACGAGCGGCCAGGAGGTGACCGTTCCTCACCCACGTGCGGTCAAGAGTTGGCCGCACATCTGTTTGAACGGTCCTGTGTTGGCCGTTTATCCGTCGTTTGGACCCTGGGTGGAACGGTCCTGATATGACCGTTCTAACCCTTGTGCGGTCCCTGTGTGACCGTACATCCCTGAGCGGCCCAGTGTGGACCGTTCAAGGGTACGGGTTGCGTCGGTGTGTCTCTCGTCGTACAGAGTGTACCGGGAGATGTTGTTGTCAGCTGGTCACCGTGCGTCGGTGTTGGTACAAGGAGCGTTCCTCGTACCTGCAGTTGCACCGTTGTTTTCCGAGACTTGAGAGTCTACTCCTTCTGTGACCCTCCACTAGTCGTAGCCTACTAGTACGCGTGTGCTAGTCGCACCAGGGAGTGGTGTACGGGCTGACCTTTAGAGACGGTTTGTGGACCGGTTACCGTTGGGCCCCACGTCTTGCAGCCAGAGTCCGGCTGAGGGGAAAACCGGTCAGAGGGCCAGACCAGGGACGCGCGGTCTGTGTGTGCACACGTGGTTGGGGGCGGTTGGACCTACGTCGACGGGCGTGACCCCAGCTAGTCACTTGTTGTAGTTACTTGTACGGTGTTTGCGCCTCGGGTAGGACCTACCATGTCAGGCGGTTCACCTGCGGTGCGGTGTAAGACGTCAGGGGACGCTACCGGCTGTGCTTCTAGTGGGTGGTACTCCTGTTGAGTACGGAGTGTCAGACTGTCAGTCGTGTGTTTCCGACCTTCGGGTTTTGACGGTTCGACCGTTGAGTTTCGGTCTTCTCGTACCGTGGCACGTGTGTCGGTTTGCGTGCCGTTAGGGTCTAGTTCTGTAGAGTACAGGGCTTTCCTTTCCGAGGTACCTTCCTACCGCTAGGGTAGTGGTTTCTCATTTTTTTGAGGTAGGGTTCGAGTGATCCCTACTGAGTCTTGTTCCGAGACTCATTCCCTGCGTGTTTTCACCGTGTTTCAGGTGAGGCGCCACCTTCGGGGAGCGTGTCGGGAGCGCAGCGGAAGCGAGGTGCGGGTGCCCAGAGGTAGTGCCAGAGGTCAGAGCCGGGGGATGCCCCGTGTAGCTGTACTTTTCTTTCTTGTCACTGTACTAGTCGTGGACTACTGTTGCTGTTGTTGTTATTTTATTGTGGACCATGTAAAATGTTAATTCATTTCCTGCTTAATATCATAACTGTTTAATTTCTGCAATTATTTGTGATGCTTGTGTAGTTTCCACACCATCCTTTTAACCCTTCCGAGTCTTCGGACTCGTGGGTGGCGGTACGAGTCTCGGGTTATCGGGCCTTCCCGGTAATCGGATTCTCGGGTCGTTACAGCTGGTATCAGAGCGCGGTTGTGGAATTACATGAGAATCATAGGTAATTGTAGTGGTCCACTAGTCCATGACGATGATGTACATGTGACGCTGGCATGGGGCACCGCGTGTTTTATTCTGACCTTCCGTTTCTGAGTTTTCTGTCTTGTGCTTAAGGAGCGAGGATGGCGCCGAGGAGGAGTTCTCGCTCTCAGCAGGGGCAGTCGGCTGGAGGTCAGGAGATCCAGCAGGGGGTCCAGAGGGACCAGGAGGAGCATAGCAGAGTTCCGGGAGCTACCGAGGCCGCGGATGCTGCGAGGGCTCCGGGGGCCGAGGGTTTTCTCCGTGGCATGTACCATCTCATGGCTCAGCAGTTCGGCGGAGAGGCCGGTGAGGGCTCGTCAGTCAGGGGTGGGCCAGGCCGAGCAGTGAGGGATTTCATGCAGTTTCATCCACCTTACTTTAGCGGCCAGGCAGACCCTGATGCGGCTCGTGATTGGCTTGATGAGATGGAGCGGGTGTTCAGTTCTGCGAAGAGTGCTGTCGAGGACAGAGTGGTGTTGGCCTACAACCAGTTGCAGGGTACGGCTCAGAGGTGGTGGTCTTCCGAGTGGAAGACGTCCTTTCAGCTTCGTCCGCTTGAGCAGATCGAGTGGGATGACTTTGTCAGTGCTTTCGAGCGTACGTACTGTCCAGATATTGTTGCTACGCAGCGGATGCGGGAGTTTCTGGAGCTGGTGCAGGGTGACATGTCCGTGTTGCAGTACAGGGCCCGATTTGTCGAGCTGGGTCGGTACGCACCTCATATTATGGAGCATGAGAGGGTGAGGACGACGCAGTTTGTGCAGGGCTTGAGGCTGGAGCTGAGGCACCATCTGATCGCGAATGGGGCCACTGATCTCGAGACGGCGTCTCGTGTTGCGATTTCCTTGGAGATGGATATGCAGAGGACTCGAGGACCGATCAGCCAGGGGCAGTCTGTGTCAGGTCGCAGCCAGCAGTCGGCTACTCAGCAGCAGGGTTTCTTTCAGTCTGCGTCGGGTGGTTCAGGAGTACCGGCATCGGCAGCTTCGGTGACAGGATCTGCGTCCTTTGGCACGAAGGTCAAAAAGTTCTTCAAGAGAGGGTTCGGCAAGAAGAAGTCCAGGGATCAGGGGCAGGCTTCATCGGGCAGTGTGCAGCAGCCGTTTCCTTTGCAGCGACAGGGATCGGTGGGTGGATCGCGAGGACCTTGTCCACGGTGTAGTGGGACCCACCCAGGCAGGCAGTGCACGGCGCCGATCATCTGTTTTCGGTGTGACCAGCCAGGGCATATGGCGCGTGACTGTCCTCAGAGGCCGCCGCAGCAGCAGGTTTCCCAGCAGCAGCAGCAGCAGGGACAGTATCCGCCGCTACCCAGGTCAGCTAGTGTGGGAGGCAGGCAGAGAGCTCGTGGCCAGATCACGCACTTGACCAGGGCAGAGGCAGTAGCGTCGCAGCTCGTGGAAGGTACCGTTCAGATTTTGGGTTGTGCGGCTCGGGTTTTATTTGATTCTGGCGCGTCTCATTCGTTCATTTCGGAGGATTTCGCGTCGAGCGTCGAGGAGCCGGTGACCCAGTTGTCCTGTGATTTGGCTGTGGAGTTGCCTTCGGGTGACTTTATGGTCACTCCGTATTGCTTCGACCAGGTTCCGGTGTGGATCGATGGGCGGAGTATGCCAGGCAGGTTGTATGCGTTGCAGCTTCGGGATTACGACGTGATTCTAGGCATGGATTGGCTCGAGACTCATGGAGCGGTGGTGGATTGTGGGATGAAGAGGGTCTACTTCCAACATCCGAGCAAGAGGACCTTCTATTTCCAAGGTATCCGTTCCGCCTCTTCTCGATTTCTTATCTCTGCTATTCGAGCCCGTCGATTGCTTGATTCAGGTTGTCAGGGTTTTCTCGCGTCTGTGGTTGTGTCTGACCGGATGGAGCCGAATGTCGAGGACATTGCGGTGGTGTGCGAGTTTCCCGATGTTTTTCCTGAGGAGTTGCCTGGATTACCTCCCCAGCGGGAGATCGATTTCGTGATCGAGGTTGTACCTGGTACGGGACCTTTGGCGAAGGCTCCCTACCGTATGGCCCCCGCGGAGTTGAGGGAGTTGAGGGCGCAGTTGCAGGAACTGTTGGCCAAGGGGTACATTCGTCCGAGCTTTTCCCCTTGGGGTGCGCCCGTGTTGTTTGTGAAGAAGAAGGACGGTAGTCTGCGGTTGTGCATTGACTATCGACAGCTGAATGAAGTGACCATTAAGAACAAGTATCCGTTGCCGCGGATTGATGACTTGTTCGACCAGCTTCAGTCTGCGCGAGTGTTCTCGCGGATTGATTTGCGGTCCGGTTACTATCAGCTGAGAATTCGCGAGTCCGATGTGGAGAAGACTGCGTTCAGTACGAGGTACGGGCATTATGAGTTTCTGGTGATGCCGTTTGGGCTCACCAATGCCCCAGCAGCCTTCATGGACTTGATGCAGAGGGTGTTTCATCCGTATTTGGACCAGTTCGTGGTCATTTTCGTGGATGACATCCTTGTTTATTCGCGGTCTGCTGAGGAGCATGCGTACCATTTGGGTGTGGTGCTGCAGACGTTGCGAGATCACCAGTTGTATGCGAAGCTCAGCAAGTGCGAGTTTTGGCTCAGTGAGGTGCACTTTCTGGGGCACGTGATTTCTGGTGATGGCATTTCCGTGGATCCCGCCAAGGTCGAGGCTGTGATGTAATGGCCGAGGCCGAGGTCGGTGACGGAGATCCGGAGTTTCTTGGGGCTTGCGGGTTATTATCGCCGGTTTATCCAGGATTTTTCCCGCATTGCGACCCCGATGACGAGGCTCACGCGGAAGGATGTGCCTTTCGTCTGGTCCGAGGAGTGTGAGCAGAGCTTTAGGGAACTGAAGAGATTGCTCACCTCGGCTCCGGTGTTGGTTTTGCCTTCTGGATCGGGAGGTTTTGTGGTGTGTACAGATGCTTCCGGCGTCGGATTGGGTGCTGTTCTGATGCAGCATGGTAGAGTGGTGGCTTATGCATCTCGGCAGCTAAAGCCCCATGAGGAGAACTACCCTACCCATGACCTTGAGTTGGCGGCAGTGATCTTCGCGCTGAAGATCTGGAGGCATTATCTGTACGGTGAGAAGTTCGAGGTGTTCACTGACCATCAGAGTTTGAGGTATGTGTTCTCGCAGAGAGATCTGAACCTCAGACAAAGGCGTTGGATGGAGTTCATGAAGGACTATGACTTCACCCTGTCTTATCAGCCGGGCAGGATGAATGTCGTCGCCGATGCCTTGAGTAGGAAGGTTGCGGTCAGTACCTTGATGCTGAGGAAGTGGAGGCTCTGGGAACAGGTGCCCGAAGTATCTTTCAGGCTCAAGATTCCCCAGGAGCCAGGGTTGGCAGTGCTTGCGAGTCTGACTGTCACTCCTGCTATTCGTCGTCAGGTGACAGAGGCTCAGCATGCGGACCCTGAGTTGCCCCGGATTCTTGCGATGGCTGATGTGGAGCTCGGCGAGGACGGTGCTGCGAGGTTTCGTGGCAGGCTGTACGTCCCAGCGGAGGAGCAGGTTCGTCGTGCGGTGTTACGCGAGGCTCATGGGAGCAGGTACACTGTGCACCCGGGTGCGACGAAGATGTATCGGAACTTGCGGAGGCAGTTCTGGTGGCCTGGCATGAAGAGAGATGTGGCCGAGTTTGTGGCCAGGTGCCTGATCTGTCAGCAAGTGAAGGCGGAGCATCAGCGACCAGGCGGTACTCTCCAGCCCTTGGATGTTCCTGCTTGGAAGTGGGACCATGTGACCACGGATTTTGTGGTGGGGTTGCCCAGAACCCCGACTGGGCAGGACAGTATTTGGTTGCTGGTGGATCGGCTGACGAAGGTGACGCGGTTGCTACCGGTCAAAGTCAGCTGGAGCGTGCCTAAGTTGGCTCGTCTTTATGTGGAGCGGATCGTGCCGTTGCATGGGGTTCCCATTTCGATCGTGTCGGATCGGGATCCGCGCTTCACTTCTGGATTCTGGAGGAGTTTCCAGCGAGCTCTTGGCACGGAGTTGGCATTTAGCTCGGCGTATCATCCACAGTCAGATGGTCAGTCTGAGAGGACCATTCAGACTTTGGAGGACATGCTGAGATCCTGCTGCCTGGAGTGGCAGGGGAGTTGGATTCATCACCTACCGTTAGTGGAGTTTGCCTATAACAACAGCTTTCATTCGAGCATCGG
Organism: Amorphophallus konjac; assembly: GCA_022559845.1. NCBI lineage: Eukaryota > Viridiplantae > Streptophyta > Magnoliopsida > Alismatales > Araceae > Amorphophallus > Amorphophallus konjac. Next base: position 319,608,797 of record CM040119.1, on the reverse strand, counting down.
CATGGCTCCTTATGAGGCATTGTATGGGCGTCCTTGTCGGACTCCACTTGATTGGTTTGAGGTGGGTGAGCGTGTTTTGACGGGACCGGAATTGGTGCAGCAATGTGTGGACGTTGTGCACCTGGTTCGTCAGAACATGTTGGCGGCCCAGAGTCGGCAGAAGAGCTATGCTGACCGTAGGCGGCAGCCCCTCGAGTTCGCCGTGGGCGATCATGTGTTCTTGAGAGTTTCTCCGATGAAGGGGGTGATGCGGTTTGGACGGCGTGGGAAGCTGAGTCCCCGCTATATTGGTCCTTTCGCGATTGTGGAGCGCATCGGTGAGGTTGCTTACCGGTTGCAGTTACCCTCTGAGTTGGCGTCGGTGCATGACGTGTTCCACGTCTCTATGTTGCGGAAGTATATGCCCGATGACTCTCATGTGCTCGAGTTTTCCGTTTGGCCTGAGGTGACTCCAGATCTTTCTCTCCCAGAGTTTCCGATCCGCGTGGAGGATAGGCGAGAGCAGCGCCTGCGGAACAAGGTTATTCCCTTGGTAAAGGTCGTGTGGCAACGACACTCTGGTGGTGAGGCTTCGTGGGAACGTGAGGACGAGATGCGTCAGCAGTTCCCGTATCTGTTTGAGTGAGTCTTCCTCTTCTTTCCCCTTGGGTTGTTCTCAATTTCGAGGACGAAATTCCTTAAGGGGGGAGGGCTGTAATATCCCGGACCTTTCGGATCCTTCTTCATGGGTCCCGGATCTAGTTTTCGGAGCGTCCGGCTCCGTTGTGTCCGAAATTTCGTTTCGGACATCTTTCGTGTTCGGATCGGCGCGATCCGGAGTCGTTTCGGAGGCCCGGAGGCGTTCCGCGGCTTTTTCCGCGCGTGTTTTCCGATTTCCGGTGTGTGTTTCGGCTTTTCTCTTCGGACGCTCGTTGCGGGTGAACCGGGCTGTTCACACGGGCACGAGTGGTACCGTTGCGATCGGTGCGTTCCGAGGATTCCGGAAATGTATTTTTCTAATTTTCGGTATTTTTCCGAAAAATCGGATTTTTCTATATATTCCCATTTTCTTTTCTTTTCTTTTTCTTCTTTTCTCTTTTCTTCTTCTTCTTCCTCCTTCCTCCTCCACCGTGTCTCCCTCCCTCTCCCTCTCTTCCTCCCGGTTGGCCACGGCGAGCTCCCCTCCGGCTGCAGACGGCGGCGGGGCGACGGCGCGGTGACGTGGGCGGCGGCGAGGCGATCGTGCGGGCATACGGCGAGCGTGGGAGGCGTGGAGAGGCGAGATTCTAGCGGCGTTCTTCGCGACTTCGAGCTCGGATCGGAGCGTTTCGTCGCGGACCGGAGGTAGGGTGACGTTCCTTAGCCTCATGTCTTCCTTCCCCGTGAGTTTCAGCTCGAGACGAGGTCGAGAGGGGTTTATTTTGAGCCGGGAAGGGTCGATCATGCCGCGGGGTGAGTTCGTCCGATCCATCGTTTTGAGCCCCGATTTCACGGTTTAAGGGCGTAGGAGCATGCTAGGGGGCTTGGGGGTTCTTCTCTCGCCATTTCCCCCTCCGTGGGGTTTGTTTTGAGGCCGATTGGGCGATTCCGGTGAGGTTCGCCATTTTCTCGCCGGTGAGCGATGTGCGGTCGAACCAGTGGCCGCACAACCCCTATGCGGTTCCGTTCGGACCGTTCATCGGCTCGGCGCGCTTTGGGTGAGGCTTGGCGCGCAGTGGGCTTGGGCGGTCTATCGTGGGACCGCATATCCTAATGTGCGGCCCCACAGCTACCGCCCAACCCCAAGGGTTTTGACCGTTGGTTGTGACCGTTGTGCAGTGCTCTGGGATGTGCGGCCAGGAGCTGACCGCATAACCCCTTGCACGGCCAGGTGCTGGCCGTACATCCCCTAGCGCTATGGTTGGATGTGCGGTCTAGCCCTGACCGCACAACACTTGAACGGCTAAGCCGTAGCCGCCCTTCCCCAAGTGCGGCTAAGGACTAACCGTCCAGGCTTTTTACCGTTGGGAGACGAGCGGCCAGGAGGTGACCGTTCCTCACCCACGTGCGGTCAAGAGTTGGCCGCACATCTGTTTGAACGGTCCTGTGTTGGCCGTTTATCCGTCGTTTGGACCCTGGGTGGAACGGTCCTGATATGACCGTTCTAACCCTTGTGCGGTCCCTGTGTGACCGTACATCCCTGAGCGGCCCAGTGTGGACCGTTCAAGGGTACGGGTTGCGTCGGTGTGTCTCTCGTCGTACAGAGTGTACCGGGAGATGTTGTTGTCAGCTGGTCACCGTGCGTCGGTGTTGGTACAAGGAGCGTTCCTCGTACCTGCAGTTGCACCGTTGTTTTCCGAGACTTGAGAGTCTACTCCTTCTGTGACCCTCCACTAGTCGTAGCCTACTAGTACGCGTGTGCTAGTCGCACCAGGGAGTGGTGTACGGGCTGACCTTTAGAGACGGTTTGTGGACCGGTTACCGTTGGGCCCCACGTCTTGCAGCCAGAGTCCGGCTGAGGGGAAAACCGGTCAGAGGGCCAGACCAGGGACGCGCGGTCTGTGTGTGCACACGTGGTTGGGGGCGGTTGGACCTACGTCGACGGGCGTGACCCCAGCTAGTCACTTGTTGTAGTTACTTGTACGGTGTTTGCGCCTCGGGTAGGACCTACCATGTCAGGCGGTTCACCTGCGGTGCGGTGTAAGACGTCAGGGGACGCTACCGGCTGTGCTTCTAGTGGGTGGTACTCCTGTTGAGTACGGAGTGTCAGACTGTCAGTCGTGTGTTTCCGACCTTCGGGTTTTGACGGTTCGACCGTTGAGTTTCGGTCTTCTCGTACCGTGGCACGTGTGTCGGTTTGCGTGCCGTTAGGGTCTAGTTCTGTAGAGTACAGGGCTTTCCTTTCCGAGGTACCTTCCTACCGCTAGGGTAGTGGTTTCTCGTTTTTTTGAGGTAGGGTTCGAGTGATCCCTACTGAGTCTTGTTCCGAGACTCATTCCCTGCGTGTTTTCACCGTGTTTCAGGTGAGGCGCCACCTTCGGGGAGCGTGTCGGGAGCGCAGCGGAAGCGAGGTGCGGGTGCCCAGAGGTAGTGCCAGAGGTCAGAGCCGGGGGATGCCCCGTGTAGCTGTACTTTTCTTTCTTGTCACTGTACTAGTCGTGGACTACTGTTGCTGTTGTTGTTATTTTATTGTGGACCATGTAAAATGTTAATTCATTTCCTGCTTAATATCATAACTGTTTAATTTCTGCAATTATTTGTGATGCTTGTGTAGTTTCCACACCATCCTTTTAACCCTTCCGAGTCTTCGGACTCGTGGGTGGCGGTACGAGTCTCGGGTTATCGGGCCTTCCCGGTAATCGGATTCTCGGGTCGTTACATAGGTAGTTCGGATATCAACCAAAACTCGGAAGGGAATGAGTCTTAGTGATGAGTGTAGAAATGGAGTTATCATGTTATCTTGTTAATTGTGCTGGTGTAAATTGTGTTATTGTAATCCCACTTATGTCAGTCATATCTAGTTATGTTAGACGTCAGTTGTGTTCGTCCAATTGATTAGAACTGTAATAAGGGCTTGAAGCCTAGTAGTTGGACTTGGAATTGTATGTAGTTGTCATTTGATTAGTTGTAACAATGGTCAGCTCATCCTATTTGTATTAATTTCAAGTTAAATCTTAGTTATCTGCGCACTCTATTAACTATCAAAATGAAGAATTCCATCGAATAGCTAGCTCGCTTTGGTTCTATATAAAACTGTCGCGCCACGGGTAAGCTTCCGCGCTCGGGACGTGACATAATATAACGGCCTGGTAAATGACCGTTACACGGCTTGTGTATGTTAACCCAAGGTTTGACCAAAAGGTTGATTTCTAAGGTTCTAGATAGACTAATGAAAGTCTAGAACTTATAATCTTAATCAAGGAACCTAATCTAAATGAAGAATGAAAGAATGTACTGTTATGCTGTCGATTATTTCCATAAGCATGACATTGTTTAAGCCTATTTCTTGACTCATACATCCTTATGTTGAAGCATTTATTCATTGATTCTAGTTATCATGAAATTATTGGAAGTACTACCTTATCGGCCATACTTTACTGTTATATTGCGTGGAAGTAGCTTAATTTCTAACTGAAGATGCGATGGAGCACTGATTGTGTTCAAGGGCTCTATGCTAGTCCCCTCGGCTGATTGCCGGAAACATACTATTTTATAAACCATGGGGTATGATGCTACTGGCGTCGCATTGCGCTGGGAGTACTATTTCTATAAATAAGTGAAGATCCACGATACGATACGAAACTACATGACATTATTGTACATGACTTTCTTGCTTGATATTCCACAGAAATTCATGAACTATGTATTCAAAAGAGACTAGTGTGATGAATATGTGGCTTGCTCGTTACATGCTTGCTCATGAAAAGGCCCAAATATCATGTTCATATTATATTCTTGATAAGTCCATTCTTGACAAATCTATCTTACGTGATTATCTTGTTACTTTGGTTAATCGCGTGATTGATTCGCATTTGCATGATTTTGCCTTATTCTTTAGGGCTAAACTGTTAATGACTTTAATAGTGCCTTCATGTTGATACGAAGATACCTACTGGGCAAGTGTGCTCATTACCTATTTCCAATATTTTTCAGGAGATGGAAGTAGTTCGGATTCGGATTCGGGCTATACTAGTAGCGAGTCCGGAAGTGAGTGAAAGTCTTGTAAAGCTTCGAGTGAAGACTTAGGAGTTTATCATGTTTAGATGGAGTCAATGTAATTTTTCTATTTCTTGAGTCTAGTTGAAGGAAAGATAATGAAAAGTTAGTTGTATTATGAATATTGATCATTTTATGAAATAAAGTTGAAGTTTGATTTAATTCTGTGCAATTGCATTATTTGTGTGATTGTCTTGCACTCTGATTAATTCTTGCTTGCAAGAGACTTATCATGCCGGCTGTTCGCGCTCTCCGAGCGAGTCTTCCGCTGTAAATATAGGCTCGGGGCGTGACAATCTTGGTCTATAAAATCGGGTCGGACTATGTATCAATATTATGATGATGTCACTGTTCAAATCAATTCGATTGAACGGTCCAATCGATTCGAATCGAACTAGTTCATTAACTAGTTCAAGAACATGTTTAATTCTGATAACATTGATTAGCAATTATATTATTACATTAATTAACAATTATATTATTGCATTAATTTAATAATACATAAATATCATTTAAATCTAAGTTTTTATATTATTTTGTAAAGTGAAGTGACGTGAATGTAAATAAATATGATATTTTTATATAATTCACATTTATACAGCTGTTAATATATTTATAAAAATATTTGTTATAAATCTTTATTTAATAATAATTTTGTAGAAATTAAAAGATAAAATAATAAAAATTAAAAATCTCCCCGGATGAAAAGTTGCTATTTCCTATTGGTCAGGCGCAATGTACCCGGTTCAGAATACTTCCTCCGCTCGATCTATTTGTTAGATCTTTGATTTCCCGACCCGCGGCCATCTTTTTTTATGTTTTTTTTTCTGGCCCCCTTTCTCCCTCCTGCTACTGTTCTCCGCAGCACACCCGAATCGGACATCTCCGAGCTCGAACCCTCTCCGGATTCCAAACCAGCAACGCGAAAACCCTAATCCGTGCTCTTCTTCCCTTCCCCTCCCCTCCTCACCCCCACCTTCCCCAGTTGCAGCAGGCAAACCCTAGGGTTCCGGGAAGGGTTCGGGCAGAAGCCATGTCGAAGAGGAAATTCGGCTTCGAGGGCTTCGGCATCAACCGCCCCGCCACCTACAGCTTCGAGCGCGCCCCCGCCCCCCAGCGCCTCTACGTCCCCCCCTCCTCCCGCGGCGGCGGCCACGACAACTACGACGACCACGACGTCGACGACATCGACTACGACCAGCCCGATGCACCTGATGCGTCGGCTGGGGGCACGGCGGACGACGGCGAGGTCGACCCGTTGGACGCGTTCATGCAGGGGATCCAGGAGGAGATGCAGCGGGCGCCGGTGGCCTCGGCGGGGGAGAAGAAGGACAAGGGGGAGCGGTTCCAGGCGGAGGACGATGACGACCCCGTGGAGAGCTTCCTCAGGGCGAAGAAGGACGTTGGGTTGGCGTTGGCCTCGGAGGCCCTCCACGCGGGGTACGACTCGGACGAGGAGGTGTACGCTGCGGCCAAGGCCGTGGACGCGGGGATGGTGGAGTACGATTCTGATGACAACCCTGTGATTGTTGACAAGAAGAAGATTGAGCCGATTTCCCCGCTCGATCACGGCACCATCGATTACGAACCGTTCAACAAGGACTTCTATGAGGAGAAGCCCTCCATATCGGGTATGTTTAAAATAAAATTTTCGTTTTTCGCCTGTTTTGTGTGGGTTTTTTGAGAGTCTAGCTGGAATTTGTAGACTGATCAGAGATTTATGCCGTGATGTATAAAGTCTTCTTGTTTCCTTGCGGTCTGGCAAATGATAACAGACCGTGTTTTTTTTTTTGAAAGTAATAACAGAGTGTTAAATTTCCTGTAAACAAGTGCTGCAAGACATTGTGATGGGAAAAGGGTCCGGCAATACCTCCCTTCTCGAACGGCCTTGATATCTGTTGCATCTTCTAGGGAACAGCCTGCGTTCACTGGAATCTGGGATGCCTATGATTCATTTATGAACTTTTATGTTCTATCTGATAAAGTTTAAACCTTTTGTAGAAAGTGAGTTTCTCACAAACTTAATTGAGTTATGACCTATAGATGCTAATTCAAGTATATCTTGAACCTCAGTATTTTTTGTCAAGAATGAGGACTTGTGCCACACTCAGATGACAATACCTGTAAACAAGTACTGCAAGACATTCTGATGGGAAAAGGGTCGGGCATAGGTCTGTTTTGCTGGAGGGTACTAAACATTCTTAGCACTTGGGAGTTGGGAGTATAAAAGGGCCCTTTCCAAAAGGTTCCTTTCCCAAGACTAACAAGTGTATTCGGTGGTTGAGCAAAGCAGTTGGGAATCAGATTTACAATGTCCTATCGTCTGTTGTTTATGCAACGGAGAAGATCACAGTTATTTTGGGTTAAACTAGGATGAGGGTATTTGGTTTGTCGATAATGAAAAACTAACAAAGTTCGCCATATTTTCCCTTGCAGAAGAGATTTTGGGTTAGGCAGGATGTGCACTTGCCCTAACCTTGCCAGTTTCTGTTCTTGGTTTGGACATAATAGAGGTTGCATGAATAACCCATTTCTTAACTTCAACCACAGTCTCACTCTTGCCTCTGGAAAAACTGGAAATAAGGGAGAATTTAGGTATATGCTATGAACTCTTGCCTGGTCCTCATGTGACTAGGTTGTTGGAGTTCATTCACCATCATCATCGTCATCAAAGCTTATTTGAAGTCAGCTACATGAATTCTATCTTGCCATTCAATTTCTTCGAGTACCATGTTAGTAGTTAAACCTGGAAAAGTCATATTTTTTACTTAGGCCTTGTTTGGAAACAAGTTGGGAAACTTGATTCTAATCATGAGGAAACATGAGGGGACAAAAGGGAGACAAATCAATCATTAAACGCTTCGCAATGAGAAATTTTTTGCAAAATCTGTTTCCATAAATGTTGAGAGAGAAATGAAAAGAAGGGCCCTTTTCTCTTCTCTTTCTGGGCCGATTTGATAATCGGTCAGAACAAGGGTTCTGCCCTACCCGAGCGGAGGTAGCGTATTTGTGCCCTCTCGCTCGAATCCGCATTCCGCCTTATTTGACCAAAATCAGCCCAAAATTGGCTGTTCTACTGGGGTAGGCAGGTGATTATCAAAGCGGGGGCTGGCAGTTACCGGCGAATATGCACTGGGAAACCGGCGAGTAGGTGCTCGTAACCGCCCTATTCGATTATCAAATCGGCCTTCTAGGAATTTCCAAAAACTAAGAATATCCTGCTTTTGTGGATTCAAATCATTGAAGAGAGACAACCCCCCAAGAAAGCTATTTTTTTTCTGACTGTATCATTTTTCTACCTATGTTCCCTAATGCCACCTTAGTACATTGAACCAGCTTGTTTTGAAGTCTTCCTTGATTCCTTTTTACCATCTTCCTCTTCCATTCTATCCTCCTTCTAACCGGCACTGAACTTGGAGGATGGTGCTAGGCCAATTTTCCTGACATAACGTCAACTGAAGCTACTCCTAAATCTGCACCGATGCAAATATTCTAAATCTTTTCCTGTTGTCTTTCTATCTATATCTACATCTTCATATCTGCTATATAAATTTTCTGCATGTGTCCTTTTCCCTTGTCATCTAGCATTCAGTGCCATATAACAATTCCAGTCCTACAGTGATTTTATGAAAGTTATACTTAGGCTTCAAAGATACACATCAATCACAAAGGATTCTAAATGTGCTTACATGCAACGTAGGACTAGCTTGCCCATGAATCATTATCAGATCCGGCTGACCACTCCTTAAGTTATTAAAGCTGTATTTAATTTAAGTAATCATAAAGACATTAGATTTTGTGACATGTTGACAATATTCTTACTCAGCATTTAAATCCTTTATACATTGATCAGCTAAAACAATATCATCATCAAGTAGTGTGCCCCAAGGAATATTGTCGTGGAATTATTATCTCTTTACCAATGTCAAAAGTAGGGGGATATGAATGCAGTTCTTGATCCTTGATGCATTCCTATAGTAATAAACTCAAGACTTTCCAGCAATAGCTCTTACACTGGCAATGATTTTATTGACCTTTGTTAGGTGTTTATTTTAAACAATCTCAGTTTGGAAGATTATTGAGCTGTTCTATGTTGTGTTTGTGTCAGGAATGACTGAGCAAGATGTTACTGAATATAGAAAAAGCTTGGCTATAAGGGTTTCAGGTTTTGATGTGCCAAAGCCAATTAAGCAATTTGAAGACTGTGGTTTTTCTTTCACATTAATGGGTGCTATTTCGAAACAAGGCTATGAGAAGCCAACATCAATACAGTGCCAAGCTTTGCCCATTGTCCTCTCTGGAAGAGACATTATCGGCATTGCAAAAACTGGTTCTGGTAAGACTGCTGCATTTGTGCTTCCAATGATTGTTCATATAATGGACCAGCCTGAACTTGAGAAAGAAGAGGGTCCAATAGGAGTAGTATGTGCACCTACAAGAGAATTAGCACATCAGATATATCTAGAGTCAAAGAAATTTGCAAAATCTCATGGTATACGTGTCACAGGCGTCTATGGTGGAATGTCTAAACTTGAACAATTTAAAGAACTCAAGGCTGGTTGTGAAATAGTTGTTGCAACTCCCGGGAGATTGATTGATTTACTAAAGATGAAGGCTCTAACTATGTTGAAGGCAACTTACCTAGTTCTTGATGAGGCTGACAGAATGTTTGATCTTGGATTTGAGCCACAAGTGAGATCAATCGTTGGCCAGATTAGACCAGACCGACAGACTTTACTATTTTCAGCAACCATGCCACCCAAAGTTGAACGGCTAGCCCGAGAAATTCTCACAGACCCTATCAGAGTTGCAGTAGGTGAAGTTGGAAGGGCTAATGAAGACATTACTCAGGTTGTTAATGTAATTCCATCTGATGCGGAGAAGATGCCTTGGCTTCTGGCAAAACTGCCTGAAATGATTGATGAGGGAGATGTTCTTGTTTTTGCTTCTAAGAAGGCTATGGTAGATGAGATCGAGTCCCAGCTGATTCAGAAAGGTTTCAAGGTTGCAGCTCTCCATGGTGACAAAGACCAGGCTTCCCGCATGGACGTCTTGCAGAAGTTTAAATCTGGCATCTACCATACCCTCATTGCTACTGATGTTGCTGCACGTGGACTTGACATCAAGTCAATTAAGTCAGTTGTGAACTTCGATATCGCTAGAGATATGGATATGCATGTCCATCGAATTGGAAGAACTGGTCGTGCTGGAGATAAAGATGGTGTTGCATATACTCTGATTACACAGAAAGAAGCTCGGTTTGCTGGTGAATTGGTAAATAGTTTGGTTGCTGCTGGTCAAAATGTGCCTGTTGAGCTGATGGATCTTGCTATGAAGGTAAAAACATCATTGAAATTGGATAATGCTTTTGATTCTGTCATCTGGTGCTGTTTTTGTCATTTTTGCACCTACCTTGGCTCTTTAGACTTGAAGCATTAATAGTCCTTTCTATTTCTCATTAGTTCTTTATCCTTTCTTTTCTCTTGTTCATATTTTTATTATCTAAACTATCAAAAGGGTTTATAGTGGTTACTACATTCGGTTGTCATGAAAGATGGGTCATTTCTCTTGCTTTCTTGAGAGTCTTAAAATCTTTTATTTTATTTTTTTATTGGGGCCCCTTTCACATAGTGGCTGGGAGCCTGGACCCACAGCACAAGGATGTAGTTCAAATCTGGTAATGCCCTGAGATTTCTATTTCAAGGAGTATGTTTCAGCTTTTATTCCTGAAGTAGTGCTCCTTTTTAGCCTTGGAGCAGTTCTCTTAATCTTCGAATGTGGGATCTCCTGGTTGCAAAACAAAGTGGTTACCACTTTTCTATGCAGTGATGTGCAATTTTATTAATTTAATGTCTCTCCCCTTTGCTTATCTCATTTTCCCCCTTTTCTGATTGTCTTTCAATGCACATTACTTTTTATAGGTTTATATGCACAAATACTCCGTGGTGTCCGCAACTTGCATAATAGGGAAAAAAATCTGCAAAGTTGATCAGTTAACATTATTCTGTACCATATCTGATCATCTTTTGTTTCATATGCAAAATTTTTAGGATGGAAGATTTAGGGCTAAAAGGGATGCACGGAAAGGTTCTGGTATGTACTTTTTCTCCATGATGAATAAATTCAAGTGCTAGATATTACCATATATGTTGTATTCAATGTTCATGAAACTGGATATGTTTGTACTTTGTCCTTTGCAGGAGGGAAGAAAGCGGGAGGCAGAGGGAGGGGTGGTGGTGGAAGAGGTGTACGTGGTGTGGACTATGGTCTTGGTATTGGTTACAATCCTGAGTCTACGAGCACAACACCTCAGGCTGTTTCAAGTCGGACAGCAACTGTTAATGCACTGAGGACAGGGATGATGGTGCAGTTTAAAAGCAATTTTGTTGCTGCATCATCTAATTCCCAAAGTGAGAGTAGAAGTGAGTCAAATGCATTTGCTAGTAGGAGGCCGACACTCCCTGGTTTTGTTTCTGGTGGTTCGATTGGTGGCGAATCATATAGAGCACATACTTCTCCTGTCGATTCTTTCTCTAAGGCTGGAGGAAGTCCTGCAGCAAACCCCGATGGAAATGGAAGTCAGAGGACCTCTGAAAGGTTTGAATTTATTTTCAAGCAATTCACTCATTTTCTTTTCCTAATATTAACAGGGATTTAGATGTTGCTACATGCAAATCTTGTTTAATCATAGTCGGAATAACTTTTATAGGAAGTTTTTAGCCATTATGGTTCACAGTCATTCAATAGCTAATTGTGATGTTTGAACGGTGAATAAGTATTTATTCTGTCACAGGAGCATAACGGGGCAAAATTACTTTTTTATTCTTACAAAGAATAAATTTTAACGTAGAATGTATGTGTTTTAGTAGCAGTATATGTGATCTGCATTGTATGGAACAGTGACATCTACTTACTCGTGTGATATGCAAACAGCTTTTTGTGGATCTTTGTAATGTTTTTTCTAAAATCTCTGCAGTTCTAGAGACGGACCTCGAGAAAGAAGGCGTCCTTCTGGTTGGGATCGTTGATATCCTCATTATGTATGATACTCTTTCATTCATTCAAGAACCTGTAAGTTTGGTGTGAAGCGACTTGTAGAATATCCTTTTTGTACTAGGTAATATATCTGAATATCCATGGTTCAGTGTTTTTCCTCTACTTCTGGATCCTGTATTTTTTTCTCGTTTCCCCTTACATCTCTTGTACAACTCAGAGTAGTGCCATAATTAATACACTAACCAATCAATTAGGGATGTTTAACCCTCCGGTAGTGCCAATGCAGTCAGTTGTTGAACATCCTTTCCGTACTGGGTAATATATCTGAAGATCCTTGATTCCCTATGTTTCACCTAGATCTTATATTTTTTTCATATTCCCCCTTCATCCCTTGTACACCACTACACCCCAGAGTTTAGTGCAATAATTGGTACAGTAACCAATCAGTTTGGGTTGTTTAGTCCTCTGGTAGTGCCATTGCAGCCAATTTATCTGTTGCATCATTGTCAAATGTTAATTGGTCATGAAATTTGTTATCACACGGGGATGCATGGGACCTCCTCTAGCACACTCGTAGGTGACTTGGTGAGGATATTGGGCCGACTTGGAAATCCGACCAGATGCAGATGAGGCGACATTGTTCTGACACCAATCCGACTGCAGAAGATCTCCATTGTTTAATATGTCTAGTATTTTATTAGTCTTTTATGTTCCCTATGTTAGTGCATGTGTCATTAGGGTAGTTTATATTGTCCATGGTAGAATCTTTTGTATTTTCTAGGAAGATAGATTTCTTGTATTCCTTAGGTATAGTGGATCTATTGTGTTTCCAATAAATATTTTGTTAGAGTCCCTAGGTGCTCTTTGAGCCTCGAGTCAATCTTCTCCTATATAAAGCCATGTAAATTTCACCTTGGAGGAGAATGAAATGTGGAATGAAAATGGTCTAGGGGAACTCCCACTGTCTCTAAGAGAGAGAGCCCCGAGGTGGCTATGAGAGGGAGGGTGCGAGCCTACACCCCACCTCCTTATCTTGTTCATCTATACCCCCATCCAATACCTCCTTCCCCCAAATTGTGCCCCCTTCTTCCTGTCAAACCCTAGTCACCCGCTGCCCTACACACCACAACCGCCATCCATCCTGCCCCGATCTGTTCCAGCCACAATAGAAGGAAACCCACAGCCCAAGCTGCCACGACCACCCTCCACCAGCCCTGCAACAACCGCCGTCGCCGCCGAGCTCCCCTTGCTCCACTGTCCTTCTCTCCCTCCAAGCCCAGCAGCCAGCAGTGGCCAGACTCCACCTCTGCCGCAACTCAATGCCGCCCATGTCCCTGCAAACCGGCCACACCCACTTCTCCATCGCCAGCTAGCCCCAATCCCTCACCCCCAACAAGTCAGTCCACTGCCATCCACAGCAGCAACATCAGACTGGCGCCGCCATAAATGCTTCTCGGCGGCTCAGTCAGCATCTCCGCCACAATCGCACCTCTTGCCCCAACGGCACTCTTTGCTCCCCCTCCCTCGACCGACGGGCGTCTGAGTTCACGGCCCCCACCTTCTGATAGCTCCTGGCGCCTGTGTCCACCACCGACAGCTGCAGTCAGTGCGGCTCCACTGCCAGCATCCCACCGTCGGCCAACAGCAGCAGCTGCGGCGTGGCCACCACAGCCGCCAACGTCGGTGGCCCACGCCACCGCCAGAATCGTGGCCCACAGACCCCACCACCGCCATGTCCTCTTCCTCTCTCACCCCTTTGACCGTAGTAGCAAGGACTCCCCGCCACCTCACCCCTGCCTCCCTCCCCCACCCCTCTCTCTCATCTGCAACCGCAAGGGGGGTCGCCGTCGCCACCTCCTCGCCTTCCCATTCTCCACCTGCTGCATCGACAACTGCCGCCGCTCCAACCCCGTCGGCCACCACAGCCCCTCCCTTCCCCGCCGCCGCAGCACCTTCTCCGTCAAATGCCGGCGTCCACCCCGATGCTGTCGCCGGCCGCCGACGCCCGCTGATCGCTGCTGTCGTGCTCGAGCTTCTTCCCGCCGGTAACTGCTCCGCCTCCTCTCTCTCTCTCTCTTCTGCTCCTGTAACAAAGTCCCAAAAAAGTGCAACTAAAAAAGCAGAAAAAAGAGAGCAACAGAAAAAAAAAAAGAATAGAAAGTAAAAATAGAAACTATTTCTTGAAAAATAGAAACAAAAATAAAAAAAGAGAAAAAAATTATATACTCAATCATCCCGCGTCAAATTTGATATCAGAGATTAGGGAATCGGTTTCTTAGCAATTGAAGTCGTGCATATCTGGCGTGATGAATCTCGTAGTGTTTCCGTGTGTGCTTTAGACTAGAGTTTTTCTCCCCATTGGACAGTCCATGAAGTTACTGCTAGACTGGATTTAGCAACATAACTCTGTGTCCCAAGGAGTGGTGGATTCATTATCTCTTACTAGGGGAATCATTGTTAAAGGTAAATGTGCCTTCGTAGAATTTACTGATAATTCGCAGGTCTGTGAGTACGTTGATGGAGCTTGGGCTTTCATTATCTCATCTTCGGAGTTCTATATTAGGATGCGAGGAGATTGGCTAAGACAGTGACATGTTCTTGTGCAAGAAGAATCTAGGTGCTTCCTCTTAGACCCTCCCCACATCAAGGGCAGCGTAACTTTATATGATTCACCATCCCTTCGTCCTATCACCCAGGCAGGACCAGACTTCACCAAGTCTAGGCAAGAGTCCGACTCACCAGATTTTCTAAGAGCTGGAAGTGATCTATGAGGTTGACCACGCATTGGCTAAGGAGTACGAAGAATAGATGTTAGAATGATCTATATTGCAGGATGATCCAGATCATGATTTGGTTGCTGCTTCCGAGTTAGATTTGATTGATGACACAAGTGTTTGTGGTTGGTCTGTTAGTTGTTCTGTCAGTTGCTCCAACTAACCCTGTTTTACCTCTAGAGTCGTCCCATGTTGACGCGGTGTGACAGGACTTCTGCAAGGCACACAAGGAGTGACAACCCGAGATTCTTCATATGGTTCTTTGCGCCGAGCTCTCAATCTATCCACCTGTCATCGTCTTCTTCGTACTCTGACACTTTAAAATTTAAGGACAAATCTTTTCCAACTAAGGGGGATTTGGTGAGGATATTGGGCCGACTCGGAAATCTGACCGGATACAAGTGAGACGACATTGTCCGTACTCCGACCCGACTACATAAGATCCCTATTGTTTAATATTTATAGTATTTTTATTAGTCTTTTATGTTCCCAATGTTAGTGCATGTGTCATTAGGATAATTTATATTTTTCACGGTAGAATCTTTTGTATTTTCCAGGAAGATAGATTTTTTGTATTTCCTAGGTATAGTGGATCTATTGTGTTTACAATAAATATTTTGTTAATCCCTAGGTGCTCCTTTAGCCTTGAGTCAATTTTCCCCTATAAAAAGTCATGTAAATTTCACCTTGGAGGAGAATGAAATGTGGAATGAAAATGGTTTAGGGGAACTCCCATTGTCTCTGAGAGAGAGAGTCCCGAGGTGTCCCTAAGAGAGGGAGGGTGCTAACGTACACCCCACCTCTTTATCACGTTCTTCTGTACCTCCATCCAATACCTCCTTCCCCCAAATCGTGCCCCCCTCCCTATCAAACCCTAGTCGCCCGCCACCCCGCACATCACAACCGCCATCCATCTTGCCCCGATCTGTTCCAGCCACAACAGAAGGAAACCCACTGCCCAAGCTGCTGTGACCACCCTCCACTAGCCCTGCAACAACCGCCGTCACCGCCTAGCTTGCCTTGCTCCACTGTCTCTCTCTCCCTCCTCCAAGCCCAGCCGCCAGTAGCGGCCAGACTCCCACCTCTGCCGCAACTCAATGCCGCCCACGTCCCTGCAAACCGGCCACACCCACTCCTCCATCGCCGGCTAGCCCCAATCCCTCTCACCCCCAACTACTCCATCCACTGCCATCCACAGCAGCAACATCAGACTGTCGACACCATAAATGCTTCTCGGCAGCCCAGCCAGCACCTCCGCCACAATGGCACCTCTTGCCCCAACGGCCCTCTCTGCTCCCCCTCCATCGATCGATGGGCGCCCGAGTTCACGGCCCCCGCCTTCTGATGGCTCCTGGCGCCTGTGTCCACCACCGACAGCTGCAGTCAGTGCGGCTCCACTGCCAGCATTCCAGCCCGCGGCGCCGCCGCCACAGCCGCCAACGTCGGTGGCCCACGCGGCCGCTGGAATCGCGGCTCACGGAGCCCACCACCGCCATCTCCTCTTCCTCTCTCACCCCTTTGACCGCAGCAGCAAGGACTCCCCTCACTCCCGCCTCCCTCCGCCACCCCTCTCCCTCATCTATTGTCGCAAGGAGGGTCGCCGTCACCACCGCATCGCCTTCCCATTCTCTCCACCGGCTGCATCCACCATTGCCGCCGCTCCAACCACGTTGGCCACAGCGCCCTCTCTGTCAACGCCGGCGTCCACACCGATGCCATCGTCACTGCCGGCTGCCGACCTGCGCTGCTCACCACCGTTGTGATGGAGCTTCTTCGCACCGGCAGCCGCTGCTTCTCTCTCCCTCTCTCTCTCTCTCTCTTCTGTTACTGTAATAGAGTCCCAAAAAAAGAGCAACAGAAGAAGCAGAAAAAAGGAGCAACAGAAAAGAGCAAAAAAATAGGATTAGAAAATAAAAAAATAAAAAATATTCTTTGAAAATAGAAAAAATATAACAAAGGAAAAAAATCATAGACTCGGCCGTCCCGCGCCATGACTGCCTATAAATTTTAGTGGAGTAATGCTTGTTGCACACCCGGCAAGCCATTGATCCATGTCTGAGATCACATGCTTTCTGTTCTGTCGTGAGTCCCGTCCTATGACATCGACCAACAGCGCGCTGGTGTGTGCCTTCGCTGCACACCGTCTATTTGTTGGTTGTGTAGATGACTCGATATGTTTGTACGCAGAATTATTTGAAGTGGGCATATTTGTTTTCGTATTCTACGTTCTTTGACGTCCATTGGGTAGAAACTAGCTTGCGTTTTGCAATCTGCATCAACATAGATTCACATTCGCATGTTTTAGATAACATTCTTACGCAAATATTTCTCAAGAAATATTTCTCAAAGATTTTTATACTCCGACATGAGCAAGGTATAGTATTCTTTTGAAAGAAAAAAAAAAGAAGCAGCTTAGCCTAGGGGGGGGCTGGAGTTACGGAATTTTTCTGCACTCACCAACACAAAGTGGTCTTTGTGCATTTGTCGCATCTCCGCAGATGCACCTGTTAGTAGCTTTTTCCGGGTTCTTGGATTTTTAAGTTTAAGCGAATGCTGGCCTGTGACTGTGAGGAACATTGCATGGCACCCAGGTGTTTCATTATATTATGCCCCAAAACCACACATTGCCACGTATGACTGAAATGGTCTTGGCGAAATTTCCACTTCGGAAGGCATTGTTAGCTTTCGCCCTTTTAACATTGGAAAAGTGGGTTATGGGATTGGTCCAACTAATTTGGACAACTTTGCCAATCATGCCTTCTCTAGTGACCTTAATTTTCTCTCAGGCGGTGTTAACTTGGAATTTTGGTTAAAAGTCTCAAGTACTCGAGTGGCTTTTCGTAGCGTAATAATTTTTGCTCTAGATAATCACACCGGAAGTTTGGGGTCTTGGCGGGCATCGTGTCCCGGTGTTCAATGATCCCATGCCGAGGTTGCTTGTGGTGAATGGCTTTCCTGCTACTGCAGGTGCACGGCTACGTGGGCCAGGCGAACGAATGGATGGTCTGTGTTAGCCTGTGTTCTTCAACATATGCCAGTTTAGTAGTGTGACGAGATTACTCACTGGAGAATAAAAAATTTTAATTTCAAATCGATATAAGATTAAAGGGCACTTAGGAGTGTGCAGGTCATCTGCTCCCACACTATGTATAATTATCGAAGTCGAGTCTTCTTCTTCGTGTCTCTTTTTTGGGACTGTAGTAACAGTTGGGACTTGCATAAAGTAAATTAAAATTTTATTTTTATTTTAAATTCACATCCCCTTAATTTATTGTACAAACCACACACTCATTTGAAGTCTCACAAAAAAATTTAAAATTTAAAAATTAATTTAATAAATAACATTGAGTCTAATTTTTTTGAATTGATATTTTTTATTTTAAATTTTTTCAGATCATCGGATAGAGGTATATTTTATACGGAAAATTCCAGATACGTAAGTCCCACGTTAAAAAAAGTAAAAAAATGATTTTCTTGGTGCACACCCGGAGTTTATAATTAACCATGGTGTGCAATAAGCATAAGTCAAGATAAAATTTGCAATAACAACAAATAAGGAGTTTTCTTTCATTGCCGGTGTGCATGCTATCATGGTGATCAACTCCAGCATCCCCTTTTTTATCTGTTTTTTTTCCCGAACTGGTGACTCGACCTCATTTTTCAAAGGTCCTTTGTTTAAGCATCTGCTGGATTTCCACTCTGGTTGCACATCGATCAACGCCATCTTCAGGGAACGGCGAGATCGAGCTTCCATTAAAACTTTCTTCTGGGTTTTGGAGCCTGCGGTATGCCACTCGGCATGGTGATGTTACTCTCTCCAGCCGTACTATGATTTATTTGTCCGAATACAACTCCCCACTATCATTTTATTTGACAAAAATATAACTCCATCCGTCGAGTCGATTCAACAACCTATAAAAGAAGTAAATTCAAATCAGGAGTATTGAAGCGTGAATCAATTTCAAGCGGAGTCGTTTCGATCCGACCTTCTTTCGTCAGATCAGGCAGAGATAAAAATTTTTTTTTGACCCCAACCCATCTAAAGCTTAATTTGGCCCCATAATACCCTAATGCATCCTAACCTATCTTGACCCAGGGTCAAATTAATATCACGTAGTTCTAACCTGAAACTGAATCACATGGGACTAAATGCCGAACTCTTGCAAGATGCTATCATGATCCGACCCATCCCGATAAACTGCACCTCTCAGATGCATCACGTGTTACCTGCTGATCATGGTTTTACCGGTTCTACTCGCACCTAGTCACCGGGGGAGGTTTTTAACCCCTGTGGAAGGGTGGAAAAGTTAGGTGGATGTATTGTGCATGCATGGGATTTGAAATCACGAGATTTGATTGAGAGAATAGAGAGAAATCATTGATGCAAAACAGAGAAAAACGCATGTGTAGCAGAAAGTGCAGAAAACTGTGATGATTTGTGATTTTGAGGAGACTAGAACTAAGAATTTAGACCATGAAATCAAGCCCAGAAGGATGGAATGGAAAGCTAATACTTCCCTCTTCAAGCCAGGGTCGAAGGATTGAGTCGGAGTTGCAGCATGGCTTCGCCCCACGTCCGGAAAGAGCCCCCCCTTCGCGACTGCGAACTGGACAATTTTTATAGAGTTTTGTAAGAAAGCCTCATCTTCTTATCACGATTCCCAGAGATAGAGTCCAAGATAAATCGATTTTTCTAGATCAAACTCGAGATAATACTAAGGACAAGAGATAGGAGCAAACATGGATCAATTCGGAGGAGGATTCTAGAAGATATGGCTCTTGGAAGGTAACCCCGGAGCCTTATCTGTAGAGTTTGAGTTGAACCAGGACACCTAAATCCTGATCTCGCGACCCAGCTCCCGAGAGATATAGCCAATGAAATTCGGAGTTCTTTGGATTGAATTCAAGATAATACCAAGGAGAAATCATAGGAACAAACGGCGCTCAATTCGGAGTAGAATTCAAGAAGTTATGGACTCTATAAGAGGGCCACGGCGCACAGAAACGGAGCAGAGTCCAGTACAAATTGGACTCTCGGGTGCGTGTAACGGTCTATCGTACGACCGTCAGAGTGATGTAACGGACTAGGGTAGGTCCGTCACACTCTGGGGGTCGAACGGGATGATTTCGGGTAAGTTTCGATGTAACGGTCTACTGTAGGACCGTCACCTGGACTCTGACGGTCTTACGATAGACCGTTACACTGATGTAACGCACCTACACTAGACCTTCACATCGATGAAGGAAAATTTTGGGCAGACTGCGCGCGACTTCAGAAATTGAAGCGTAGCTCTCAAACGGGGCAGAACTAGCAAAAGTGGTAGAAGAAGAAATTGTAGATAACTGAGAGAGGAACAACTTTCATGAAGAAAGTAAGATGAGAAAATGACCAGAAGAGGGAGAAAATGGGGCTGGAAGAGAGAGGAAAATTCTAGGACATAGGTGAACATCACAGCACACCGGAAAAATGTGAATAGCTCACAATCGAGGCAGAACTAGCCAACGGCGTAGAAGCAGAAGTTGTAGATCTTTGAAATGTGAACAACTTTGGTGAAGACAACTGTTTGAATAGAGGACTGGAAGAGGGTGAAAAAGAATCACTTTCAGGACTGCGCAGTGAGAGAGAGCCGATTACTTGAGAGAAGCCGACCTAAATGGGCCGTAAGTCAACTTAGAAGCCAGAATTTGATAAGATAAGCTCCGGGGCTCTAAGAAATCATGATCTCCAAGACTTAAAGGATATGGAATGGTACAAAATGGGCTCGAAATCTATCCAAGGAAGTTCCCAAAATAATGGGTAATTCGGGACATCAAAATGATGAATAAGAGAAATAACTCAACTTGTGGGCTAAAACGGGTGTCAACAGATGTCCCTCCTTGATGTCCGCTTTGAAAGGGAATGAGTGAAAGCGACGCGAAGGCGAAATGGAATAGAAAGGAGATGGAGCAAAAGCTATAGCGACGTGAAATGGAGATGAAGCGGAGATGAAGCGGAGAGAACTGATAAGCGGGCATCAAGGCAAAAAGACACCCGTCACAACCAACAAGCGACAGGAATTTTCCCGAAAATACCGAACTAACCACCTGAAATGGATGACAAGGAAGAGACATGTCTGGAGAACTAACTAAGGGAAAGAAAACACGACCAGCCTCATTGGGGACACAATCCACGGACAATGAGTGGGTCGGAAAGAACACAACGTAAGAGCTGGAAAGGAGAATAAGACTGAGATAAAATCCAGACAGGAATCACACTGGCCAACCAGACCAAGCGGCAAGATCAGAGAAATCGTTTGAATTCAGAGTGGAATGAGGAATCTCTTACGCAAGAGAGCTTAAGTGCAATTAACCATTGCTGAGGAGAAATCGTGGAATGGATCACGAGACATGAATGCTCAAAATGACATGATGCATGCTCGGCTAAAATAAAGAAATCATCAAAACGAATGCAAAGAAAACATAAAATAGAAAGTACTCAAGGATAATATTACTAGACTAAGCCAGGACGGGGTCAAGAGTCTTCTTGCAACCACGGCGTGCGAGACAGAGTCTATCGTCCCCCACCCTACTCAACCAAGCGGCCTATCCAACGATTAACCGTATGCTCCTAGATCATCATCGTTTTTGTTAAAGGGGAACATCAGATCCCAGAACACACGGGTAACCTGCCGGTCCTTGAGAGACTATAATAATGTAGATACCATATAGTAATGCAACAATGAGAAGGGGTAGAGAGCCATACCTGACTTACCTGCCAAGTGAAACGGTATTTTTTTTTATTTTTTGATTTTTCAGATTTTCAAATAAGAGAACAACAATATGAATAAACATGATGTGAACATGAACGAATATGAATGAGCATGACATGAACATAACATAATAAGAGAAATATGAACGAAACATGCCACAACATAACATAACGAAGATGGATGAAACATAACAAACAAACAAATGGCAAGCATGCATGCGACTAAAGGCACGGTGGGACAAGACAACACGCACATGGTGGGACAGCACACGCGGTGGTATAAGGACATGGTGGGGCAAAGACACGTGGGATGACAATACCACGAAGGACAAAGATACGTGTGATGAATGACACGGCGGAATAAAGACACGACCAACACGAGAGGACATAGACATATGATAAGGACACATCGGGACAAAAGACATGGAGGACCATAGACATGATAAAGACAACAAACACATTCTTCAATCAAAGCCTAAGATCAGATGAAGCGGAACCGCCAGGTTCAAAATCGTGAGACATTGCCTCTCATGGAGACATGATTAAGTAGATAAGCGAAAGCTGAGAAGGCCATGAGCTTCAAAATAGATCCAAAGATAGGATTGAAGAGATGAGAACATATCAAAGAATATGAGCAGGAGGCAGAGCGAAGGATAGAGCAAGGAAAGCTTGAACCTGCAACCTGTAGCCTGCACACTTAGCAAACAGATTACGTATCTGTCCTCAAGATAAAATAAAAGGAACAAAAGAGAAGTATTTTTGGATTTTTTATATTTCTGATTTTTTTGTCATATTCAAAATTTTGGGATTTTTGACATATTTGATTTCTTTTTTGGAATTTTGACATATTTGATTTTTTTTTGGAATTTTGATATATTTGTTTTTTGGAATTTTGATATATTTGTTTTTTGGAATTTTGATAATATTTCATTTTTTTGGATTTTGACAAAGCAATCTGCAGCACCCAAAGACGGGCTCAAACTAATGGCCAGGGATCGTCGTTCCTACCCCTTTCATTAAAGACTTCCCTTAAGTAGGGCGTGCATGTTAGGGTGACTTACCATAACCATCCGCCTCTAAAGAACGGTGCCCCTACTAAGGCCATACCCGGGATACAACCCAACCTAAGAGGGAGAAATAGAAGAAAAAATGGAGACAAGCTTTATGCAGGATGGGAGGTATCAAGATTCGACTTCCTTCCAGGGCACCACCTCTCAAAGAGATAGTCTGTTGCGCCGGGGCTTTGTGTCTTTGATTTTAAGACCCATATTTATCATGGACGCATGCGACCGGGCTCATGACGTCCCGCGGGACTTCGCCACTCTTGCCATGCCTTTGATTTTCATAATTTTGCATATTCATTCTTCTATTTATTTTTGACAGCCCTTGTTTGGCTAGATATTACATGAAAGCTCACTTTCGAGGGTCAAGACTGTCCCTATTTGAGACCTCTCTCGTATTAGGGAGCACCTAGGTTGGTCATCTTATCCATCAATCTCTTACCCCTACACTTGGCCGAGCAGAGAAGAGAAAAAGACCTTTGTGCATACCTAAAGTATGGCCAAAGCAGCAACGGTGTGTCTCAGAGAGATCGGCTATGGCTCGCCGTGAAGTGTGTGAAAAACCCATACTCAAAGGTCACCCTCAACGATCGGGGAAAGAACTGGACTCCCAGTACGGAGCTATCACCAGCCTAAGGATGCTGCATAAGCGAACTCATTTGACTAGGCTTAACTAAGTAATTTTCTAAAAGTCACTTAACTACGTTGAGGAATAGCATTAGAACCATGTGCAGAAACAATAGAAATAATGGAAATGAAATCATGTTTCTTTGCTCAAAATAAAGATACCTTTGCAAATCCATGGCGTGGAAATCGGCATCCTGAAGCGATCTCGATCATCGAGCTTTGAGGAGCGCAAGCTTTGTATTCCTTGGTTGACAGGACGAAAGGGAGAGGATAGCAAAGGATCAAAGATTCCTCTACACGGAGGAGCGACAGACATCAAACTAGACGAATAAGGATAAAAAGGAAGAGAGACGAGGGCTAGAACTCCCTCATTAAGGCACAGAGACCTTGATAACAAGGAACCAATTACAGAAGAAATCAGATTAGCCGAGATCAAGGCGGACTAAAGCCTCGAAAACAGCAAGAGAAAGGGCGAAGACCCTGAAAGGGTGAGGAGGAGAGAGTAGAAAGATAATAAGAAGAATCATCCGACGTGGTCGGAGAAGAGGGACGAGAATCATCCGATAGTGCCGGAGAAGGAGAATGGGAGACACTCGACAAGGTCGGAGAATAAGAAGGAGAACCCGGAGATACCAGAGGAGAAGAATCAGAGGAGGACATAGACTGAGGCCGAGAATGGTAAGGAGATGGAAAGTTTGAAGGTTCCGGACAGGAAAAGGAAGAACGGGGATTCACGGATCTAAGATGGGAGGAGAGAATCGTTGAGGGAGAATTAGGAGAGGGCAGATACACCACCCAGAGGTGGGAATCGAGCAGAAGAAATGATGAGTGAAATGAAGAAGAAGGAAGAGAAGTGGACCCCTGAGTGCACAATTGACGGCCCTTAAACTTACGCCACCGCCTCTTCTTAGCTGATACTTCTTGAACATGGACTCGCCTAGCGCGGACTCGGACCTTCGGCCTTCTTAATCTGTAATACCTTCTCAGATAACGGGTCCACCTGACAGATGGCCTGGCCCGGTTATGAATATGCAGCTTCATCAGGGCAGTTGCCCCTAGACACCCAGTGCTAACAACAGTAGATGGACATTCTTGAACAACTAACTCCTCATAATGTTGAATATCATAAAACCATGGAGTCTTGTTACTTGGCACAAGTAGCATGAGATTCGGCATCTCCACTCGGCAACTGGGCACGAAGCATAACTCCCTTACCAGAAGAGCAGGACGAAACTGAGGGAGAGTAATGCGCGGCATTGACATGGCCGGCTTGCTAATGAACAAAGGGAGATTGCATAGAATGTGCAGAATGTCCTTGGAGAATATAGAAGATACGGCCAATTGCCCTTTGAACATAGAGTGCATAATCTGCTTGGCGACCGTATGCGTTAGCACAACACCGGTAGAGAACCCTTCTTGGCCTGTCATCTGAACATCAATAGAGCGAGGAGAAATAATAACATCAACGGTGAACTCTCCGGCGAGCAAGGAGATTGCCACCGGCCTCGCTCAGGAAGAAACTGGCATCAACTCAAGGGAACTCTTCTTATCAACTCTCATCTTTGACAGTAGAGGCACATCATCCCCAAAATAACCAGGGACGAGGACACGAACCGGCATCCGACAGATAAAATCTTGAATCTTGAAATGCAAGGCCGACACTGAATCATCATGACTTGGCTTATTGTCTCCCTGGGGATTAGACCCGAGGGGCACCAAAGGAAGCGCACACCCGCTCCGTGGGGTGGAAGTGGTTGGAGAAGTAAAGGGAATATGTTTGGGTGGAACACGTGAAGGTTTGTAAGGCATGGAGGCTCCAACGGGAGTGGTGATGTAAAGTGAAGGCGCATGCGATGTGGCGATGATAGGCTCGGGTGGCGACAAAGGCGAAGGTGAAAGTGTGGCTAAGGGTAAAGGTAAAGGCAAATGTGTGGCTTGCTCAGGCTTGGGCAAAGGTGATGGCGAAAATGGAGGCAAGGGTGGAGATGGAGGTGGTGATGGAAGCACTGGTGGTGGAGATGGAGATGATGGTGATGGCAATGGAGATGGTGAGGATAGTGATGAAGGCGATGGGGGTAGTGGACATGGAGGTGGAGAGGGTGAAGAGTGTGGTTGTGGTGTCCACCGTCGACGTGTCGACACAACACATCGAGTGGTATTAGGGATAGAATTAGTGGTAGTTGCGGCGGGAGAAGAAGGGGAGGCACTAGCCTGAGCGGAGGCTTGGGTTTGTGGAGGTTGCGGAGATTGGATAGGAGATGGCAGAGGTAACTGAGTAGGTGATGGAGCGGGTGCATTGCTAGATAAAGAACCACATGGGTGCCCCTGGTCTTGAAGTAATGGAGATGGCTGCCCAGGCTGAACTTCTTGCTGCTACTGTTGGCTGCGGAGATGTAAAATGA
Source organism: Amorphophallus konjac (assembly GCA_022559845.1). Taxonomy (NCBI): domain Eukaryota; kingdom Viridiplantae; phylum Streptophyta; class Magnoliopsida; order Alismatales; family Araceae; genus Amorphophallus; species Amorphophallus konjac. The sequence goes on along the minus strand of CM040119.1, from coordinate 319,583,515 downwards.
CTTTATGCATAGCGGCCCAATCAATCCTTTTCTTAGCTTCCAGGTCATAAACATAATCCTGGAACTCGGGACAATCCTCAACCAAATGACCCTGTTGGCGGTGAAAATCACAGAACTGAAGCATATCCCCGACCGCGGGTCGGCAAGGTACAACCGGAGAGAGCGGCAACGTGTGAGTGGCCATCAAAGCCCTAAAAATGTCGATAAAGCACTCCGACAATGGAGGACAAGGAGCCCGCTTCGGGCAAGGTGAGTGCTGAGGGATATGTGATGGAGATGGTTGTGGAGACGGAAGTGGAGGTTGCGTAGGCAATAGTGTGTGGCTAGTGGTGGAGGGATTTGGTGAAGGCATATGTGGAACGGAGTGGGGAGGTATGTATACGGCATCCACCTGCTCGGGATGTGGTGTTCCCTTGACCGAAAGTGGAGACGGAGACGGGTATGTGGACACGGGAGGCTGACTCATGGAAGGTTGATATGCGGAGGCGTATGGGTACATAGAGGCGGGAGGTTGGCTCGTGGAGGGATATGTGGCGGAAGGCTGACTCATGGCGGGTCGGCTCATGGGAGCGTAGGATTGGCACGTGGAGGGTGAAGGTTGATATGTGGAGGTGGATGGTGGAGACTCAGGGTCAAGGGAATCTTGGATTTGTTGGCGAATGAAGCGGGCTCGGCTGTATAATTGTTGCTAGGAGGTGATGTCATTGAGGGCTAAGATAAACCGATACTCGGGCGTGGCATTGGATATCAGCATCTTGATTTGTTCTCCCTCCGGAATGTGTCCCGGGACTTGCGCGGCAAGGCGACGCCAACGATCGGCAAAGGTAGAGAACTCCTCTTCAGGCTTCATCATCTCATGGGCCAGATCCACAATAGAGTACTTGGGCCCAACCTGGCCTTGAAACTACTGAAGAAATTTCCCTTGCACGGCTTGAAAATTCACAACTTGCTCTTGCGGAAGAGAGAAGAACCAATCTCGAGCCGGGCCTTCCAATGACAGACCAAACAGATAAGCCATCAAGTGTTGGTCATGTTGAAATTGGGCCGACTCATAAACAAACTCCTTCAAGTGCACATACGGGTCACCGACTCCACTATAACGGTGATATGTGGGAATTTGTGATGGAGGTGGGAGCCGAAGACCTTGGAAAGCGAACGGAACACTTAAAGAAGATTTGGGATCGATCCGACGTTGAAGCTCATCAAGCTGGCGTTGGGTTTGAGCAATCATCTCCTGGGTAGGGAGAGATTGAGAAGAATATGGGCCAGCTTGAGTCAGAGGTTGTGAATTGGGACCAGGAGCATGGTATTGGGCCGGATAAGAGGATCCGGGCTGAGAAGAAGAAGGGCCCATTCCGGGAATGGAAGGATATGTGGGCCTGAAAGAGGCATGAGCATATGGGTTGAATGGGCCAGCAACAACATGGGCAGAATAATGAGGCCCATTAAGAAAATAAGTCCCATTAGAAATCGGGCCAGTAGCATATGAAGGAGAAGAAAGAGGCCCATGAACAGAAGATGACCCATTATGAGAAGAAGGCTCATTAAGATGAGACGTAATGATGCGTTGGGCTTGGGCCGGGTCCATTTGACGAACAAGGTTTGAAAGATGGGCCATGAGATTAGCCTGTTCCTCGGATGGATCAGAAGGACCACGGGAAGATGGGCCCGCGTGAGAAGAGGATTTCATGCGGGAATAAGAATGATACAAGCGGTTAGAATACTGCTCCATGAGGGCAAATGGAGACTTAATACAAGGATATCAAGGAGAATACAAGTGGGTAAGCAATGGCTTAATGGGCTTGAGAACAAGGAGGGCTCACCCACTAATGCAAAGACGAATGGACAACGGACCACGGGATAATAGACACACAAAATGGGCTAAGCTAAATGGGCCTAACAACAACAAAACATATGGATGATGAAAGAATGCAACACAAAAATCACTAATGGGCTTGGACAAGCCCAATCAACACGAACAATGCAATGTGAGAGTTTTCACCCAAGTCAAACAAGTTGATATGATGAGAAATATTTTAGAGATTTTAATAGACCTTTTAATGATTTGAATTAACAATAATTTCCTCAAGATAGGAATCATATGGGAATAAGGTCCAAACTTTGTGTTGACTAAGGTTAACTCCCTTACACGTATGCAAATGCAAGCCTAAGGTGTGGAAAGGTACAACCGGCCCGGCGTCCGTGTGGGAATCCACGGCTCGCGGGGACTTATGGAGGTCCCGGATAAGATCACCTAGTTGAGCCCAAGGAATATGGGAGCGAGAGGATCACTTACCAAGGTAGGAAATGCAACTATGATATGCAATGTATGACCCTATGTGCACCGGAGTGCATGTAATTTCTAACTTAAAACTAGAAAATCAAGACTAGATTAAACTATGCAAACATGATCCAACTAAAACAAATAGTATATGGATGGAAAGACAATACAAAGGTCTGCACAACGGGCCCAAGAACAGATCAATCTGACCCTGGGAGGTCAATCAAATCACTGAGCAAAGTTGCCCCCGTGAACCTGTGCGCTGACCAGATGCAGATTTTATGGACAAAATGCTAAAATGATGACAATTTTTAACTAAGCAAATGAGACCCAAATGATGCAAATAAGCTATGGATGGAAAGACAATACAAATGACTATCCAATGGAACAAAAATCAGTGCAATCAGACACCGGGAAGGTAGTCAAATTACTGAGTAAAGATGTACATGTGAACCTGTCCCTGAGCCTGCCTGTAGAACTTATGCAGAAAACTCAAAAAGTTGGACAATATTAGAATATGCAAATGTTAACCAAATGATGCAAATGATATATGGATGGAAAGACAATACAAAGGGCTATCTAACGGAACAAAAATCAGCTCAATCGGACAACGGGATCAAAAGTTATGTCCCGATGAATATGGCCCTGTGAGCATGCGCGCAAGACTGCCAGAAGCTGTAACGGTCTACCAAATGACCGTTATATGAGCGTGACGGTCTACCATAAGACTGTCACATAACCAGAGCCCGTAAAACACCAAAAATTATGGGAGAATAGAAGAAATACTACCTAAACATGAACATGCACCCACCCAACCTACAAAAGAGCATGAAAACAAGCGTGATGGGCATTGGTGTCCCACCGTGATCGCCAAAAAATTATTGATTTATTTTTTTAACTAGATGTCTCAGGGGCATTAATGAAATCTTGGCAGTCCATCTGTAAACCCATAAGTCAAGGGGGCTTGGGAATTATGTCCCTGAGACATCTAGAGGTGGCTTTGAGGGTGAAGATGCTATGGAGAGCAATTCACTCGAACTCGCTATGGGCTGGTTATTTCAAAGCTAGACACATCAAGGGCTGCCACATTACAGAGGTCACCTTTAGACTTCTAAAGGGCCATGGCAGGAAAAGCTGGATGCATGCCAGAGACATCATTGCCCAACATAAAAAAGTTATTGTTGGTGATGGGAGCTCCACAAATTTCTGGTTGGATAATTGGCTGGGTAATAAGCCCCTTCACTCATACATTCCGATGGCTGCCATTCCTAACAGCAATGCTGCTGTTAGCGACTGTATCTTGCATCCTACTCTTGAAGAAATCCAGGCTATCAATAACTACTTACCAGATGATATTAAATCCGCTATCAGAGCTACTTCCTTTCCCAGCTACAGGATCAGGAAGTCTGGTCCCTGTCCTCATCGGGTCTCTGTGAAGTTTCATCAATTTATAAATGTCTAAGCAACATCAGTCAGCAGGAGCAATCGCCTTGGTCAAAGCTTTGGTCGAAATGGCTGCCTACTAGATTATCTATTTTTCTATGGAGGATTGTCTGCAACTGTGTACCAACAGACAATAATGTTCAAATGCTGGGAATTCAGCTCTGCTCCAAATGCCATTGCTGTGTCCAATCTAAAGTGGAATCTATGCAACACATATTCATAGACAGTGAAGCTGCTTCATTTGTCTGGGCTTCTTTGTCAGCTCTGGGGCTACAATTTGAAGGCCTTTCTGTAAAACACATAGTCATCAAATCGCTCACTCCCCTTAATATCAAATCAAAGTTTGGTTTCTTTTCTTTAGCAGTTATTGGTTATACCATGCTGGAACTCTGGTCTGCAAGAAATTTGGCTAAATATGAGGGTAAATATATCTCGAAATCTACCCTTCTGCATAACATTATTACCCAAGCTAAATCCGTTTGTGAACTGTCGGATCTAAAGGAAGAGCATCACAGCAAGAAGCTTATTCTTTCACAATTTGGTATTAAAGGTGGTTCTTCTAAAAATCCTATTTTGAAAATTGTCAAATGGTTATGTCCTCCATGGCCTCTGTTAAAACTGAACACCGATGGAGCTAGTAAGAATCCAGAAATTTCAGGTGGAGGTGGAATTGTCAGAGATTTCAAAGGTGATGTTCTCATTACTTTTTCACATTTTTATGGGGCTGCAAACAGCATCATTGCAGAAGCTAGAGCACTCCTAGATGGCATCTACTATCTGAAGCTGGTTTCTCCTCAACCGACTGGGATTGAATGTGATTCCAAAATCCTTGTTCAAGCTATTAATAGCCAAGCTTGCTACCCGTGGACCATCACTCCTTATGTCAGAGAAATCAAAGCACTGCTTTCGCCAAGGGACACAGTCACTCATGTATTCAGAGAAGCTAACGTTGCTGCTGACTTGTTGGCATCTCATGCTTGCTCTAAAAAGTGTAATTCTTTCTTTTTTTATCATGAGTTGCCGCCAAATGTCAAGGGCGCAACACAATTGGATAAGCTAGGTGTCCCTAACATCCGAACCATGTAATATTCTGTTGAAATTTTGCTTAATAATACCTTCCCCCTAGTGGTCAAATGGTGATGTGTCTCGTCGAGAGCACTCTCCATTCCCCCTAGGCAGGGTTTAAAAAAAAAATCATATCATATTTGGGTCAGATTGAAATGATTGACTCAGTTCGAGATAACCCGAGCTCTTTGAGTCAGACCTGAGCTGAACCAAGTTGCTATGAATCAAAGGATACGGCGAACCCTGCTACTGATTGCCCCTGCCCAGGTCACCCTGGCAATTGACATAAAGAAATTGGCATACACAATTTTTATTTCAAATGACAGCCGGAGTAAAGTGGCGGGGGATGATTCACATGGCTGAGCCTAAATAAATAATACTGTTAACGATGAGCAGGCCACGGGATTATGTTTTTGGACACTGCACCACGGTAGTCTTTACACTCAGCTCCCTCCGACGACTGGCATTTGGGCAAATCGCCAAGCAAGGTTCCAGAAGGCTTTTGTCCTCAGCAGTCGGTGGGGCAGGAACTCCAAACTTGAACTGCCAAAAGTAGCAAACAGACACGTTCGATCAAACAGTAGATCGATGTTTTCCCATGGAGCTTTTCGACAGCAGGATGTATACACAAATAACGAAACATGTTTATCAAAAAGGCTATGGCTACTTAGTTCCACGCAAAATCTGTGCAGGTTTAATGTCACATCTTCCAGTAATAAAACTTATCAAACATAGGATTAGCCATATTAGTCCCATGCTCAAGCCTTTGTCACAATAGTAGGCGAAGCCCATGACTGCATAAGCAGAATAATGCAGAAGGCTATGGCCAACCCTTCCTGGAACAATTATAAGCTGAAAAAAAACTTGGCCCATGATTCAGGATGTAAAAAATCATTAACTTAAAGATCAGAAGTCCACGCACATGTCGATAGGCAAGTTATAACTGCAGCTGCTCTGCTTCCATACATATTAAATAGCAAATATACCTGCACAATATAGACTTTACAATCGCAGTCTAATTAACCAAGGTTTTGTCTCTTATACTTGTTTTTATCACGAACAGATGTCCAATTAAATTATCCATACCATGCATACATGTTTCAGCCAAAAGCATGTGAGTTCTAGATAAAAATGACCATATACATATGATTAGGGCTGCAAGTGATTGGGTTGACCCGCAACTTAATTCCTCCCATCCTCAAAACCTGATCCAATATGTAGTTTATGGACCAGAGTAGTGTTTAGGTTAAACAATCTCACAAGCACCTCTTGTGGACCAGGTTTTGGATTGGTCTCAAATGAAATCTGCTTCGATCTGCTCTGATCAAGAAGTCATTATGGATTACTAACTTCTAAACCCATGAATCTCCACTCCAATCTACAAATTTATTCATTTTTATATATACTTAAGTTATCTGTAACATTAAATGACAAAATTTGACTTTTTGTTCTTAGTAACTTAGTTTGGTCTTGTAAAAGCTTGAATACCCTGACAGCCAAGTTTATTTCATTTGTGAACAGATTGTTTAATGTTATATTTTTCACTTTTGGACACTTTGGATATCTATTTGTAGACAGGTTTATAGATAAGGATCTATTCTTTACATTTTTATGACAGCTTAGTATCTATGTATTATTGAGCTTTTTTATTCTCAAATAGATAGGCCTCATACTACAAACCACGAATCTTTTGATATTCTACAACCTGTAATAGAATCCACCATAAACGCACCCACTCCAATCTGCATAATGTATTCTACTGTTTACATCAAGAGAATGCCATCAGGAACAAAAGGTAAGATGCAGTAATTCTTCTTATTGCAAAACAAAGTGGAAGAAACACAATTCAATTTTGTATGGTTTTTCTTTCCATATAAATAGAGTATACGGAGCTGTTATAGAAAAATAAGTGATATATCATCACCTGACAGCTATAGTCATTGAAGTTTGGTTCCATCAGCAAGGGGACCCCCATGCAATTGTTGAAGAAAGTCTGGGAGAAGGATCATGAAAAGATAAAGCAGTATGAAAAGATAAAATGAATTCCAAAAAACTTGAATGCACAAGCTTTTCATTTGATCTCCATGCATTAAAGTAAACATAAAATGTCACATCAAGAGGCAAAAAGAGTGACATAAAAGAAAGACAGGTAATTGTGTAAAGTATGTTACATTGTCACTTTTTGAATTGCCAACACAACACGTACTTATATAGTTGACTAATACATTAACATCATATAAGGTTCTGCTTTATTGATTAAAGCATCAATGTGCTGGTTATTCGAGTTTACGAAAGGTATTTGGGTTTCACAAATGAGACAGGTTCGACTAGTTGGTTTGGTCTGGTTTGCAATGGACTTGCTCCATTGTATTTCAGGTTGGTATGGGCAGCGGAAAGGGATGTCAGGTTTATTGGACATAGTTTTTCCTTTTTCTCAGAAAGTTATTGGGCATAGCTATATGCATGAAAACTAGTGGGTGATGGGTCGATGTGGGTCTACAAGTTCCGGTGTTGGGTCTGGTTTTGGACTAAGCATCAATCTTTGTATTAAAAAAGGGATGAGGGAGAAGGAGATATGTGGCAGTCAGGTTGGAGTTTCAGATGAGTCTTTTCTCTCATCCATCACACCATGCTTTGTAGTGCCGCCTGGTACGTACCAGTACCGGGAGGTATGCCTCGGTACTGGACCTGACCGGTCTAGTTCCACCATTTAGGTACCGGTACCGGCCGGTACCTATTAAAAAATTAAAAAAAATGCCGGACGAACCGGTACCCCCCCAGTAGCGCAGCCAGCGGCACCACCAGCAATCGGCCATGGAGCTCCACCGCAGCTTCCCGCCGGCCACTGCAGCCCGACCGCCACATGTCACACAGTTTGCGATTGCAGAGAGGACACTTAAAAAATACAAATGGCTCGGGAGAGAGAGAGAGAGAGGAGGAGGAGGAGGAGGAGGAGGAACCTCTGTGCATATGGGGCCAAAGCGTCAGCGGAAGATGATGAAGCGGGCTTCAGACGGTGGCGACAGCAGCCTCGGCAGGCGGAGAACTCCCAAGTCCCAAACCCTAGGGCGGGAGGGGAGGGAAATGGCAAAGGAGTCGGGGGGGGGGGGGTGTTGGGGCCAGAATGGGAGAGTGGAGGTTTTTTTTTTTACTCTTTAGTAGCCGGATCCGGCTTCCGGATCTGGTTCTGGGCTCTCGGGTAGGTGGGCCGGGTGGGGAAGTTGGCTGGGTTGGGCTGGGCTGGGTGGGGAACCGGATGGGGAAGAGGGAAACTGCCCGATACCAAACAGGTACCGGGCGGTATGTACCGGTACCAGTACAGGTACTGCAAACTCTGCATCAGACGTGGGTGAAAGGGAAATAGGAAGCATTTGCCGCTCTAGGCACGGCCATGATCAAACAGAGAGAGGTAGCAACAACAGAACCATGGCGAAGCTAGGCTGCCTTCTGGCAAAATGCAGCATGGACAGAAAGGAGTGAGCAGGATACAGGAATGGTGGTGATGTCTATGGTTGTCCTAGGTTCGTTGGTGACAGTGAGAGCCTTTCAGAACTGCATTGCCTCTTTCTCAACCTCTATTTTACTTTAATGAGCAGTTCTCATAGACAATAGTGAAGGAGCACATGGCTTGGGAAGAGGATCCGTTGCACTTTCCCTTTTTTCTGTTTCTTCCCTTACAGGGATCATAGTGGCATAAATAAGATGGCCTCAGAAGGGACCCATGAAAGAAAGGAAAGAGATAAAGAGACCAAATCAGTGATGTGTGTGGACAAGAAGAACTGGAGCAAGAAACCTCGCCATAATTTAAATGTATGACAAAATGCAATAGTTTTCTATTTTTTATTTTAAGTCAAAGTCATGCTAATAAAGGCCGTGTCTTTATATTTTTAGCCATGCCTTTATTATGATATTCTTGGAGGGAAAGTTTCTAGTTGTAGCATTGGCTTAGTAAAAAAAAAGTTCATATAAAAGAAAGGGGGTCTTATATACTCATTGGAGCATAAACAGAAAATAGGATATGTCTTCCATCAACTTTTATGAACACTTCTATTTCTCCAATTTTAGACTGCATGGGTGTCCCGGTTGCCAAATAATGCCTGCCTTAGTACAGGAATTCATGTATTCAGCTCTCACATTCTACAACCTAGTGGCATCTGGACAAAAGGTTCATGGGCCACTATGCTTGGACTTCATCCTAGCCTGGTTTGGCAATAAGATTCCATTCCAAAAAAAGAGGTAGCAACGAACCCCTTGAACCTGGGTACTATAATACCATGTGATAAATATCTAGTTGAAACTGCACATACACAAAGTATCATATGCATCATCAGTCATGAAAATTCACAGACCTGAGTTGGAAGCTTGCATGTGTTAATACAAATTCCAACACATTTGCTTTCTTCCAAGTATTTGCACCTTTCAACAAATACCTGTGTGAATGTTTTACCAGTGACAAATTAAGGTATTAACATTCTAAACAGAAGTTAGTGGCTGAACTAAAAATAAGAAGGAACTCAGAACAGTACCCCACTTGTGCAGGAGGATCCATCAGGAAGGTCAACAGAATTCACTGAGCACCGCCCCATTAGCCATTGACAGGATAGTGCTGTTGCCCTTGCTTCAAACCAACAAATTCAAGTTACCAATATGGAAGAGATAATAACACGTAGGTACCAAACCCAAGATACCAGTATCAAAAAGGAAACAGAATCAGACGAATATAACAAGGCAATAATTCTATTAGTTCATTTTCCATATATGTCATTGAACTGTTTTAGTAACCTAACCAACAAAAGAAAGCTTAGGCAGAGTGGGGAAGATTGTGTACCAAGCATCATAGCGGCTAATTTCCCCCCTCCAATAGGTGTTATGAGCAGTTGAAAAAGTTCAAGCAAGAATGGAGGAAACAATGATATTAATACCCTGACCTGTAATCAGCAGAAATGTCTAAGTAGTCCCCTATAAAAGAAAGTTCAGTGAAAATGCAGGCAAGGGGCAGTACATCAACTGATCAACCTGATTAATACTGAATGTACTGCTAGCATGTGTATCCATCCACAGATGGAGACCGCAAAGAACATGAAGATAGACATAGAAAGTAGATAGCTTCTATAAGCACCAAACATTCTTGCAATGTGGTGATATGAAGTAATTTTGTGATTCTGAGGTTAAATTATTTCTTCTGAATGTGCATTCTGGGACCCAATTATTAAAACAAATTCTTGGAAATAAGACATTTTAATATGCAAATGGATGAATGAGCAATCGTTAATTTTATTAGGTTAAAAGTGAAAGATTAATGAAAAAAATACTACAACTGGAGGGCCTCTCAGATCATGCCAACTATAATTCTCTATGAAATAATGAACTCTTACTAGGGAAACAAATTAATTATTTCAGAGGCAAATAAGTTAACCATAGGCAATTACATGAAGCAGGAGAAATCTTGGAAGTAAATGCAAAATGAAAGAGAACCATTTCACTTTTTAAGTGAGACAGTTTCAAACAAAAATTTAATGCCTCTGGTGAATTATGCAAGTGCACAAAACGCAGACTAAACATCCATAGGCATAAGCAAAGATCGTTAGTGATACCGCAGATTGCTCGATCTCTGACTTGCTTCCTTTCATCATAAGATGATTCACAACCTCCATCAGTCCGTCATATCCAGGCTTCTGGGAGTCCCATCCAACCTCCTATAGCTTTTAAAGCAGGGGAAATAAACTATGAGAGCATCAAAGAGCATACAAGTGATGGGAAAAAATCATCTCAATGACATGATTGCTCAATTCTTGGTCAATTATATTAACATACATTTTAAATTCTTCTTGTTATTTAGTGAAGTAAATATAATAAACAACATCAGATCAGAAGAACTAAGGGAAACAACTCTGCCCATGTAAGAGTCGTCTCCAAAAAAAATGAGGGAGACCCACAAAAACTCATCTTGTCGGGAAAGCATAAAAACAACAACACTGGAAACATATTAACTTGGCCTAGGATGTAAAATTTCATGAGCGCTCCATCAGTCCTCCTCCTCCCCACCATCAAGGCTAAACTATAAAAAAGGAGTGGCCTTTCCAGCTCACCTCCACCATCTTATGACGGAAAAACTTGAGGAGGAGGTCGTCGATGGCTCCCGGCTGGTAATTGGGCTTCGAAGCCTCTTGCTGAACAAAAAGAAGGAAAAAATGGTTAGAAAACAAAGACCAAAGCGCGAGAGCAAGGAACCACAAAAACTTTCCTTCGGGAAATAACCAATCTTTCGTCAGGAAAAATCGGAAGGGGGACACCAGGGAGCGAGGATACCGACCAGAGCAGGAGCTGTCCGAGCGCACGCGAGACGGGATCCGAAGTTCTTGGTTCTGCGGGTATGGAGTGGACAGTGGTGGGAGATGGAGGGAGGGAGGGGTGGACGGAGGAGGAGAGAAGATTCCATTGTGAGCAGCGGCTCCAACAGAGAAGCAGACAGAGGAAGCGGGAGGATTGCTGAGCACAGGAAAGAAGGGAGATGCTAAGAAAGATGGGGGCGTTATAAAAATAGCAAGAACAAGAACGAGGAGTCGTGCACCACAATTGCTATCTGTCAAATGTCCTGCCAGAATCTTTTTTCTTGAGAAATTCTTGTTTTGAAATTGTTACCAAGCAGGGTCGATTCACGTTGAGACTCTTAACATTACAAAATAATCCATCTTGCATGTCAAGAATAAAAAAATCAAATGCATAAAAAAATTAATATTAATAGAGGTCTTTTTTTATTTAGCTTATCAGAAAAGTTAATCTCGACTTTCACAACAAATGAGAGAGAGAGAGAGGTCGGCCAGAATCACTATTTACATAGACTATTTTTTTATTTAATTTATCCAGCAAGATAATCTTGACTGACACATTAAATTAGAGTGGAGTGTGACTCACCCCCCAAAAATAAAATAAAAAAAATGACGCACTGCCCTGGGAAAGTATTACTCCTTTTAAATTTTTTTGCAATGACTCTTGCTATAATCAAAGGAAAAATAGAGTTTTTATATAAAAATAAATTATTATTTAAAAATTGAGATAATTAATTCGGACCTCTCGCAGTGTCATTGGTCTTTATTTTTTTCCTCATTTTAGAATTTAATTTATCTCCCAACCCTCACCCTTAACTCATCTTTACACCTGTCCCCTACCTCACTGTCTAGTACTTTATGGGCAAGATTCACCGTGTCGTTGGTATGGAGAGTTACCGATTCCCCGGCAACATAGTACGACATGGCCCGTGTTGCCCCCTCCCTTCACCGTGCCCTCTACTTGCACCTGCCGGAGAAAGAGGGGATGCACTGTTGTGCCCCTATGCCGCCGTCGTAGTCACCTCCTCCTCCCTCCTCCGCCTCAGCCGCAACCCCCTCCTCCTCTTCCCTCCCCCGCTTCTCTCTCCTCCACGACCTCTCCCTCCTCCGCCAGCCTTCCCCCTCAATCATCGTAGTTGTCATCGGTACCGGAACATTTGTGTGTCAACGTAACGATGTGTTGACATGATCTGATAAATCTTATTTTTTAATTCTATATTTTTATAAAAATGTCAAATATAAATTTTAATTTTAAGTATCCGCTCCCCACGCGTGTTTTTACTTTAATTTATATTGAACTTTTAAATAATACATATTTTTATCATACTAGTCAAAGGAATTTTATTTTGTAAATTTTTTTACATTAAACAACGAAAGTTTAGACATTAAAACATGATTTAGCCTTATCTTAAGGCCGCGTTTGGGAAGGCCATCCGGCGTGGCTTTCGAACTTTTAATCCCCGACAACATTTAATCTCTGTCAAATGTCGAACAAGTTATTGGCTTCCGTGAGGATGAAATTATTACTGTGGAGAGAGAATTGGATACAAAAATGTGCTGGTTTCATAATCTCTCAAAGTAATCTCAGAGTTACTTCCGGAGATTTTAAATGACGGGAAATCAGACAATATCTGCACATTTGTACGGTGACAGAATCACTTGAGGAAATCATAAGTAACCGGCCTTCCCAAACACGGCCTAAGAGTGACATTACAATTTGACGAGCACTTGACTGGAGGAGAGAGGTCCTTGTCTTATTTGCCCACATGATAACAAGGTTCAGATTTTACACATAGGTATTGTGGTTTTTGGCCCTACTTGGTGCAGAGGCAAAGTAACGAGGTGTGTTATCCTCCTCATCATCAAGAGTCTTATCTTTTGAGTCGTGACGATTGATTTTATTATTCCAGACCCAATGTGTTAGTCTTTTGTAAGGGTTCAACCATTATTTTAGAGTCTTATTATTCACATCGTTTTACGTGAAATTTTGGGTATGAATAATATGTACCACTCAATGCAGAAAAAAATTTGCATCAATTTACTTTATATTCTTAGTGAAATTGATACTGAGAATAACTACAAAATAGAAGTTAGCAATTGGATTTGAATTTATATCAAACAAAGGAGATCATAACTCTAAATGCTTGCTTTGTCATCAGTGAGTGCCCCTTTAGTACGAAATTTTATTTCTGAAACGAAGGATCCATATTTCTTCATCATGCAGGTGACCTTCTTGGATGTTTTGACAGGTCTCTGAACTAACAAGGCCAAGAAAGGAGATCCTTTCTAGTTGGAAAAATGCATTCGACTTTCTCTATCAAGAGTGTAGAACAATTATTATCTTTTATTTGAAAAGACAATCTCGTCTATTTGTGCAAAACCTACACCCGTCAAAAAAATGTGCATGAATTAGCCTTATATTCTTAGTTAAATCAACACTAAGAATAATAACAAAATAGAAGATAGTAGTTAGATTTGAACTTATACCAAGTAAAGGAGAGCATAACTTGACATGCTATAGAAAAATGTTCGCCGGTTTGACATATTTTTGGGCAAGAGTTCAGCGTTTTAATAAATAAGAAGACAGAGTAGACAAGCATATTAAGTTTGGTCATCTCATAAAGTTCTCAATGATCTAAACGAATCTACAGTGAAGAAGATTGATATTTTTTCTCCACATTCTTTGGATGCCCTCTCTCATCCTTGGTGGAAAGTTTTTCTTTTATATCTTAGAAACTTTATATATTCCAACAATGTAATATGGTAGGAAGGAAATGAAATCACAAGTTGAAAATGTTAAGTTAGCTACAACAGATGTCTTGTCCATCTTGTGTTTCCTCTAATACAATGAAATGGCAAACGTGTTAACCAGAATGTTCAAATCTGCGGAGAGACAGGGCTGGATCCATGGATTTTTATCTTTGCTGGACCCCTTTTTTCATCTCTTTTATAGTGTGCTGACACATAATTCTCTTATTAGAAGGAAACATTCAGCAGTTGTCATATGTTAAACTTCCCTTGAAATGCTTTGAAACTTGCACTGGCTTAATAATAACTTTGACAAATCTGATGTTATTGGTATTAATATGGAGGATGAGGAGCTTCTTGCCTGGAGCAATGGTATGGGATGTTCTATAGCAAAGTTTATGTATTTGGAGTTGCATTTTGTATTTCAAGAATCTAACTGCTTCACATTGAGAGCTTTTACTTGTTAAAATGCAGAAGCAGCTTTTTTCGTGGAACGATTATCCATCTTTGGGGGGCCAAATTATGTTGCTGAATTCAGTCTTGTTTACTATCCCTCTGCATTTCTGGTTGAAGTCAGGAAGAAATATGACAGGATTTGACGGCAGTTTCTTTGGGCAGTGCAGCAGAGAATGCCAAAAGTATCCATCTTGTTAAGTGATACGTGGTCTGCAAACCTTGTTAGCTTGGTGGCCTGGGTGTCAACCATGTACTTAGCTTCAACGTGGCTATGTTGTGTAAATGGTTATGGGAATTACTTGACGAGAATGAGGCTCTGTGGCACATCATCTTCACAAGCATTACAGTAGATCCAAACACTTCTATTTAAATATTGAAAACCTTTTTTATCTCTATCACCCATATGGAAAGCCATCCTAAGGTATGCTCATGGATGTCACCTTACATTTAGTAAAAAAGTTAGCGATGGGCATCTACTCTCTTCTGGTGGGATAAATGGCTACAACAGTTACCTTTGAAGGTCAGCTTCCAAGGATTTTCAACCTGCTTCCCAAGGATTTTTCAACCTTGTTCTTGATAAATGGTGCACTGTGCAGGCTTGTGCGACTCATTCAGGTGATACACAAGTATGGTTTATTCCTGTGAGGAGCGTTCTCAAGAATGAGGAGTTTCAGGAATACCTGTCTTTGTTGCATCTCTTATCCTCTATTAAAGTACAAGCTGGTGTGAGGAAATATTTTTAATGGAACAATAGTAGTGGGCAGTTTTCAATTTAGGATGTTTACAGTTCTTTAGCAACACTCCTCACTGATTCCAAATTACACTGAACTTTGGAAGATGGGGTCTCCTCTCAAAGTATGAGCATTTATGTGACTTGTTCTGCAGAAGTGCATTGTCGCCGAGATTTGTAGACATAAATGGAGATAGGAAATTGATGTTTTGTGTAGTTTCTATGCTGTTGTGTAAGAAGATGCAGATCATCTTTCATCAATTGCCCTATCTCATGGGAAGTTTGGCAGATTTTTTTGTAAGATCTTCTACTTTCAAATTCAATTTCAATCCATCCAAGAAATGTGGGTTTACTTTTGCGGCCTTAAAGCCCGACTTCCACAAAGCACAAAGGCAAGAATGGTACTACTGTTTCCACATGTTGTTTGCTGCAATATTTGGTGTGAGAGGAATGGATCTTATAGGGAAGTAGAATTTATGTAGAAAACATTTATTTGGGTACCATTTCTTTCTTTTATTATCGGTGTAGATTCATTCTTTGTAAATCTGCTGAGGAATGGGGGAGGGAAGTCAAAATTTCAAACATTCTTCTAAATCTCATTGTAGAATTTTTCTCTTTTTTCCACTAGGGAGGAACCTCTCCTCCAAATCAATTCATACATGCACGTGATAATTAAGCTCAACTTCATGATAAAAGACCTAAAAAATTGGATTTCGTTATAAGAATGGGTTAGGTGGCCCAAGTGGGCTTGGCCAAATGGTACTTGTGGCCCAAGCTGATTACCTAGGTAGATTGGCTAAAGCGAGGTGAATTATTGGCCCCTCACCTTAGTTAAACGCCTTTATGTAGTCAGAGATGAGAGACAACTGAAGCGACCAAGGGGTTGCCTCCTAGGCGATGTCCTAGGGCATTTGAAACGACATTTCATTAAAACTATAAATAGGTCAGATAAAAATATGTTTCATTAAATATGTCAACAACACATATAAAATCTATAAGAGTACTTAATTTGTACATGCACACATGTTATAGGAATGGGCTGGGTTATAGGAAAGGGTTGGGTGGCCCAAGTGGGCTCAACCTTAAGGTGTCCATGGTCCTACCTAATCACTAAGGTGAGATTAGCTGAGGTGAGGTGAATTGTTGGCACCTTATCTCGTCTCATTCTCTAGGCAAGCGCCTCAAGCCCCTTTGATAACATATGAGAATTCCCTGTAATTGATGCTTATTATTTTCTTTGTTAACTTTCCTTAACATTGGTGGTGGAGGAACCTCACCTGCACACCATCTAGTTTACTACCTCTCCTTGCACTAAAATTGGTGGTATAAACCATGCATTTGTCCAAAAAAACATAAAATAAAACAAAATCCCATCTCTGAGCCATATTCAATCAAACATGCCTTGAAAGTTTGCGCAAAATTGTCTAAATATGATGTGATTTGAATGTGATTTTGTGGTTTTTTTTCATGGCAGATGGAAGATTTTTCGACAAAAGATTTAGATGCTATCAATACCCAACAGTGCATGATGATCTGAACACAAGATATTCAGTTTTTTAAAAGAAAAATTAATTTGGTTTACAAGAGTTCAGTCGTGCACGTGAAGAGGGCAATGATCTTGAAGAATGTCACAAGAACATCAGAAGCAAGGATATAGAAGAAACTAAGTGTGCGTTTTCTTGGTTGCACAGAATTATTTTCAAGTTGCTCAAGCTAGTCAAGGGAAGGACTAAAGGAAAATTAGGAATGGAATTAGATGCTCGATGGGAAAACCTTGGATGCACTCCCATCTCTCAATCTTACATACACGAAGCAGGGCTTGCCAAGCATCTTTCGGTGGTTGTATTGCCAGATTGAAATTTCACAACACAACCATCTAGGAACACTTTCATATATAAAAACACCACACAATCAAAACACAAGCACAAGAAACGGTCGGAAGATTAGTGATTATGTAATCATGGAAACTTCAAATTGGCGCAGAAGAGAACGCTAGTCAAGCTGGCGACCCACGAAGGGCTTGGAGAATATCAAATCCTCGTAGACGCAAGCGTCCAGAGAAGGGGCAGGAAAAGGACCTCAGGGCCTTCTCGCGACGGACCTGGGCCCTCCTGGCAGACCTGGACTGCTAGAGCTCGAAGGCCCTGAGCTAGCGGGCGACCTTGGAGTGGGTGAAAGGGGAGATGGAGGGATGGTGGCAGAAGGCGTAGGCGACAGACAGGGTCTTCTTAGAGGCGGTGAAGAAAAGGGTGCAGCAGAGTTCAGTTACGAGAAGCAATGGTCAGTTTGTATGTATAAAGTAGAAGAATCGGAACCGGACTGCCGCTCTACATGATCAGCACATCGCAGAGCGTGATCTTGGAGAGGAGTTCCTCCTCGGGGAGGTTGTAGGCGCACTCCATGTTCGAGAAGCTATGGAGGACCTCCAGCCCAGCCTCCCCCAGCTTCTCCGACACCAGCATTATCGGCTTCGTCTCCATGGCCGTCGTCTCCCTCGTGACCTCGAGGTCCGCCGTGCTGACTGGCGCCGACACCGACACAGTGGAGCGGAAGAAGACGACAGAGCCAGGTAGGAGGGCCCGAGAGGACGGAGAGGAGGAGGGGATGGGACACCCCACCACAAGCGCCGCCAAGAAGATGGCAGCCATGGCAAACTGTAGCAGAGGAAGAGCTTTGTGCCTACTCGTTGCCACTTCCTGACCTGCTACTCTCCAATGGGGGTTTTCGCTACAACAGAGAAGAGGAGCCCTGCTTTACCGTGAGTGGAGTGGAACCCATACGAATCGAACTGGATTAACCCTGAACACTTGAATCGGCAGAAAAATTTTCAAATTCTTTATATATATATATATATTGAAACCAAAAAATCTCATTTGGTTTACCCCTCTCTCGCCTTTCCCTCACCTTTCCCTCCCTCACTTTAAATGCTGGGTTCAAGGGGTTTAATACTAGGTTTAAATACACAATGAGAGTTTAAAGATGGAATAGCATATAAAATGAGTTTTAAATGTTGGTTTTACATTGAAATCCACCCAGAAGCTCCATTGGAGGAGTTTCTAGGGATTTTCCACTCTCCCATTATCTCTCTCTTTCTCTCTCTCTCTCTCTCTTCCATACTTAAAAAATATGTATGAGTGCAAAAATCGAGGAGAGAGAGTTTTTGGTGAGACTTATGAGATTTCAATGATTGAAACTCCCAAACATTACAACCAAACGGTGCCTAAGATGAATTATAGTTGAACATGTCTTTATCTTATTAGTCTCCTACCATATTAATCGACTATATTCTTAGCATAATAAAGTTAAGGGTTTTTTACATGAAAATCATTGCTAGAGATTAATTTGTAAAAAAATCATTCCTAAAAATGTATTAGCAAGTATATCACTGTGTAAATCTGAATTGTATAAAAATGTCATATTTATTTAAATACATATCACTTCTTTTTAGTTTTTACCAACTGTTGGGTCCCGTAGTGCAAGAATACGGATCTAGAGGGGGGGTGAATAGATCCTTCTACTAAAAACTTTGTCCAATTAAAAACACAACTACCACGCAGCGGAATATACAAGATTAAGTAATTTAGTTTAAACAAGTTTAAACTAGATTCACTCAATCTCACCGAACTCACACGATTGCACAAACATATAGGATAGTGAACACACAATCACAAGAAACAAAAAAAAAAGGGGATTTTTAAGGTGGTTCGGGACCACGATGGGCTCCCTACGTCCACCCCTCACCAAACCGGTGAGGCTTCACTACACGTTACAAAATGTAGCAACACGGGGACGAACCCCAACACAGACACGCTGCTTTCGCAGCAAACCACACACGAGCCCTTGCCTCAAATTACTGTCACAGCAACGCGCACACACACACACACACACACCACTGGGGAACACACCCCGAACAAATTCCTCACACGGAGTCACAACTCCGTCCACACACACGTAGGGCAATGCCTACACAACCACACGGGAGAAAACTCCCAACCACACACGCGGATATACTCTGCACAAATCGACACACATATGACAACACACACACTCGGAGACCCCTTTCTCCGAACACCCACACAAAGTATTATCTCAAATGTATATGAATAAAAAACACATATATGTTATGACCCTCCAAACAAATTATTGAGATGAAAACTAGACAGCTACATCAAGTATAAGGCTCCCCCTTCTTCAGCATAATCTGATTCTCCTTGCTCGTTGACGGATGATCATAATCTTGACATCATCTTCTTCCTCTCCTCACGGCACTCCTCTTTTCTTTCTTCCATTTTCTTCTTCACCTGAAAGAATAGATAAACGGAATAATAAGCCCAACCTTTAAGCTAATCTCTAACAAGAATGTGAAAATGAATGGTTTAGAGATCCCCCTCTTCTTCACCTATACAAAAGAATATATGAGTATTAGAAATGTTGTATCACAAAAATTACAGCTCATATATATATGCAAGAGAGTGAACAAAGAACATGTAAATAATTATTACATATCTTAGATACCCATTCAAACCTTAAGCAATCTCAAACAAAAACACAGAGGTGAAAGATCAAGATAACTCCCTCAGAGTTTCAATGAAAAGTTTATGCAGGATGAGAAACCGTTCTTGAAAGAAGATGAATGATTCTTTGCAAAAATGAAGTTGTAACTTGGTTTCCCACGTAGCTTCCAGTAGAGGATTGATTGGAGACTTGAAAACACCTTCTTCCCTTCACATCCAAGCTCACAACAACGTAGAAGAAGCCATGGAGCTGCTACCTGCGACTTGCACTCACAAGGGTTAGAAAACACACCCAAATTTTAGATCTAGCATCTTGTACCTTAGGGTTTACAACCCAAGAGATGTATATAAGCTTCTGGGACGATCAAGGGACAGCCTTGGGACAAGATCCACGAATTAGGGAGTGATATAGGGAAGTTGGAATTGATTGGTTGGACTTTCGAAACAAGGGCAAGAAATTCATCTTTGACGGCTCCGCACAGGTGTCGACACGTCGACACCTGGTGCCCAGGTGTATACAAAATAACCAAACAGAAGATCAAGTCC
Source organism: Amorphophallus konjac (assembly GCA_022559845.1). Classification (NCBI taxonomy): domain Eukaryota; kingdom Viridiplantae; phylum Streptophyta; class Magnoliopsida; order Alismatales; family Araceae; genus Amorphophallus; species Amorphophallus konjac. Next base: position 319,563,403 of record CM040119.1, on the reverse strand, counting down.
ATGTCTCGTCCAACCAAATCCAGAGACCAGCCTCTCCATTCCCTGTATGCTTGGCTAAACGGTGGCATTATGACGATGGTGTGAATTAAGCCCTCCCAACGTCATGGCTCCCAAGGTATCCAGTCCCCTTTCAGTAGCAGAAACAAATGTGTTCGTATTCAATCCGATGTAAAATAAACACTGATCCCTTACGGTCAATAGGGATAGCGTCCTGTACAAGACCCTGTTGACACGCAAAAAATAATAATGATAATAAAAATTATTATTATTATTATTATTATTATTATTATTATGCTGGAATATCTTATTTCTGTTGTTTCCTATTTTTTTAGGAATAAAGAAGAAAAAAAGAAAAGAAAAGACACTCGGCTTCTAGGGACAGATGCTAAAACAAGACCCAGTAGCTCAAAAGAATATCCAGGACCATCCCTGAACAAGTCAGCAGAAGTCTGCACACTCAGGACAAGCCAGTCAATTGACCCAAACATCACACTGTGAAGCGAGTAGGCCAAAGATTGATCAAAATTGACCAAAAGATGCTCGAACAAACTTAAAAGAAGCAAATGGGCCAAAGAAATGTCTATATTAGAAAAGGGATACTTAAATAGGCCAAGAAATGTTTAAATGGGCCGAAGGAAGCTTAACGGGCCAGCATATGGATCCGGTGGCCAAAATGCGCGCCCCAGTCGCCGTCTCGCCCGCATATCTGGCAGCCGTCCCAGCTCCAGTTCCTTGCCTATAAAAGAGAGACCCCCGTCTTCGAACAGAAGAGAGAGGAGGTAGAAGCAACCAAGCCCATAATACACAGTAATAGAGGGGGAGAGCAAGTGTTGTAGTTCCTTTTTATAAAAACAAAAGAGATATTGAAAGTTGTAATAATTATCGTGGAATTAAGCTTATGAGTCATACTATGAAACTTTGGGAAAGAGTAAATGAAAAACGTCTCCGTTGTATGACTACTGTATCGAAAAATCAGTTTAGTTTTATGTCAAATAGATCTACTACAGAAGTTATTTTCTTACTACGACAGCTAATGAAGAAGAATAGAGAGATGAGAAAAGATTTGTATATAGTTTTTCTTGATTTAGAGAAGGCGTACGATCGAGTACCGAGAGAATTGATTTGGTGGACATTAAGAAAGAAAGGAATCTCTCAAGGATATGTTGATTTGATTAACGATATATACGGCGGTGGTATTACTAGTGTTCGAACTATTGCTGGGGAGACTGGTGAATTTCCCGTTTCTATAGGTTTGCATCAAGGTTCTGCACTAAGTCCGTATCTCTTTGCCTTAGTTATAGATGGAGTAACTAAACAATTGCATGAGGATATCCCTTGGTGTATGCTATTTGTAGACGATATTATTTTAATTGATGAGAGTATTGATGCTCTAAATGCTAAGTTAGAGCGTTGGAGACTTGCCTTGGAGTCTAAATGTTTTAAAATTAGCAGGAGCAAGTCAGAATTTATGTACTGTAATTTTAGTAATGGGAGAGTGGTTCAGGAAGAAATGGTTCTAATTGATGGACATAACATTTCGAAGAGTAGTAGCTTTCGATGCTTAGGGTCTATCATATAAGAGAATGGGGAGATTTATGATGACGTTACATATAGGATTAAGGCAGGCTGGTTAAGATGGAGAAGTGCATCAGGTGTCCTTTGTGATCGTCGTATGCCTGTGAAACTCAAAGGGAGGTTTTATAGAACGGCTGTGAGACCTGCTCTGTTATATGGTACCGAGTGTTGGGCAGTACGAAAGGAACACATCCACAAAATGTGTGTAGTAGAGATGAGGATGTTGAGATGGATGTGTGGCAAGACTAAGAAAGACAAGATTAGGAATGAGCACATCCGTAAGGACTTAGGGATAGCTCCAATTGATAGTAAAATAAGAGAAAATAGACTCAGGTGGTTTGGATATGTGTTTTGTCGCCCTAATTCAGTGCCGGTTAAAAGATGTGATCAAATCTTAGTGGATGCTAACAAAAGAGCTCGAGGAAGGCCTAAAATGAGATGGTGCGATGTTATTAGGAAGGATATTAGTTCCTTGAGTTTAAATATGAATATTACACTTGATAGAAATCTTTGACGGAACATGATTCATACAGCCGACCCCAATTAATTGGGATAAGGCTCTGATGATGATGATGATGATGATGAGAGGGGGAGAGCAAGCCAGCAGAGAGGCAGGAAAAAGAGGCGAGAGCTACAGGAGGTGGGTTGGCCCGCCGTGTGAGGGCCCTTGTGGGCTACAGTTATCCCCTTCCCCATTGTTTTGCTGTTTATTTTCCTCTCCTGTAAATTTGTTTCCTTGTTCTATGCCTGCAAATATCGCATCATATAACCTCTTCTCTGGAGATCAATAAAAAGATTGCTGCCGGTTGTTCTTCTGTCTGCCTGTTCTTCTCTCTCTTTTCCTCTCCCACTCATCTCTTTCATTTGTAATCGATTATTTAACTTCGCGTTTGACCCATGTGTTAGCTGCACTTCGCCGTTCCCCAATTCTTTAGGTCGAGTGATTTTCTTTTTGCCCCCAAGGGTGTGTGTACAGTTGTTTCATTTGAATTCTTGTCTAATAACCATTAATTCTCCCCGACGGACTTAAGAGATCCACCTCCCATGGTATGATCTCTGCATGGTTTATTCATGGGGGAACATCCGATGATTGTTATCGTTTTATGCAAACATACGCTGGATGAATAATCACAGTAATGGCATATATGGCCAATGCGGGGTTCTGAGCCGCTGCAGAATACCCAAAATATTTGGGCGTGGTCCTCCGTTTTCATATTAATTCCCTTTTTCCCGCAGTCACGGATTATTCTGAATATGTATTTCATTTCATAGCTTAATGCCCCCATCTGAAGCCATAGATTCATTCATATTTCTCAAGATGGGATCTCTGGCTGGATGTTTGCAAGGGGTAAATAAAACTTTTCGTCGATCAATTTCATCTTTTTTTTTCCGATGCTCTGTTTCGTTTCTGCAGCACGGGTTTAACAAGTGAGACGGCGGCCAGGGGAACACGGACTGGCCGCCGCCTCACCACCTTCCCAACTTTCCCCGCCGGATCACTTATTTCCCGCCTATTTCACAATGCCGCCGTCTCGCCCGCTATATTGGCCGCCGTATCAGGCCGCCGTCTCGCCCGCGCTTCGTGCCGCCGTATCACCCGCTTTATATTGCCGCCGTGTCACCATGCATGGGAAGCCCACCTTGTATGTGCCGCCAACCCCCTTTCCACTATATATAAAAACATGCATAGATATAATATGAGCATATAAATGGAATGAGTTTATGCATGAAACCCACGTCTCAGCCGCCCACTCAATATAGCCCTGTGCATGCATATGAATGCCGCCGATTTACTCTATCGTATAAACTCCATTGCATATAGGGGTGAGCATATAGCCGCCGGGCAACATCTTGCCCCACCATGTATGGGTACATACATTGCATATAAAGAACAAGCCATGGTTAACCCAAAACTCTCCAGCCGCCGTCTCATTTCTTCCCCTGCCGCCGGGTCACATATTTTCTGGCTATGCCGCCGTCTCATGGCTTCTTCACGCTTTGGCCACCGGATCCTGTGTTCTTCCCACATATTATGTATTTCCGCAAATGCGTATAAAATGCCGCCGAAGTCATCCGCCAATGGCTTTGCCGCCGTCTCGCCATATCTAGCCGCCGGCTCACCGATTTAGCCGCCGTATCACCTGTTTCATTTGTTTTCCAAAGCCGGCCTTCTCCCCGGCACACCCTACCTCCGATAGGGGCTTGTTAAAAAACCCAGCATGGCTCCTCGACGAGGGATGGGCACAGAATGGTTTACTGTTTCCCTTGTTATACATATAATCGGGATTTTCCGACCACTCTCCGAGTGGACGGTAAGTTACCCCTTGCGGGTGTACAATATTGTCCCGGTTTCTCCAAACCCATCGGTCCATGGCTATACGAGCACTCTTCGGAGTCCTTATGTATATGCCATGGCGGTCCTCGAGTTAATATAGTCAGCGATCATAGTTCATGACCCTTGGATAGTGCGGGTCCCTCGATGGGTACGTCTCCGGAGGTTTGCCATCCACTATGGGTTCGGATTGTTATTATAGCATGCCCGATTCTTTCGGAATTCGTCTCGGCCCTCCGTGGACGAGCCTCCTATATGCATCCCCCCGACACATCCCGGGACAGGGGGATCGAGATGTTGTCGAAATTCTCTTAGGACAAGTTTGTTAATCGAGCGGGGATGTCGTGTTCGACCTCAGGGGGTCGAACACGGTGCCCGCCCTCGGTTAGCATGTTTTGTGTAAGGGAGAGTGTGGGCCCCCCATCACTTTCTCTCTCATCGGATGCGACATCCACCCGACAGTTCGATTAACAAACTGGGCCTTAGAAATCGGAATTTCGTTCCCCATTCCGCGTCGGGTCTTCCTCGACTTTCAGCTTAGTTTTCACCTCTTGTGGGGGTCATGGCCTCACGGCTACCCATGCCGAATTATGAGAGCAAGGTGCCCCATAAAGAGAATAGATAAATAAATAAGTGCCGCTCCCCGACATACATTGTCCTAGTTACATACGAACCCATAGGAACGAAGTCATGCTGGTTTTCATGAACCCATATGCATGTGCTACACTAATAAGGACAGTTCCATAATAAAAGGCAAGCATGAATTGACAATCTCATGGGTGACTGAGATCGTTCCTTTGTCGAGCATGGGGACGGGAGTGCCGTCTAGGCATGACCGTCTTTCCGGATACCGTCTCGACACTTCGTGGACGAGTCTCCTATATCCTCTCTAACATTCTTCGGGATAAGGGAGGTGCTGCCAAAATTTTATTTGAATTTGTCGAATAAATTATTAAATAAAATAATAACAACATAATCTCAAACAACCCGCACCAAGTCAAAGCCGATTCCCACACATGTTTCTAAATAAGGGAAGCAACTCCCATCTGTATATCCGCTCGTACCTAATTGCATAAACATATGCACGAGTGCTTACATTTCCCGATTCTATGGTATATATAATGGTGATTTACAGAAAGTCGGATTAAGTTCGTATGGAAGCTATCACCAAGTATGAGGTGGATTGCAAACCCAAGTTCTTTGCCTTGTACAAAGAACCGATTAAATAGAATAAATATAACCATACTATGTGCTTGCGTGCATGATTTACCCTGCTCCCACTTCATAAAACGAGCATTACTTTCACATATTTCTTCAGTCCCGAGGGCTCTTCTACTTTGACGATTAATCAGGGGTTGTCCTTCTTTCAGAAAGATATAATTAACGCCATAGCCTTTATGGTATGGCGAACTTCAGATCCCGACACGATCATCCACTATTGTCTGATAAGTCAGACGAGCGCACAATAAATCTTGTCATGAAGGTGGCTGGCACGTCCCGCATTAATAAAATAAAATAAAATAAATAAAAAATCAATCAAATGAGAGATTTTTCATCCCCATAGACCCCCCACACCGTTTGCTAACACTTGTACCTGCGGAACCCCCATTGAATCCACGTGTCACCATCATTCTGTGCCCACGTGCGATGCCCTGGAGTCACATCTCATTTTGAAATTTGGTTCTGTAGGTGATTGTCGAGTTTTCGACTGGCACGCCTACACCACACCTAGTTCCCCCTAAACCAGTAACTCCCTCATATCATCGCCACCTTGTTGGTCCGTCCCATGTTTGTTGTGTGAACCCAGAACGATTGACCATACACAGTCTATTTGTCCACATTTCTTTCGTTCTTTTACAATTCCCCGTTGACACCCTCGTCCATGTGCCAGCCATGCCTCGACCATCGTGCGAGTGCCCTATGCACATAAATCCACCTCCGTCTAGCACTCATGACCCGCCTCAGGCCGCTATCGTCATCCAACCAAGCCCCCTCATGATCCGCTGTCTACAGTCGGAGGATGGGATGAGAGGAATGGGTAGCACGATGGAGGAGGAAGGAGGAAAATGAGGAAGAAGAAGAGGGAGCATGGGGGTTTATGGGTTTGAGCATTTAGTTTTTTAAAAAAAAAACATAGAAAATAGAAAAATGCCCCAAATGCTTCTAAAATATTTATTTTGGCCAATACGCTTCCGAAAATCTCAAAACAACTCAATAATCCTAAACGGGATTCGAAATCTAAAATTTAAAATTTTAAAACACACAAAAATTGATCTGATGCCCACAAAAATACGATATGAAACCCGGAGATATTACAATTGACATCAGGCCAAACACCTATTGTCCTAAGCTTCTTGGAAGATGGTTCTTCCTAAAATGTCTGACACCAAATTAGACACTAATCTTTCTGGCTTCTTGGGTAATGATTCTTCTCATGGTGTCTGATATCAAACTCAACACCATCATATTTGTGATTGAAGAAGGATGTTTCCCTCCTTCCCAAATAAGTCCAGTAATACGACCCACCCTAGTAGGCCAGAGGCCGACCCATTAAGGCCACCCAGCTCAATAAGAGCAACTAGGGGCCCAACAAGTGCCGTCAAACCCACCACACCCCACATGCCAAAAGGGCCTATTCACCGGGCATCAAGCCGGGAGAGAAGTCCAAGCCCCACCAGGTTTCATGCTAGGAGAAAAGCCCTAGGCAAACAACGCGAAGCCTCTAAGTGTCAGCTCAAGAGAACTCGAGTAGTAACTCAACCCCGAGCCCTCTCAAGAGACCTACATCGCTAGCTTGATCACAAGCGAGAGGCTTAGAGACTTTTACTGGGCCTCAAGCTATCCAAGGGGGCATTGGCCCTGAGCTATTACAGGAGGTTTCGAGTCTTAATTCGACCCTAAGCCAACATAGGGAAAGAGTGTTAACTCGAATCCCAAGAAAGAGTCTTAACTTAATTTCGAGCCAGGGGAAATTCTTAGCTCCATCCTGAGCGATCCCAGCTTAGCTTAGCCTATGTAGTCATAGCCCGGCTGGTGACCTATAGCTCGATCATGTAAGGTCCAACCACCAATACAACGATAAGGGGCTACTATCCTCCTCCACGTCAATCCTCGACAGCTCACTACATGCCATGTAGCCACGCTCGTGCCCCCACGATGGAAACCATGATGACAAGTGGCGTGGGTGGATCACTTTAGTGTGCCATGTATCTTACTCCCCTACATTTTCGGCCACTATCTGCCGCACTGACATGATGACATGAAGTAATGTTGGCATCATAAATTGTCAATGAATCATGCACGTCACCAAGGCAACCTTCCCATCAGACACCGCCTAATAGATTACGCGCATGTTACCCAGGTGAGGGGTCTTAGGATCTCCCCACATGGCGTGATTTTTCTCACTAGATAGTCATCAGATCAGAATCCCAAGCTGCCTAATCCCTATAGCTTTACAAAATTTCCAGGATCACATAATGATCACAACGATGCACCACTTCTCGATATAAAAGGTAGGTGTCAACGACCTCCAAGAGGTATGATGTTTTCTAGAACTCAAACTACTCCTCTCCAAAAATCTTCTCCTCTTACTCTGCTCTAACTTAAGCATCTAAGAGTTTTTCTAGGGAGAAGATCTCAGGACCTTCTGATCCTGATCTTCTTCTTTTTCTGGTGTAGGACATCTAGTCAGGACGTGATCTGTTTCTTACGATAAAATCTCCAAGCCATCTAATGGTCCAGAGAAGCTACAACATTTATACGTCTAAAGTGATCTTTAAATCATCATAACTTCTCATAAGAAAGTCTAATTAACCTAATCTTGAGGTCATTTGAAATACCTCATCAAGTACTATCACATTGTTGAAGAGATCATGCAATAATCACACAATTTACCACTGAAATTCAACATTTTTTTAACACAATGTTCATCATTTCGACTCATAGCCTGAGTACATTTAAGTAGCCCACTAAAGAATATTGGCTAAAGATTTTGTCATCATCAAAATCAATTAAAGAAATCTCAACATTTAGACAGTCAATCAATGACTTTAATTTTTTATAATTTTCACTTTAGAATGTTAGAGATTTTTCTAGCTTTATTTCACTCAAAAGACCTTAGAGGCACTATATAAAGAAGGTTTTTCTATTTCAAATTTGAAAGTTCAGGGAAAAACTAAAATGAAAAAGCTTCTCCATCGTCTCCAAACTTCTCCATCACCTCCAATCTTCTTCTCTGCCAAGCTTTTATTTGCTCAATGTACAAAGGGAGAAGAGAAACAAAGTGGTGGGCATGCACCATATTTCTATTTGCCAAGCTACCTCCCTGGACAAGAAAAAATAATGAACCAAAATAAATGGATATCTATCAAGGATCAATCATAATTTTATGTTATGTGAGATATTGGAAAACAACAACATTTCTTTCACATAGAACACAAGATGATTTTACATATATTAGGAAAACAAATTATCTACGTGCTTGGGTGAGACAAATTCGATCAATATCCACTCAAAATTAAGACATATTCTTTCTATGTAAGAAAGTTTTTTGTAAAAAAGTATCCTTTCATATTGATATTAAAAAGTTTATAAAATTTCTTTCACATTTAGCTCAAATTGGGTTAGTCAATATTTATTTGGAAGTTTTTCATCTAAAAGAGATTTTTCCTTATTTATGTAATAGAAAGCATCATGGTATAACAAGCAATCAACTAAATATGCTTAATTAATCTAATTTTTATTCATCTATAAATTAACTATCCAATGTTTTTTTTAATTGTCAAGAGTCAATTTAATGGTGTTGGTTGGTTATCTATTGATACTAAAAGGAGGGAAATTGTAGCACCTATATCTTATATCATAAGAAATAATGACTTTCAATTCTGAAATGGATATTAAACTTAGTTTGTAGGAAATATTTTTGTAATTGTAATATGTTGAGAAAAATAAAACATTTATGATCAATTAGAAATAGAAAGTTACCAGAAATTAAACTTTCACTTTTCCAACACGCACACAAAAAATTGTGTTGACAGCTAAGGCTATATATTAATGTTAGCATTTTCTATAATGACCTTTTTGCTGGTAATTGCCTAAAGTATGTAACAAAAGGATTTACGAAAATTTGTTTTCTAAAATGATTACCAAAATATGTGTATTTGTTGGGAAAATATCTATTTTCACAAATTAATTATTTTAAATTATCATAAAATAAATATATATTAAATATCTCAATTTTTATATTATCTGAGATAGCTAAATTGATTTATTTTAGATCTCCCAAATACTTAGCCTAAAAATAAGGATCATCTTATTTATGAGAAAACTAGACAACATAAGACGCCATTGCATCTAACTCCTACACATAGATGGAATATCGTCTAAGTACTCTCTTTAAAGCATAAGTTAGACGATAGATCGTCCATGAACTTAACTTAGACGATAGGATGACTTCTGCCTAAGAAATAGATGTTAGATGACACACCGTCTACCCTTTAAAAAGGCCAAAATATTCTAAATGGATAGACGAAATATCGTCTATTTGGGAAGTTAGACGACGCACCATCTACTCTTTAAAGAGGTCAAAATATTTCATCTAAGTGCATACACGAAGCAACATCTACTTGAGAAGTTAGACGACACACATCGTCTACTCTTTAAAAAAATCAAGCCATTCCGTCTAAGTGCATAAACGGAGCATTGTCTACCTTAGAAGTTAGACGATGCTCTGCCTACTTTGAAAGATCAACACATTCTATCTAAGTCCTTCTGTTAAAGAGTAAAAGTTAGACGATACATTGTCTAAATCTCAAATGTAGATGGAACACTGCTTTAAGTCTCAAATAGTAGACGAAGCAAGAAAAGGTTAGATGATACATCATCTAAATTAAATAGCTAGACGATGCAGTGTCCAATAGTGAAACTTTCTGTCTAACTCCTTATAAGCAATACAAGTTGGCCGACGTATTGTCCAAGTTCCAAATGTAGACAAAAGATCGTCTAAGTCACAAACAATTAAATGATAGAACACCTAAACATAAACTTGGACGATACATCGTCCAAGACTACTAAACTACAAAACCTATCATCTAACGTTAATCCTTCTATTTAAAATCTACATAGGCGATATATCGCCCAAGTCTACGTACAGACAATAACAACATCATCTAAGTGAGAAATTAGACGATGTAACTTCTCTCTTCCGGACTTAGTTAAATTAGTTACTTCTTGATCGTGCTTCATCCAAACATCACAAAATGACAAACTACACAAGAAACGACTATGAAACACTTGAACGCTATAGCGCCATGATACGTAGAGGATACCTCTTATCGTCTAAGCTACATAAAATATTTTAGTGTTATAAACATTGGATGATGCACGTCCAACCAAAACTTTTGGCGCTGACTATTTGACTAGCTATATACGTTATGTATTAAATGCGTAGTATCAGTTGAGATACTTTATACACTTGATGTATAAGATAAACTACTATGTCCTTAATATAAAATGTAGTCACCCTCTGTCAATGAGATATACTTTATTTGTATGTCTAAAATTATTTTAGTTATGTATTTAAATTCTAACTACATATTTCAAATTTTATTACCTTATCTCACGTCAATCTAATTACTATATATGGAGAAAATGTTTTTAATATATTTAGAGAATATATAGGTTGCGGTGACAGAGAAGCTAAGCATGCAAATGGAAAGATATCCATTCAAGCATATCTACAGTAGAGGCCTAACTCACCTATCACCTATTCATGGACCTACGCACGCAAAAGTGGTAGAGTTCCAAGGATGAGTAAGAGTCGTAGAATGTTGTAACTGGAGGTCCGATCATTAAAGATATGATGTATCTAACGGATAGAAGAACCAACGGTCTATAAATACCGTGGAATTCGAAGAAAAATACCTCTGATCCAACTGAGGATTCAATGTGAAACTCCTACAATCAAAGCGATCCCAGAGCAACACCAAGCTTCCTACCCACTCATGCCCATGAGGACTTCACCACGTTCACTCCAATCTTTGAAGTCTATCATTCCAATAAGCCATTAAGAGGAGGAATATTTTATGCTACATTGACATTATTCATTCACTCCTCTTCCTATATGTCGGTACATTTCCTTTATTTCTTTAGAACTGTGACTGTCTTTGTGATAACGGTAAAAGAGCATTTGTTGCTTCTGAGATAACACTGTGCGTGTTAGGTCAGTTTGTTGATACTTGAATCAGTTGGGTGACTAGTTCTTGGAAAGTTAGTTGATGCAAAATCAACAGAAAGATTAAGTCACTTTGTGTGACTGGGTGGTTTGTAGAAAGTTGAAACTTGACCAAAAATTAGCTGGCCATTTGTTCCTAAAAAATAAGTAGAGAAGATTTGTTGAGACATGTGAAGATCACTTAAGGAGGTAGACTCTTGAAAAATCAGCTAGTATAACCTTGGGTTAGAATGTTAGTGAAATCCTTTACAAACTGCGAAGGGACTAGATTTAAGTCTGTCTCACAGGACAGACTTAGACAGTATAAAATCATGTGCCCCGTGTGTGTGTTTTTTATGTTTTTTTGCTTGCAAGTTTAAGTTTCACTGCATTTCATAGTTTAAAATTTCAATAAGTGATTATTTTTATAAAGCACACCTATTTATCCCCCTCTAAAATATACCCGAATATTAATAGCGTCAATATTTAATACCGTTAGTAAAAAGAAACGTTAAACATCACAAAAACATTTTGGCAACGATTTTAAATTCTTTTGGTTGATAGGACGTACATTCCATTGTTTTTCACATTCATTGTCATCAATAGATAGTTCAATTTAACATTTAAAATCACTTCGCTAATTTTGCATTTGACAATAGTTTGTGAGTGATCAGGATAAAGCCTTTCTGAACAACTTTTCTTTTCTATTTCAAATATCATTTATTTAGTAATTTTATTAAATACATAAAGCTAGTTGAAGGATCACATGAATCATGAATCAATATTTCAATCCAACTATAGTGTGCTACTATTTGAGAAAAATAACGATGTTTCCTACTATTCGATAAGAATGCTGTGCTTCGGTACTTGATACCAAAGCGTGCCACTAACCAACACCTTTAATTTGGCCTCAGGTGCCCATTACTTTAAAGGATACAAACAATGAGACAAGAAGTACCGGCACCTCGTCCTTTAAACAGGCCCTTGGTCCAGTCTAGGGATGTCAATGGTAACCGATAACTTGATAATCGCCCGTTTCATTAGTTTAACGAACAGCAAATTGATAATATTTTTCTTTTTAATAAGTTAAAAGATACGAATATAGATATATCCGATTTCTTAGCGGATACAGATACACCTCATTTCGAACCCGTATCCATCTGTTACCGTTAAACAAGTTTGGATTGGACTCAAATAATTTAATGTCTTGATGAAAATGACATTGAAGATGAGATAGATATATAATTTAAGTCATTTCTATTTTAGTGATGATAAAATATTTTTATAATTTTTAAATTATAACTTAATATATTCTTTATTTTCATGCAAAATATGTAAAGAATGAAAAGATGATAGAGACTAAAGTTCAAGAGTGTTATTTTACTTTATTATTTTCACTTAATATGTTTTATCTTGTTTTTAGAGATATTATAATATTATATATTTTTATACTTTTAATTTTATTCTATGTTGACTCATGAATGATGATGATATTAGAACTAAATTGAAATGTATTTATTTATCATATATATGTATTATTCTTTTCAGTTTAATTTTTTTCTAATTGAGTTAATTTACATCTTAAATTTTAGTCTTGTATGTACTCTTATGATCGATAACTATCCGCTAACCGTTTGCTACCTGTATTTTTCGGATACTAGATAACGGTTTCAGATACACTGTTTTTCGAATACTTAGCGAATAACAAACGGATATAATTTTTTCTTATCGGATACGAATACAGATAGTCCACTATTCGTATCGTATCTGACCCGTTGACATCCTTACCTACTTTTGAGAGACTATTAGTCAAAAGTGGGGTTCAGCCTCGTTCTCTCAGCTACCCAAATATCTTAAAGGATACAGATGACAAGTAAAGCACCGTATTCTTTTTCGTCCGAAAAGCCCGGTGAGATTCAGCCCCCTTTTGGGCCCATTACTTTTAAGGATACAGACAGGGAAATAACACCCTGTCCTTTTAGCAGAGCCTTGGTCCAGCCCTTGCTACCCCTCCTCTCATCTACCCATATATATCTTAAAAGGACATATAGACATAACAAACAATCAAACATCCAACACCCTATCCTTTGACGTCCACACTGGAGGAGGAGGCCGAGTGAGGTCCAGCTCCTTTTGGACCTATTACTTTAAAGGATACAAATAACGTAACAACACACATCCGACACCCTGTCCTTGTAGCAGAGTCTTCTTCCTCGTCCTCTCGAGTCTCCGCCACCCAAGTACATCTTAAAGGGCACAGATAAGGACGTAACAAGCCATCAATTATCCAACACCATACCCTTTCACACTGTAGGTAGAGGAAGACAAGGGGGGGGGGCGGATGTCTTTTCCAAAAAAGCATATTTTTTGTACATATTTACAATTGGTAAAATTGAATTTACTTGATAAATTCATCTCACATTTGTATTTATAATTATACCCTTTTTCTGAGTTAAATATTACTTATGTTTTTACCGTCACTTTTCTATTAAAAAACTGTTAAACTCTCATGAGGAGTGATGAATAAGGTGACGTAATATTTTATAGATTCTTTGACGGGAGCTTGCCAAAATGGCATGTATGGCATTACATTCTCATAATGAGCTTATACATGTAAATATAAATACATAATAGATTTTCACATAAATTTACTTGCTAGAAGGGATATATATTCAAGAGCCCAAAATGTAATACAATTGAGATGAAGTTTAATAAGGCATCCCGTGGCCCATCAGCTCACACGTGGACTGGGAGGCCCTGTCCTCTCACCTGCCCAATACCTATTAGATAACGGCATAACAAACGATACAGTATTCACCATCATATCCTTTTACATTGCTTCTGTGGGCCCATTAACGCGTCCCGGGGTTTGCCCATTCCTACTGGGCCACGAAGTCCATTAAAAATCCCAAACCCTGGGTTGAGAGATAAGTGGACAGGCCGCTTCCTCCCGCCCTGGTTCCCCAATCCGCTTCTTCTCCCCCATCTAGGGTTCAGTTTTGGGCCCATCGCCGGATCTCGCCCACGGACTCCGGCTCCGACGGGGACCGCCGCCGCCGCCGCCGCCGTCGTGGGAGGCAAGCCCTAGCCCCGCCTCTCTCCTTGTCCCCGTTTCTCCCCTTCTCGGCCGCGTCCTTCTTCTCAGGGCTATTTTGGGTGGGGGAGGTCTGCTCCAGCGGCCCGATCCAGTTCGATCCAGCGACTCCAGGGTGCGACGCGCCTCGCGACCCTTTGGTAAGAAACCGTGGAAAAGTTATCGCCCCTCTCTTTTTTAATCGTTTTACCTCTGCCCGATGGGGGTAATCTGGTTTGTTAGCTAGGGTTTGGGTTGGTGGCCTGGTTGTTCGAGCTTGGGTTTGCCTTTGGTTTTCTTTCATCTTGTGGTGGCGGGTGCTGAGGAATACATTTCGGGGCATGGCTTCTTCGAGGGAAAAGTGGTGTTTTGTTTTTGTTTGCTCGTGGGTCGGGCTTTGGACCTGGAAGGGGGAGAAAAAATTATGCTTGCCCTGCAACAAAGGAAGAAAGCTTGATGGGTTCTGTTGGCAAGATGGTGGCCCTTATAGTGGATCGTGGATTTGGGGTTATTGTACTCTCCCTCCTCTCGTTCTCTTTCCCCCCTTCTTCTTGATGATGAGAGTCCATCTCTTTTTTGGGTGGGCTTATTCTGAGGTGCTGGTGGCTTGCTGGTTGGAAATGCTACCCAGAATGTGTAAATTCCTTGTCTGCTTCCTGAGATTGAGGAAGGGGTGAGCTCACTTTTCAGATGTGGCTGGGCTCGAGGCCCAGATCCAACACAAGCCCATTTTAACCGGCTGTGCTGGCCGTCTTCTATTGTTGAGTCAAAGCCCATGGTCAACTTCCTTGTCGGATTGGGCGTTGTGGCAGGTTCTTGGGAGCTGGGTTTGAGTTTGCGTGACTGAGAAACCCAGAGCTACAGATTGTGTGACTGTAAAGTATGGCGTATTCTGTGGCCATTTGGGCTTGAGTTTGGGTTTTAAAAGGGCAGGAAGCCAAATTCTAAATTCGGTTGATGAGGTGGTGGGTTCTTGTCAGGCAAATCTTTTCCTGTTATGTCTGGTTATTGTGGGCTTTAGATATGACTGGAAGGAGGATTGGATGTTAGGCTGTGTCTGACCTTTTCTGTTTTCGTCTCCAACATGCAACTACTGTGTGCTCCTCCGAATGTTAGATATAGATCAATGGTTATGATCTGAATTACTTGATGGATAATGCTTTCTCGATCGGAGAACAGTTGTCATGGAGCGAACTAATGCTAGTGGGCTTTCCTGAAGGTCTTCCCATATACAGGCCTATCAAATCTTGATCATTGCTGGTTCAGGCAGTGGTTTTCCCATCTTTTTTTTTGACATGATTGATGATCCTTACATGATCTTGTTTGTCCACTTGGATCTGGATGTTTAGCTGTTTCAAAGTGATACAATAATATAATTCTTTTCATTTGATTGTTACTTAATAGTATTATTATCTTTTGTCGCTGTGCTTTGTTTTCGTAGAAGTTTGACTAAACTATATGTTTACTAGCACATGCTACATTCATTTTTAATGTCAACGTTGGACTACTGTCAATCTACATACTTATTTGCAATGCAGGTATTATGATGATCCATTCTATTGAATAGTTCACTGGACTTGGCATTTTCATGGTCGGACAGGTGTTCTTGATTTCCATTCCTCCTCTTTTGAGTTTCAACTCAAGCCAAGGCTGATGCTTAT
The DNA here is from genome assembly GCA_022559845.1 of Amorphophallus konjac. Taxonomy (NCBI): domain Eukaryota; kingdom Viridiplantae; phylum Streptophyta; class Magnoliopsida; order Alismatales; family Araceae; genus Amorphophallus; species Amorphophallus konjac. Next base: position 319,547,552 of record CM040119.1, on the reverse strand, counting down.
CTGGATGTCTTGTAGATTGGGTCTTCTTGTTATTTCAGTTCTATACAAGAATGGAGCTGCAGTGAATGGCATCGGGCTAAATTGGATACTAATTAGGAGAATATCCTACTATAATCTATTACAAATTTTTTTAAGGCAATTAAGTTGACTATATTAGGTTGCATCATTCAATGGTCTTTGTTTTCCTGTTAGATGCCTTATTCCTTGTTCAGACTCATGCTACCTGTAGGCTGATCAATTTAGCAGGCTGGATAAATGTATTTCATGTCCTTTGATATTTTTTTTGGTATCTTGTTGGTAGGATTCCCTGGAGCCTGTTCCTGGCTCGAGCCCATTAATCTGATAGTTGGTTTTGAAAATTAGTCATGAAAAATTGAAAATAAATGCAGGAGAAATTTTAAGGATTGCACCCCTCGAGTGCATGAATTGTTAACATTCATTTTCATGCTAATGTCTCCTAGTACTGTCAATAAATCTTTTTTCCTTTAAGTGTCAAACAAATCTTTCAGTGTGGGCATTATGATGGTGTGCTTATTGAGCAATTGAGCAGCTTACTGAGCTTATTAAAGGTCCAGTTTTTTTTGGTGGTGGTTCATTCCATCCTCTATGTATCCATCGTAAGGCCAACATGATGCCTTGAGGATTGGGTCTTGTCTTCATTCCAGTTTGATCATGATTTGAGGTGCATCTAATGCCATAATTATTATATAATTCAATTCAAATTGCTGAAGGCAATTAAACTGACTATATGCCAAGTGACATCATTCAAGTACATCATTCTTTTCCTGTTAGCTACCGTCTTACTTTGTCAGATTCATTTTCCTGTAGATTGTTTGGGTTACCAAACTGGCGAATGTATTTCATGTTCTTTGATTTTATGTATTTTGTTGTTGGTCTTTCTAGCACTTGGAATATGGTAGCATAGTATGGGTTTATGAATTGCTTTTTTAATATAAGTGGAGCTTGCATTAAACTGGGTGATGGTGCAAGACTGCAAGTTTACCTAATCTTTTTTTTTTCTTATTTTTGATTTAAGTGTCCTCTTTTATCTTCCTGTTGTAGCTAGGCTATGTTTCTCTGTGATCTTTAAATGCTTTATGAACCCATTAGCAAGGAATTCTGCATCAGATTGGGCATCTAGATGAATATGCTCGAAAACTATCTGGAGATCGGTTTGGATTATATCAGACAGATTTACCGATCTGATGGGAGCCATCCTATTTCCTTAAAATTTGCTTAAAAATGGTGAATTAAGTCTTAAGGGTTGATTTTGAATTTTCCCACCCTTTTTACCCTCCCTTAATCCCAATGCCCTTCCTAGTGCACACTCCCAGCCTCCAAAGCAGAAAAACGGAGCAGGAAAAGAGCAAGAAGGCTTCCATGATGGTTGACAGTCATGGCCACCGGGCTGCAGGCTGGCAAATTTTCTACTGCTTATTTCTCTAGCTAGTGATTGCTGGTTTCTGCTGTTGCTCGATGGTTGCCAAAAAGGGGAAATGGATCTTTTATAATGGTCTTTTGTGAACTACATGATCCAGATTGGAGTGGACTAATTAAGCTTGGCTCAAAACAACGGATCCACAAAAGAATCGACCAATTCAGGGCTGACTTAAAAGTTCTGTAGAGATTTCATCCCAGTTCAACATTTTTTTATTTTTTTAATTAGATGTACAGGGTCATTTCTAGGGGGCCAGGGGCTGAAATCAAATTGACCAGGGATCATCTAATCCTTTTCTGGATCAGCTGATCCTGCAGTCTATGCCCGTCAGGTCTGAAATGTGGTCATGCTGTGTAAATCTATTTCTTATGAGTTGTTCATAAGCTTTCTTCAGTGGAGCTAGATGCATTTGAAATTTTGAATTGGACCAATGTGCTATACTATTAATTTTCATCCAGAAAAGTGGTTGAACCTTTGTTTTCTTTAGGCATCCTGTATTTTTCTTTGACCCAGTAGAGCACACAGGGTAAATGGCTTCCTCCTAGGGATGATCTTTCTTTAGAAAGCATTCACATTTAACTGCTCACCGTCATCTGCTTATCAAATGAATGTGCTACTTTTTGGTAGTAGAATACTTTTATTTTTGCTTTGCTATGTAATTCTTATTGCTAGAATAACACTGTCCTGGCTACACCTTTTGCTTATCATGGATTGTAAGATACTTTGGATATTTTTTTAAAATTTATTATGGAGTTGATTTTCTTTATAGAATTGTGTGAACAGAATCTTGCATAATTTAACATTTCTGTCTCATGGATCACTGTCTTGGATTGTGTGTCAGAAGATATTGGCGAGAGTGCCTCAAGCAAAGACAATTCTAAAGTGTAAAAAATACATCAAATAGCAACATGGGAATTTAAGGTTTGTGTATGACAACTCCTTTAGATTTTCTAATTTAATTCCATATTAGTGCATAAAATTTAAAAAAACAAGACACATAATATAAGGCAATCTCATTACCAACCAACAATGCTTAAATTTGCGGCAATGTTATTGAACAATTCATCAAAGTTAACATGAAATGAAAGCATTGTTTACAATCACGAATCCCTTGGATGTGCTTTTGTTTCTGCCCTTGATTAGCGTTCCTTGTTTTTTCATTTTTTTTTATTTTTAACTGAGGAGAATTCCCAGAACTCTTCTCTTTTTGTTTTGTTGGGAGGCTAGAGTGCCCCACACTGTCTTGGTGTGGCTTCTTCTTGTACTGGGATTTTTTGGGTGCTTAATGTCTATACTTGTACGTCTCTTTTGTCATTTTATACAATAGTGGCACCACCCACTTTTAAAAAAAAAACTGAAGAGAATTGTTTGCATGAGGCCTTGTGAGTAGGACGTCTCCATTTGATCCAAGGATGGATTGCATTTTCTTCGTGCTATAGAGTGAACTTTGCTAGCTTCATGTGGAGTTTTATCTGGGTCTCTATGACTTATCTTATATTTCAAAGTGGTGAAGCCATCCCTCTGTGCCCTTGAATCTTCTAGAACTCAAGCTGTTCTTCTTTCAAGACAAATGATTCTGTTTCATTTAGTTATGGTTGATGATCTGGTTAATGTGATTCTAAATGAGAAACCACACTTACTAATCCTAATTGTGGCATTCTATAAAGTAGAGTTATGTGGGCTTATGGACAGTTTTTTGTCCAGATCTCAAGGATACTGGGTGTTAAGTTAATGAAATTATTGACTCTAGAACTCGTGTCAATCTTTAGAAATCATGCCATTCTGGTGCAGGGTCATACCCGAATGAATTAGTGTAAATGATTACAACACAAGATGATATATAAGAAAAAGTGGAGTAAAAAGCAGAATCAATTCTGAAATTCCCCAACCCAATGTGAAGCCCGTGTGTGTAAAAATGATCTATGCTCTGTCAGGAATGAATATCTGGTGCAGTGTCTGTTGGGCCATGAACAAAACTGCCCGACATGGAGATCTGTTTCCAAATTCCAACTTTTTGTAAGCCATTGGAAATCATATACTGAGAACTTTCATTCCTTTATTTTTTTTCTTTTCCTGGGAGAGGTTGGACAGAGGGACATCAGACAGTGGCCAGCCCTGACATGGATGTTTAGGTCTGACCAGAGCTAAGGAGCACTTCATGTTACAAGGCATCGAGAGTTGCATGAATTGATGTAGGAACAGGAGCACATCCAGAACATGTGTTGACTGACCTCTTGATGAGGCCTGGAAATTGTTTTTGTTAACGTCGAGTTGGAATGCCTGACATGATCCACATTCTCTTTTCCTCTGTTGATGTCAGCTATGATTCCATGTCAAATTCAACCAAAGTCTCTAATTAGTTACATGCATACTACTTTTGGTCTTTTCTCTCTTGCATACATGCTCAAATGGTTGCCTTCTGATACTGACTTAATAGTATTTGTTACATAATCAAACTGCATGCACCTTGTTTGCATTTATGTATATTTTGTAGTATACAGTTTAAATTGCTATTTTCAATGTGCTATGTTGTCTTTCTCCTTCTTGCCCGTTTTGGAACACTTGTCAGATTTAGGTATAGGGTATTTACTGTGCAACCTTCTGAGCTGTATTGTTATATACAGCATTTTGGAAGGACGTGTAAAAAATATTTGGAATTGCATTTCCATTGAGGAAAGAGGAATGAAAAAAGTTACTTATTGGGTTCAATAGCTGCTCTATCCTCTTTTTCGTCTCTCAATAGAAAAAAGCCTACCACTTTAAAAAAATAGAAAAAAAAGCCTACCTGCAGCTTTATCCATACATATCTCTACTTTATTCTTAACCACAAAAATTAATGGAATCAGATTACAAACATTAATTACTGGATAGCACTACAATTTTGTGGCGTTTCTTTTGCATCATTCTGAAATTCTACTTAACATTTCATATTACATACACAAGCAAATAAAATTATAGCTTTCAATCATATTCCAGTTTCTATTTCCAAGGGAGGGTGTTGAGGAGACAAGTAAGCTGCACCGGGGGGGGAGACATGATGGTTATTTGGGGAAGGCAGAAGATTGATCAAGTTTTTTCTGTGGTCTTTTAAAAGCCGTTATATCCTGTGATGCTTTGGGGTTAGACATGTTCTGTAGTTCCATGCAATTTTGATTTTTATGTTGTGTTTGTCCATGTTAAATTCTATCCTGTGAATGCCTTGTGCCTTTTTATCTTAAACTGGTACATATGTGAATGTCTGGCTGTCTGCAAGCTTTATATTTCAAGTGCCCTGGAAATTTGTTGGCTCATTTCTTTTTTATTGTTTTGATATCTGAATTTGTGTCATCAGTATTGCAATTATCTTCGACTTATTCCTGCTTTTTCTGCATGGCAAATAAATTCTTTTTCAGTTCTAAAACCTTTTTCTTATTCATTTTGCCTTCTGCTCAGGACAACATCTCTATTCTGTTTCATTCTCCTTCATAGTGGTGTCTAAAGCGAAGATCCATCAGCCAATTCAGTATGATAGGGACAAGCGATACTGAGACACTTGCACTAGAGGCACCACCACCAACCTCCAGGCGCAGGAGAAAGAGGTCATTGGTTTGGGAGCATTTCACTATTGAAACTATCTCTGATGGATGTACAAAAGCATGCTGCAAACAATGCAAACAAACTTTTGCATACAGTACTGGTAAAAAGATAGCTGGTACCAGCCATCTGAAGCGTCATATCACTGTTGGTTCCTGCTCAAAACTCCGGCAAGAAAAGAAACAGCTTGCTCTTTTGACTGCTTCAAAAACTGGTGTGAATAGCACTGATCCACCCAAAAGACGCTACAGGTGGCGTTCCACCCCGAACTTTGACCAGGATCGTAGCTGTGCAGATCTTGCGAGGATGATCATCATGCAAGAGTATCCACTCCATATGGTTGAGCACAGTGCATTCAAAGCCTTCATTCAAGGTCTCCAACCTCAGTTTAAGATGCCAGATCATGCAGCTATTGAAAGTGAAATTTTGGGGATTTACCAGAAGGAGAAACAGAACCTTACCCAACTCTTTGGCACCGTCCCTGGGAGGATTTCCCTCAGTATAGCATTGTACACGACTAGTCAGACTCTCGGGTATGTCTGTGTGACTGGACATTTTATTGATAATGATTGGAAGCTGCATAGTCGTGTGCTCAATTTCACTATGGTTTCCTCTCCTCATTCGGAAAATGCACTTAGTGAAGTTATTGGATTAAGTCTTTCAGATTGGAATATGAAAACCAAGCTATTCACGATTACCTTAGATAACAATTGCTCTTCACATGATATCTACAGTGCTAATTTGAGGGACCACCTCTCAAACAAGGACATGCTTATGCTGAAAGGTCAATTGTTTGTTGTTCGTTGCTATGCCCACATATTGAATGTAGTTGCGCAAGATGTGATTGCATCCATTCATGGAATTGTCTACAACATTCGTGAGAGCTTGAAGTATGTGAAGGCATCCTTGGCTCATGAAGAGAAATTTGCAGAGATTGTACAACAGCTTGAGATCCCATGCACAAGGTCCCTAACCTTGGATGTTCAGTCTCATTGGGACACTACTTACCTTATGCTGATTGGTGCCTTGGAATTTAGGCATGCATTTGCTTACTTGGAAACATGTGATCCTCATTACAATGAAGCTCCCTCTCCAGATGATTGGAGAAAGGTGGAGGTTGTATGCACTTATCTCAAACTTCTTTATGACTCTGCAAATGTCATCATGGGAACAGCAGATCCAACAGCAAATATGTACTTTCAGGAAGCATGGAAGATCCAGTTAGAGCTCACCCATGCGACAGTAAGTGAGGACAGTATGGTTTGCAGTGTTGCTAAAGAGATGCATGAAAAGTTTGACAAATATTGGAAAGACTGCAGTCTTGTCTTGGCAATTGCTGTAGTTATGGATCCTCGTTTCAAGATAAAATTTGTAGAGTTCGCTTTCTCAAAAATATATGGGGATGATGCTGACAAGTATACCAAGATGGTTGATGATGGCATACATGGCCTCTATGATGAGTATGCTGCCCAACCAATTCAGTTAACCCCAGTCTATGTAGAGCAGCAAACGGACACAAGTAATGGTGTTGCCGCTGTAGACACAAGCCACATGAATATAACTGATACCCCCATGGATACCACTCCAGCACCTTCAGATGCTATCATAGACAGTAATGGGCAGGTACCTGCTGATGCAGCAACTGCAACCACTGATGGCAATGCATCGGCATGCAGCAACCTGGCTGTTGGTGATGGGCTAATGGATTTTGACATCTATATCTCTGAAATAGGTGTGAATCAGCAGACAAAGTCTGAGCTGGACCAGTACCTAGAGGAATCCCTTGTGCCTCGTATTCCAGCGTTTGATATTTTGAACTGGTGGAGGTTAAACAGCCTTAAGTATCCTGTGCTCTCTAAGATGGCCCAGGATGTCTTGGCTATCCCCATGTTGACGGTGCCGACGAGTTACATTTTCAGCATAGGAAGTGGAAACAGAGTGCTAGATGAGTACCGGAGTTCATTGCAACCGGAGATAGTGGAGGCTCTTTTCTGCTCCAGAGATTGGCTCCAGTATGTGCCCATGTCGGAGGCACCCTCTACTTCTGTTCTTAAATTTGAGTTATAGGTTTAATGCTAGAATTTCTGATCTATCTTGTAATCAGATGTCTTTTCTAGTTTAGACAGGATCGGATGATTTTAGATCGCGGAGAGTGCTGTTCTTGTAGTTTGTTTCCCTGGATGGATGTTACTGTTTCTGACTTTTTAACAGTTTTCTTTTAATGACAGATTGCATTGTATTTACTCTCTTAATTCTGTTGTTGAATGATGAGCTTGCATCACTCCTATGTATAACCTTCCACAGTTGTTGATCACTTGTATTCAGCAGCCTCCCATCTATTACTGATCTAGGGCCGAGTTATTTCTCTCAGGTAATACAAGGACCCTCCGGAGAAAACAAGAATATTTGGTTGATATAATTCCTCACTAGTCACTATTGACCATTTACCCTCTATTTGCCAGGACAAAATCTCATTCCTTTGCAGGTAAAGTCTTGAAAGATCATCTGCAAAATCAAGGAGGAACCCATCTAGTTGGAGGCGGGTTGATCTGGAGAAGCCATCCGTGGACGATGTTTTGGCTAACCCCAATTTGTACCAAGGTTTGTTGACTCGCTGAGTAGTATCGGATCGGGATCTTTCTGATCTGGTATGATTTGGCCGAGTGGCATCCGACTCGGCTCTCTCTCTCCCTCTCTCCCACTCTCTCTCTCTCTCGGCCGATCCGGAGGTGATCCGCAATGTATCGGATTTTTTAGATGCGGTATGACACGCCCGAGTCGACAAACCATGATTTGTGCACGTTTCCCCCCATATTCACTGCCTATCGGAATCGTCTGCACATTGTTAATTTTATTTATTTATTTTTGGCATCGCAAACTTAAAAAAGAATTCTTGGGCGAAATCCATCTAGATGTGCAATGCCTATTGTGGACACCGTTTTACATCATTCTGAATCCAGAGGGTGGTTGCTTTTAACGGTTTATCCGTGTCCGTTTCATTGATAGGCTCACTGCGCAATGAAATTCTTAAGACGAGTTCTTCGAACGTGATGATCTGCCCTTTTGGTTTCTCAGTCCCCGTGAGGGTTGTCTACCGTAGGACGTCCCGGAGATCACGTCATGTCATGTCATGAAGAAGTTAGTGTAAGTGGGAGCGGGGCTCGTCTGATGTGATGATGAAGGGCGTCGGACATTCTCCGCTTTCCACCCGTCGCATTCAAATGAATTGTGGCTATTGTCGCGTGACAGCGACCCACTGGGCATCTCACCTATTTGATCCCCATCTTTTCACTCTATTATAGAAAAAAAATAGTTTTAAAGATAAATTATAATTATTCTAAAAAATATTTTTTTACATATATTTTCATAAAAATTAAATTGTGTGAAAATATATCTTGTATTTATATTTATATGACCTATGCCCCACTCTTAAACTTCTTGTGAGTATCTATAGAATGTTCCATTTCTCTCACCGTTCTTTAATTTTTTTAGACAAAACTATTCCTCTCTCTCCCTCTCTGCAGTTCGCCGCAATGTTGGAGGAGGGAAAATAGGACCTGTGGCAACAAGAGGGAAGTGGGGTAGCCGAAGGAGGCCGTCCACATTGAGATGGAGGTGAGACCCTGTCACGACCCTCCGGTTCAGAGCTTTGGTCCTTTTCAAGAATGACGAATCTTTCTGATGCAATATCAACTAAGGTGGACTGCTTCTGGTTGGGAATCGCAGTGATGGAACTATGTCAAGAACGCTAGAAGATGCAGGAACAGAGGTAATAGAAGAGGGAAGAACATGCACAGGAGAAGGAACAAACGAAGGAGCAGAAGGGGAAAGGAAGAAGAAACAACAATCAGAAGACTTGTGGAAGGCGAGAATCATATTCAAGAAAGAGCTGGTTACAACACACACCCTAAGCTATTACCTTCCCCAATATTTATAGGGTCATTTGGCTTAACAGCTCACAACGAACTCAACATAAATCCTAATCAAAACTCCAACTTCCCTAATAAGAGAACGCCTTTTAAGTTCGTACCACCTTTTAAGTTTGTCATCACCTAACTCTATTACATATCAACTGCACCTCCCATGAGAAACAACCTCGTCCTCAATGTTGGATGTAGGAGAAAGTCGTTTGAAGAACATCGAGCAATCCATCCAGGTTGTCTCAGAATCTTGAACATCAACAAGGACAGGCATGCATGCTTCTTCGGGTCACCATTTTGCTGTTGCCTTCTGACAGCTCTTGTATTCTGAGTAACCATGAACAGCACTTTTTGGTAAATGAGGTGCATTGCCAGTAGGATCAAACATGATTCTGTCATGTGTAAAGGCTGCGGCTTAGGTGGCGGGCAACGCCGAAAAACAAATGCTATGTTGAAGAATAAAGCAACTAATTGAATAGCCATTTTCGAACTTCAGAACTAGAATCTGCATCAGCATCAGACCCAAAAATACCAAGACTCAACTGAGAGGGGTCTGAATTTGTAATTTGGAGATTGCTTGAAATTATTACTCCAATATTGTCATCTGCTTGTGTCACATATGCCTCCTCAAGCTCGCTCGAGATAGTGGACGACATGTCCATGCTGATATCATTGGTAGATTATGTTACTAGAATATTTACTTGTACCTGTTTGTCAAATGTTGCTACATGTCTACCAGAGTCCCCTGCCAGATTATCACCATATGAAAATCACTTTATAACCTGAATCTTATCCGGCCCAAAATTATCGCGCAAAGGAATGCCATCAATAAGCATATTCAGTGAAGTAGACTAGTCAGCATGAACAATAGCAGCATTATCTGAAAGTGGATGACCAATTTGATCAACTGAGCGCCTGTTGACCCATAGGTGATATGATCTACATTTCTTCAAATTTGTATAAAGGATGGAGGTTTGGGTGGTGGGTGAGGTTCATGACCTTTGAACTCTATGACTAGGGGCATTTCAACAAACACCTGATGAGCGAAGATGGATAGAAGGCCTTTTTTGAGCTGTTGGTCAAGGAGCGTACTGCCGATGAAGTTGGATGAAGGCTAGACAGTTGCAAAGTTCAAATTAAGAGATGGCTGTGTATTTTTGCTAAGATTTGAAGGCACATGTTCAGTCATTGGTGAAGTATGGGAAATAAGTGTTGCAATAGCATCAACGGCAAGTTCTGCTGCAACGACACTTTAAGGTATTCAAGCTTGATGAGAGAGTTTCCTCTGAGCAGTCAACTATAGGATCAAGAAAATCACTAGAAGGAGAAGATGGAATGTAATCTATACATCGTTGGTAGTGGGAAATCAGAGCAGATAAACTAACATCTCTGGCAGATTTGGGGTGGTTCGGAATGAAAAGAATCTTAGCAATTGGAGCAGATGCAATAGTCAACTTGGGTGTGAGTTCTTGAATGGTCTTGACATAGAGAGATTTATGGACATCAGTCAAACCAGAAGACGAAGAGAAATTGGTGACATCTGAAACAAAAGTCGATGGGGAACAAGAATTTAGCACAGAAGATCCAAGAATTTGTGGACGCACAGGTAATGTTGGCACATGGATCTTGTGGTTGGATAACATGACAAAATCTAGTTTCCATAGGTGGTTGTTCTGATCCTTTTGCCCAAATTTGGCCTCCATGGCAGCGAGTAACTTATCCCAAGTTCTAAATTGTTGTTCTTCATAAATACGACAGAACCATCTAATTGCTCTATCAAAAAAAGAATATTGAGCATGCAAGAACATCTGCTCTGGAGTCAATTGATAATATCTGTAGGTACAACTTTGATTTAAATCACCAAGCTTCAAATCTCGATTCATTAAACATCGGCAATTCCGGGGGTTTGGGACGAGGTACTTGAGGCACTGGCAAATTTGCTTGAATGACTTCTTGATGACCAAGGTTATGCACATCAAATGGAACTGGTTTAGGCATAGAGTCTTCCAATGCGACAAATCTCTGTGCTACATTCTCCATGGATTGGGACACGACCTGCTGCACAACCTGTTGAATTGCTTGCTGGAATAGAAGGTCATTACGAGACATTGCTCTTGAAGAGCTAGGATTACCCAGGAGAGGATAAGGCACCAATTGGTTATGACCCTCCAGTTCAGAGCTTGGGTTCTCTTCTTCAAGAATGGCAAATCTTCCTGATACAATTGCAACTAAGGGGGATTTCTACGAGCTTGGAATCGTCGACAGTGATGGAACTATGCGAAGTACGCTAGAAGATGCAAGAACAAATGTAATAGAAGGGGGAAGAACAGGCATAGGAGAAGGAACAAATGTAACAGTAGAAGGGGAAAAGAAGAAAAAGCAACAAATAGTAGACTTGTGGCAAGCAAGAATCGTATTCAAGACAGAGATAGTTACAACACATTCCCTAAGCTATTACCTTCTCCAGTATTTGTAGGGCCATTTGGCTTAACAACTCACAACAAACTCAATAAAATCTTAATCAACACTCTAAGTTTGTCATCGCCTCTCTCTCTCTCTCTCTCTCTCTCTCTCTCTCTCTCTCTCTCTCTCTCTCTCTCTCTCTCTCTCTCTCTCTCTCTCTCTGCGCGCGCGCGTGTGGGTGGGGGGATAGATGTTTCACTCTCATCACACACACAATGTAAGGGGAAAATAGGGGAAACTGGAGGAGATAGTTAGATCATCGACATAGGGATGGAGGTGAGATTGGTGTGGCCTCTCTCTCTCTCTCCGGTAGTTGGGTCTCTCTCTCTCTCCATTTCTCTTTCACTCTCCTCGCACACATAATATAAAGGTGTTAATTAAGATTTTCTTAACCTTAGTTAACTGTTAACTATGTAAGTTGCTAACTGTGTACTGATAGAAGTTGATGGTAGGATCATAGGTGATATCAAATTCATGTCAGAGGGTATACCTGTAAATATAAATTTAAGATATTTTTACATAATCTTATTTTTAATAGGAATATATTTGTTAAAAAGTCTTTTCAAAAAATTACATATTTTTTAAAAATCACTGAAAATGGTGAGTGTGAGGAGAGATTTTTTAAGGTCAAACGTTGGAGAAGCCACTCCCCTTGAGAAGGTTAGAGGGCCGTCTGACTTGGCTTTTGCATGCTTCTTGCACGGGACGTCAAAAAAATCGGTCACATCTCCTTTTGCCATTGAGATTAATGGCGCCGAATGGTTCTCTTCCTCCAAACTTAGTTCCCCTTTGATTGAAGAGAAGGTTGCCCATATTTTCCCAATCAATTTTTCTAATTACAGTCTGATCATGTCACGAGCGTTACTCATTCCTTGTCTGCCACCCAAATATGAATACGTTGAGGGGTTTTGAACTTTTCATCTTATTAGGATTAAAAATAATTACTTTCTAACCATAGTTAATTTGCTATATCGGTGTGACTCACGTCGAGTCGGCGGTATCGTATCATATATATATATATATATATATATATCGAAACGGTCGATCGATCGGTCTAAGTTTCGAGACAACCCGAGTCTCTATCTTCCCGAGTCAGGTCTGAGTTTGTGTTAAGTCAATCCGTATCGTTTCGTATCTGAAACAGACCGACTCAATATAAATCGACGATACGAGACGAGCCTAATTTCTAACTGCCTTCACTGAAATGGAATAAGTTAAAAGTCGTTGTGATGTTATCTTTGACTCCGATCATTACGAGAGCTATGTATGTTTTCTGATGTCCACATTGTTATGGTCCTTATTTCCCAATGCATTCTTGTTATATATAGTCCTTATCTGATCCAAACAGGAAGTGTTAATCTAGCACATCATCAACGTACATATGAAACCAGACTACTGGCTAATCCTATTGACGGGCTTAAGTGATCTCTCGTTCTTCCCTTATTTTGTAGGGATAATATTATATATATTCTTAAAATCTTATACGTATTCTAGTCTATACCCTATATTGTTCATATCGTCTGTTGTTGTGTGCGTATAATTCCATATTAAATGGTATTTTATCATATATACCCTTGCTGTCACCTATCATTTGTTAACTTAATTTGAGATGAATTAAGATGAAAAAAGATTAATCTTTCTTGCGTTTAATCTTCTTACATAATAAAAAAATGACATATATATACCTATATTCTTTCATAAGATCTTAATTGTATGCTCTAAAATCTTTCTTTTTTACATGTTCAACATAATATTCTGTTAACTTTAATTCGCAGTGTTAGAGCGTTGGGAGATAGCTGAAACAATATTTAATCTCTTAATATATAGTATACACGACGATATCAAAAATATATAGAGATATAAAATAGAATACTCAAGATTCTAGCTAGGGATATACATGTAATTATCTGTATTTTGCATTTTTTCCTTACTAACAAAACTTATCAGTTATCTATTGTCCAGAATTTATAAACTATGAAGTACATGATAACATCGGATTTTCCATAATTTTAGTGGGACCTTATGGCTGTTATGTCTGTATATATATATATATATATATATACAAATGCCCTGCAGTCGCATTTCCTTTTTCACAGCGAGGTAAATCCATCGTGGAGGAATCTTACAGATAATTAATCGGATGTTATTCTTCAGTTATCACTCGTATTCCACATATGGTCTGGACATGTTACACTTGCCAGGTTGATAAAATTAGTATTAAGGGTATCACAACCCAATTCTCCCGTTTATGTTTTCTTTATTAGATTAAAGGGATTTTTATATTAAAGGTGTATTTGCAAAAAAATATTCTTAGAAATATATTAGTAAGTATATCACTAGATTAATTCAAATAGTACATAAATAATATTTAAATATGATTTTTTAAATTTTTTGACAAAAAGAAGTGATATATTTATAAATAAATACGATGTTTTTTACACAATTCAGAGTTATACAGTGACATGTCTGTTAATATATTTACATAAATAATTTTTTATGAATTTTTATTTAACAATAATATTTATATAAAAAATCTTAAATTAAAAAATTTGCAAAAAAAATGAATAACAAAAAAATATTTTATTTGCTAGATTAATAAACTTGCTACTAATGAGGGTATCATATATAAACCAATTCTCCGTGCAATGGTGCATGTTAAGTGTGGAGGCATATGTTACTAAATATTAGAGTACGTAGTTCCGGTTAGCATGTGGCCAACAATCCCGTTGGGAGACACCTCACCGTATTTCCCGGATCTGAGGAATGGGTGCTGGAAGGTGGGACAGAGGGGAGGTGGGTGAAGCACCCCCTCACCTGTGTGCCCCCCCTTCGTCGACGCCGTGTGCCGCTGCCGTTGCTCCGCCACAGCTCCAGCTCGCCGATTCACTGCGCCCACCGCTGCCCGGTGCTCGCGACCCATCTTGCTCACAACGCCGTCGCCGCCATCGAGTTTTCCCAGATCTCGTTCGGCATCACCGCTGCTATCCCCCCTGTGGCTCCTGGCTGCTGCTGCCTCATCTCCTCTCCGAAGCGTCCCCATCGGCCGCCCACCAAAGCCATTGCTAGCAGCTCTCGCCAGCAAACCCCGCCTCACCGCACACTCTGCCGCTGTCGTCGTCCTCGAGAACCCCTGCTCTCAACGCTCAGGATCTGCTGCGGTCGCTGGTGCCCCTCTCCCTGATCGGGTGGATCAGCCAGCCTCAACGCTACTGCACGTGCCGCGAGCTCCATCATCCAGATCTGTCACCGGCCTCTACTGCTGCTCGAGCACCGCCACGCCGACGCTGCTATCGTGGCCGCCGCTCTGCTATTGCCGCTGCTGTCCCTCTCCGCCTCCAGCGCCACTGGCAGACGCCGCTATCGCTGCCACCAGCAGCCCTGCCACTGTCTGCAGCCCCAGCCCGCCCTACTCGCTCCCGGCCGCTGCCGCAACTCCCTGTGATCCCCTCTCTCGATCACACACGGCCGTTGCCTTTCCATCGCGCACCGTTCGCCACCTCCTAGCGACCTCAGATAGGAGGCGATCGGTGGCCATCGTCTGCCCCCCCTGCTGCTAATCTCACCGCCGCCACATCCCTAGCGGAGACCTGCTGCAGATCTCACCACCGTCGCATCCCTAGCCGTGGTCTGCTGCAAATCTCGCCGGCGCCGCTGCTACACCTCACACCTTCGCCATCGGCCTCCCCGTCCTCGCCGCCGACGCCGCTGCTACACCTCAGAATGTGATCTATGGCATTTTAGATTGGGACATCCCGGAAAATCTAAAATGGAACAAATGATTAAGATGGGTCTACTGTCAAGTTTGTCAAATGTGGAACTAACACCTTGTGAACATTGCTTAGTGGGAAAAATGACTAAGAAACCCTTTGCAGTAGGACATAGATCAAACGAATTGTTAGGGTTGGTCCACTCTGATATTTGTGGCCCCCTAAGTATAAAGACATATAATAACAAGGAATATTTTATAACATTTATAGATGATTATTCCAGATTTACCTATGTTTATCTGATTTCTGTAAAATCAGAGACATTTGATTACTTCCGGAAATATAGAATGGAAGTGGAAAGGCAACATGGAAGGAATATTAAGGTGTTAAGAACGGATAGAGGTGGGGAATATAACTCAAAGGAATTTGAGTTATATTGTCAAGAACACAGAATCAAAAGATATGTGATAATGCCTTACACGCCACAACAGAATGGTATGGTAGAAAGAAAGAATAGAACTTTGATCAATGTTGTTAGATGTATGCTATCGCATTCAGGTCTCCCTAAGAATTTGTGGGGAGAGGCATTACTTACGGAAAATCATATCTTAAACAGAATTCTCACAAAATCCGTAGAAAGTACACCTTATGAATTATAGAATGGGAGGAAACCCGACTTGAGTCACCTCAAGAAGTGGGGGTCAATTGTCCACGTTCTCATTCCGAGTCAACTTAGAGATAAGTTGGACTCAAAGACATTGAAATGTAGATTCATAGGGTATTGTGAGAAATCATCTGGTTATAGATTTTTCCATAAAGAAAAAAGGATCATTGAATATAGGGACGCGACGTTTCTATAAAATCTAGAAGAAGAGGAATCTCGTGAAAAAGAGAAGGAACCTCTAGTTGTAATAGATGATGACTATTACAACGATGTCCCTAGAAATGATCCAGAAATTAAGGAAGAACCTCAAAATATGGAAAATGAACCAGTACCTATGAATGAAATGCAGCATGATCAACCCGAAATAGGCAACAAAATATTGAGAACTCCACCGGCATGGATTGATGATTATCATTTATATTCCTGTGAACCTTCATGTCTGATGATAGACATGGAAGACGAAAATTACGTAGATCCCATGAATTACATAGATGCGATGAAATCGCATGATAAAGAATTATGGCAAGATTCCATGAATGAAGAAATTGATTACATGAAAAGGAACAATGTATGTGAATTATGCGACCTACCAAAGAATCGAAATGTTATAGGATGCAAATGGGTATTCAAGAAAAAGCTTCGAGCTGATGGGTCTATTGATAAATATAAGGTCCGGTTAGTTGCCAAGGGGTTTACGCAGAAATCAGGTATAGATTTTCAAGAAATCTATTCTCCATTGGCTAAGTTTGCATCCATAAGAATGATCTTGGCAATTGTTGCATATTTTGATCTGGAGCTGCACCAGATGGATGTAAAAACAGCATTCCTTAACGGAGAGTTGAAGGAAAATATCTATATACAACAACCTGAGGGATTCCAGGAGGAAGGCCAAGAGGAAAGGGTATGTAAGTTGAAGAAATCAATATATAGTTTAAAATAATCTTCTAGATAATGATATCTCAAATTTCACGAAGTAGTTATCCAACTAGGGTTTGTTTCAAACAAGTTGGATAACTGTGTATATGTCATGAATAGTGGGAGTAAGTATATCATGTTATCCCTATATGTGGATGATATTTTACTCGCCAGTAATGACATAGAAATGTTGAATAAAGTCAAATTAGAACTTAGTGGAAAGTTTGAGATGAATGACATGGGTGAGGCATCCTATGTTCTTGGTGTATAAATCCTAAGGGATAGAAAGTCTAGAATGTTGAGTATAAACCAAGAAAAATATTTGAGGTCTGTACTCAAGAGATTCGGAATGCAGAATAGCAATCCGGCACCTACACCGTTAGTCTATCAGAAACGGTTGTGTAAGGGTCAATGCCCCGGAGTGGGACAAGAGCCGCTCATGGTGCCGTATGCACAAGCAGTTGGAAGCTTGATGTATGCAATGATGTGTACTAGACCGGACTTGACATACCCAGTCAGTTTGGTAAGTAGATACCAAAGCAATCCTGGTCCAACACATTGGGAAGCTGTTAAAAGGATTTTGAAATATCTGAGAGGAACTTTGCACCACAGTCTTATTTATCAAGCTGATATGCTTGAAGTTCTCGGATATTCGGATGCAGACTTTGGAGGAGATAAAGATGACGGAAAGTCCACGTCGGGACATTTGTTCATCTTTGGTGGTGCTGCTGTTTCTTGGGAAAGCAAGAAACAAGGGTGTGTTGCTCGATACACACAGGAAGTTGAGTACGTTGCATGTAGTACAGCTGCTACTCATGCAGTTTGGATCAGAAGATTCTTGAATGATTTGAATCTCAACTTGGTAAATGGACCAATTGAGATATACTATGATAATCAGGCGGCTATTAGCCTGATTAACAGTGGAGCAAACAGTTCAAGAGGAAAACATATTGAAGTACAATATCACTATATTCGAGATATTGTACAGAAAGGGGAAATAAAAGTGACTTATGTTCCCACAAGTGATATGATTGATGATCCATTGACGAAAAGTATCTCAGCAGAAAATTTCATTAAGCATGTTGGCTTAATGGGGCTTAGGAATATATAAGCCAGGAAGAAATATTTTCATGGATAATGAAAAGAATGATACCTCTGACGGATAGTGGGAGCATATCAGAAATACTACTCATGGATAATGAGAGTATAGAAGTGATGGTGAGTGGAAACACTACTCACGGATAGTGGGAGTGATTCAAAGGAAACATTATACCACCCACGGACAGTGGGGATATAATAGTTTGTTGGCCAAGTGAGAGATGTTAGCATGTGGCCAACAATCCTGTTGGGAGACACCTCACCGTGTTTTCCGGATCTGAGGAAAGGGTGCACAGTGGAAGGTGGGTCAGAGGGGAGGTGGGTGAAGCACCCTATAAACTGAGATGGGTTATGCCCATCGGGAGATATGCTAAGATCGAGAGATCTGAGAAGCATAGCTCACCTCGTCGGAGTCTCTCAACCTCCCGGAAGGAAACACACCTCGGCGACAATCCTACCGTTCCATATTAGAAAGGGATAAAATAACATTATGTTTGTGACAGTGGAACTCTCTCTTCACTCGACCCCTTGCATTTTGAGTTAGATGATTCAATTCAACGAGCTTCTGATATGAATCAGATTTTATGGTAATAATCTAACCTGCACACTCCGTACGTGCTTGTCATGATTTGTGTGATAGAATTTAAATTTACCTACGCACGAGGGGATGTACAGTAAGTTAGATTTATTTTTTTCTTACCGATCCTAATTAATACTAAACATAAATTTAATTTTTTAAGTTGAACGATCTAATCTAATAAATTTTAATATGAAATATTTTAAACGGAGATATGACTCCACCGTTATAAATATATCATAATTCTGTCCCTTTCGAATATGATTCAAACACTTATAAGAATGGGTGTGATGAAAATGCCTCGATCGGTGCGTACGTAACTATTCTCTACGTAGAGACAGCATGAATATAAATTTGTGATATCATCGTCCAATTAAGTTGAAGTAGCAGTCAGAAGATTGGATCAACTTTAGGTGGAGGATGGCAGAAGGATTCGAAGGCGGCCTAGCTCGTTTAATTATGATAAACTCGTTTTTTGTTATGACTTTTTGTTCCGATGGTTAAAAATAGTTTTATTAATTATAGACTCAATTAACTATAAACTCAAGATCTCCCCCTAAACATGTTTTCTATGAACCTATTTTGAGTTGGTTTATTTGCTGGAGAGACTCCTTATAATTAAAGTGAGTTTAATTAATTATCAAAAATTCACTAACGTTTACGTACGTACGCACAACAGTCAACATGCTAACATGCTAATTAATAGAAAATGTGTTTATGAATAAATGTGTGTTTAACGTATTCAAGTTTTCATAAGTCGCGTACAAACAGGACCTATAAAAGAGTCCAACTTTGCTATGTACGGATGATACGACGATGACAATGATTGGTCCCTATACATACCTCTTGTCCAAAATGCAGGTGATTACTGCGTAGGTCTTCTCTTTCAGAAAGGGATCCACGTACGTGTCTTTTGTGTAATTAATCTGTACATTTGTGATGCAGACCGGCCCCTACACATCTTTTAGGATGAATAATTAGATGTTTGATTGTATTTCTCTCTCTCTCTCTCTTTTCTCTCAAAATAAAAAATAGAAATATGAAACCCATTTAACCACGTTTGATAGTTGCTCCTTTAATTTTTGGAGAAGAGAATCGATCCCATCCCATTGAAACTTCGTTCTAACTAAAAATAACTCCCCACCTTTTTTTAATTTGAGAAGGCTTGACCCCGACCTCGATACAACCGTGACTTCGCCTCCCATGAAGTCTTCCCCCCCTCCCTCCCTCCCTCCTCTGTTTCAGTGCTCCCTCTCTCTCTCTCAAGGTACACTCACTCCCTCCCTCCTCTCTTCTGACGCTCCCTCTCTCCCTCAAGGTACACTTGCTAGCTCCCTCCCTCCTTCCCTCCTCAAGGTGCCAGCCGGCTGTCTCCCCCAGCTCGCCCTCCTCATGACCGGTGTCCCCCCTTCCCTCTCTCTCCCCTCTTCCGGCATTCCACAGGCGGCCCCCCTTCCCCACTGCCCCTTCGCCCCCACTACCCCTTCGCCTTGTGCCATCGGTGCCCCGCTAATCTCATCCCCTCGCCCTCCCCTCTTCCGACGTGCCCCCTTCCCTCTCCCTCCCCTCTTCCAGTGTTATGCATGCGGAAGGTGTGCCCCCTTCCCTCTCCCTCCCTTCTTTTGACGTGCCCCTAGTTTCTCCCTCCTCCTTTCTACGCATCCACTCTCTTCTCCCTTGTTCACCCAGATAAAACCCATCTTCCTACACATCCACCATCATCTCCCCTAGCCTCTCCTCTGTTCACTCAGATAAAACACATCTTGATGTGCAAACGAAAATAGTTATTGTTGCATGTACCTTGTATATATAATTTTATTCATGATCATAGAGAAAAATATAAAACTTGGATGTAAATTGAAAGAGAGCATGTATATATATTGATAGAGAAGTAGAATGATGTCAAGAAAGAATCAGATTAATTAAAGAATAATAATATTTAACAACACCACATTCACAACGTCATGTTGATAAACAACTTCATAATATAGATGTCTTCTGAAGGCCTTCACGTATATTCTAAAAGCCAAGTTGCGGACTGTGCAGGCTAGCCTTTTTTATGCAGCACATTTCTTAGCCCAACTCTAGGTCTCGAGCCCAACTAGAGCCAAGATGCCAAGGCCACTGTGCCCATTCCTCTTGCTATTCCTTGTGAAGATGTTCGGGATCAAGCATTGAATTCTTCAGGCTCATCACGTCCAACGGTTAGCTCTTCATCAACGTCTTCGGGTTGTCGAAAGTACATCTCTCACCTTAGTCGCAAAGGTAGAGTTAGATTTTGTATGTCTATTCCTTAGGCTCCTTCCTCGGAGCCTATAAATTCTCCTTGCACTGCTACTTCGATCTACTAGTCTAGTAAATGATCTGACCTCTGATGTATTTTTACAAAATTCTTAGATCGTTAAGAGGTTCAAGCGACTTTCATGGTGATCTCAATGTCAATGCAATCTCTTTCATCTTTCAAGTCGTTCAAAATTAGGATTCTTTCGATGACATTTTTGTAGCTCATAAATTGGGTTGAAGATTATTCACGTAAAGAGTATGATCAAAAAGAAGAAGATGAAGAAGAAGATAGATGTCTCCGTTGTCTAGGTCTTCATCCTCGATCACTACTTCGTCGCAAAACTCTTTGGGATCGTTCCTCTACGTAAAAATTAGAGATTTTCCTCATATTATGAACTTCTTTATTTTGTTGCATAGTCTCGTAAGTTGGATTTCTTATTTTTTTTTTTGAACCGATTTTTTTATTGTAGATGAGATTGATCCACATGGGTGTTAGGGCTCATCGAACATTCATTGCATGGGCTCAAGCACTCTCATCTTAGACAGGTAAGAAACTTACTTGTCCAAGACGAGTATTAAGCATTTATCTTCGTCGTAAGAAGAGTCCTCCCCTTTATACGGACTATACCCACTCGTTTTTTTTTTGTGACTTTCAACCGTCAATACTAATTTTTGCTATTGATAAAATTCTCATAAATTCATCAAAAAAACATTATTGTGGGATTACGTATTCTGACATCATTATGTCATAATTAGTCACCCGAGCACGTCGGATCTGCGCGTTGCATACACAAGAGACGGCATTATACTTGTACGGTGTTTTGCGGTTTTTTTTTTTCAGACTTCGGAAGCTCAAGGAGGGCCAGGCTCTGTACGCTCCCTGCCCTCGTCTTGAGCTCCAGCAAGTCCACAGTGTGGTCCGTTTGCACGTCGAAGATGTGGTGGCAGGTCGCCAGCCCCACCTCCCACTCGCCGCGCGCCGATGCTCACCTCGTAGCTCTCCCGCTCGAGCAGCGTCACCTCCACGCGCGGCGCCAGCTCCACCGCCGCCACGCGCTCCCCGTGCTGCCGCTAAGGCGCGCGGCTGCCGTATAGCGCTCGCCTCCCCACGAGCCCGAGGGCCGCAGCAGCTTCAGCAGATGCATGCGGTACATGACACCCTTGATAAGGTAGAGGAGGAGGAGGAGGAGGAGGTGATGAGAGAAATGGAGAGATCGATCAGGGGGCTCCCTTTGTAGAAAGACGTACACCAACGGGCATCTGCTCTGCTTCCTTCGCCATTACTGTACAGTGATAGGGTTTCCTAACCCTAATGCTCCTCAAGCGCCGTCTTCCCTTTCATCCTTGTTCCCAGTGTGGGTCTCAGGATTGGAGTGTACAGATGCATCTGTACCCACAGTTATGCATCTGTCATAAGAGGATAATTAGTAAGGCCGCCTTCGTTTTGTAAATAGAGGGTGCAAGGGGGCCGGGGTGCCCATGAGGGAGCTAATTAATATATCTCATGTTCCCTAATTAAGATGAGAGCCCCCGGGGCCTTCTGGCAGGAACTATATATGCGACCTGTTTCACCTGCAAATATCTGTTATAGATATATTAATTACACACTTATCGTAACATGATTCCTCAACAAGAATATACTATCTAGTTCCCGACTCAAAAACAGTACGATCGGTCGGTTTAGGACGTACGACGGTTGTGCATGGACATACATAACATCGAAGGAGAATTTTTGTTGCCAAATGTGGGAGTTTTAGAGGGTCGTAGATGGGACGTCGGATCTGATCAGAAGAGAGTTTAATCTACGTACAGTAATTAAGGTTCAAATTAAGGATAGAAATGTTAATCCAAGTGCTACTTGTCGACAGAGCCTAATCAGATTAGACAGAACATATTTGAGCAATTGGTCAAACTCAAATAAATTGGCTTTGTTCAAGAGATCATTCATATGCAAACAATATTAGAGGGGGTTATATATACCACTCATATATATATATATATATATATATATATATATATATTTGCACCCAGTGGATTACTGCTTATTTCCACTTTTTCTTTCATGAGCTAGCTCGAGAAGTGAGGAAAATGGCAAACCCCGTCAACCTCCGTGGGCGTTGTTTGCCCTTAATTAGTGGGTGTCATGCATTCTCAAATGCTTTTATGAGATGTATTTCTTAAATGATTTTCATACAATTTGCAAATGTAGGAAAAGCTTAGTTAAAAACTATATTCCCTGTATAGATTTCTAGAATATTTCTGCCCCCGTTTCATTTCTAGACCCCTCTGCAGGGTGATGAAGTACGTATCAGGTCGCTCTCTCTCTGATCTCTACTCCCACAGGCGCGCGCACACACATATTCTCTTCCTCTCTAGCTAGTAGGTGCTCTCTTTCTATGACGAGGGGAGACCTGATAAAGTGGTACTTGGGTGTACGAAGAGTGTGATAGATCCGAGTTCAAATCTATCCGGCACCCCCGACTCATATGCATCTCTTTTTCCGCATGCAATGTTCCCTGTGCATTCATGCATGCAGTATTTCTCCACGTGCATGCAGGCATACGGTATTTGATGATGCACGCATGGACATGACTTAATCATGAGTCTAAAGAATCTGCAAGAAGCAAGAGTACTCGCTCCCCCTGCGGAAGAAGAGCCAACAAATGAGGCTGTCACTTGATATTATTGTCTACATAAGTTTACAGACACCGATGTATTTACTTTTCTATAGCAGTTGAGAAGGGTCACTTAATTAAGCCTTGGGAGGTGTACATGCCCTTTTTTTTGTGTTCTTCGACATGAAACTATAAGTCCAAGAAGGAAGCAGGAAAATGTGTCGTCCCCTTGGGTCTTTGGGCTTCGGTATAATTGGGGCCATCCGAGTGGGCCCAATGCTCTGGGTTAAGCCCATTAGAGGAGCCCAACAAACTATATATATATACCCAAATAGACAAGTTTTTGCTCAGCTTGATGTGGATGATGACAGAAATTTCTCAGAGCTGTTTATATATGGCTGACTTCATGGACTGGTTGAATCAGTAACATCCGAGTTGACAATCCGACCTCATCAATAATATTTCATACTCTATTGTTAGAGACACTCGAACAATAGTTTTTTATACATATTGGCGGAGCATGTAATTAAGTTCTTTCCGTGTTAGAATAAAGAGTCCTGCTAGCTACCCATCCCAGACGGTTACTCGGACGGAATTGGCCCACATGGGGGTGACATCCCAATGTGAGCCAATCCCGTCTCGAATGGGTGACGTCCCATGTGGGTCAAATCCCATCAATGCCATTCCATGTGGGCTAATCTCATCCCAGAGGGATAATCATCCGGGACCAGTAATAAGCATTTCTCTAGAATAAAAATGCGTGCTTTGGTTCTCACTTGTTTTCCCACCAAGTTTTCGTACACTGTTCTTCTTAATGTTCCGGTCTACTGTTGCCTAATTTGTTTTTTTTTCCACTTTCTGATCGAAAATGTTTTCCACGATTAATTCTTGATTCCGAGAAAAGTTTGAGGAGGCAAACACCCCCCGATTATAGAGTTATGTGTCAATAATTTTCTTTTATGATCGAGGAGAAGGTGTTACGTCCATATCTTGAAAACCACACGAGCATTTGCTCTCATTTATGTCCGGAGTGACAAATCTGAACAAGATTTGCTTTCATTTATATCCGGATTCATCGAAATGTTAAACGGGGAAATTAATTAATCAGCATGAAAAGAGGGTTAAGAAAGATATTCGTCATCTTACATTAAAAAACCCCATTATTGAATTGAAAGCAGATTGGATTTTACGGGTTAGAAGATATCAAATCATAAAAATTAATATTTTACAGATATTTTCATTATGCTACGATTCTATTACGGGATTCACAAAATAATTACAGTACTATTATAATGGCCTCCATCGTGGAGTCGGCACTGACGTGAGACCAATTAATTGCTGCAGATTACAACATAGCGAAAAACGAGGAATTGCATTTTGACTGGGACAAATCAAAATCATACCACAAAAACTATATTACGAGGGGGAGACCACCATCTGTTTCAAGTCCTCGAGCATTTGGTTCGATTTCCCTAGTTCAGACACGTTCTTCCAAAGCTCTACTCTCTCTCTCTCTCTCTCTCTCTCTCTCTCTCTCTCTCTCTTGGGTATTTCATGTGATGATTGGAAGGATGATGCTCTTCTCTGCAACACAGTTTCAACTTCTACTCTTCTTCTTCTCCTTATACTTCATTCCCTATCTAGCCATTGTAGCTGAAACACCCCACAAGTGTCCTACCCATCACCACAATTCCTCATGTTCTCATGTAATTGATATCGTGCAAGATGTTTGCAACTTGACCTGGCCCTCGCCAGATGACAAGCCAAGGTACAACTCCTGCGTAGACACCCTCCAATCAGTTCCCGAGACCCACAATGCCAGCCTTCCTAATCTGGCCATCATCTCCACAAGGATTGCCATTACGAATGCCGCCACCTTGATGGATATGTGCAAAATCTGACAAGGTGTGGAGGTGGCCAGGACAGAAATACTGGCTGCCTGGCCACTTGCCTGTGGCTTTATGGAGATTCCATTGCTGGCATGGAGATCTCCATCAGACAAATCAGGGAGGCTTTGTACGGCAATGCTAGTGCTTCTCTGAGTGCCATCTTGGACAACGTCCTTGGGTGCCGCTTGTGCTTCCAGGGCTCTGGGACTGAGGACCCCCTGATGGAGAAGAATACAGAGCTCTACGACATCGTAAGGATCAGCGCCACCATCAGTTACAAACTGGCGAGAGCTGATTTGAATGTGTTTCTTTAGAGATTGCCCACTTGTATGGAGTACATGTTTTTCCTTTCTCAGTCTTCCTTTAAAAAAAAAAAAAAGGCATTAAGGCTTGGATGACTTACTTCATTTTGTATGGCAAGTTCTCACTGCTTGGATGCTTTGGTGTTGAACTCTGTGATGTGATACTAATGGAAACAAACTCCATTCCCATCTTATTTCACCATTCTCAGTCCAAAGCCACCCAAACACCGTTAGCTTCAATATTAACGTGCGAAACCCATATGCTAGGGGGCTGCTTGATGAATTGTAAAATGCCATAAAACACCAAAAATACCATTTTTCTTATATATTTGGAGTGCTGTAATTTTTTGTGCAATAGTTTTCTGAATGATGCCGGGAGAGAAGGGAGTTTGGCGGGCCTCCCTGATGTTAGGCTGTGGATCATACTGTATATGAGAAAATTTGATACATGATCTATCTCGAATTATTTAACTCATTATAAATTATTTAAATAATAATTTAATATATAAAAATTAATTTATTTTTTAAAATTTAAAAAATAGTAATCATATAATGATATAATAGAAATCATAGATCTTGCATTTCATAGATGAAAATCAATTGTAATTCGGGCATACTATGCTAGATCAGAAAAAATTCAATCCAATACGGATCACCGAGCCGGCGAACCCTGATCTAAGCAACACATGCTCTGCCATGTACTGCAGTGGAGATCACAAAAAGAGCAGCACATGCCGTTGCACGTTGTGCGCTGCCGTGGAGTTTGATTGGTCTGCAGCAGATATTCCTCCTGAACTCGTTCATTTATTGAAAGAAGCCTCGAGTCTACCCATGGCCTTACACAAGAAAAACACTGACGCGCGTTACACCTGCCGACTAAAAGGCAGAGGCTAGAGCAGCCATTTGACCCATGATGATCCCTGAAATTTTACTTCAGTATCTTATTTTATTTTGGCAATGAGTTTACAGTTGTGTTCACAAATTACCGACACCTGAACCGTATATCAGAAATACTCACACTATGTGTCACGATTGTATCCAAGTCTTCTGATGTAATCATTAAGTAATACTAACTGCAAACCTTGATTTGCAAGCTAAAAGCCCCATGTACACATGCACTTAATTACGTGCTTATTAAGATTTATACTTGCATATGGATGTGTCTCATCCCTCTCATTACAAGAGCAGCCATCGGATTTTTTTTGTCAAGCTGCCAAATAAAAAGAGGGGTCTGGAACAAAGTTTGTCGTACCGTCGGGTTGAGTCTACTCAGTTCCTCGACGGTTCGACAGAGTACCATGCCGATCTAACTCGGCTTTCGCGGCCTTTTCTTTTGGCATCCCTCTCCAATGGGAGGACCTATATCGTATCGACAACTTATCGACCCAAGTTTCCCAAGAATGATACGAATCGACAAACCATCATCTCATCAACCTCACCCATTTACGAAGTGCAAATTCTAGTAAGAGTTAACCCCTCTGTTCTTGGATAGCCCTACTTCTTCCTGTCCGTGCAATGGTTGCAGATTCTCCCCTCTTTTTATTGTTCAACGTGGCCGGTTAATATATGCCAAGTTAGAGTGAGCATGTGATCCAAAACTGTCTAATACTAAACCGACAACTGCTCCTCAAGCGCTTGTTTATTTGCCGGGAGTTCTCTGCAACCAGCTAGCAACACATCCAGATGTGGTGACGCTCAGAGATCTCCCATAATCCTGAGAAGCAGGATAGGATAATGATGGTAAGCCTAAGTGTAAGAGCGTTCATAAGGAGGCTGTGAGGCATTCTCTAGCCATGGGTCATCATGGCCAGAGATTTTGGATAACCCTAACAGGCTTTCAGGTTAGGTCAGTAAGGAGTATGAGCCTGTTTTGGCAGTGTTTTGGGCATTTAAAGTACGCCACGTCCATCTGCAAATGCCTATCTGACTATGACACTTGAATCCACAGCTCTGTTAGAACCATCTTTGGGCTCAGCAGGAGGTGCAATTGAGCTGAAAAGTTAGAATGACCAGCTCATTTAAATCCCCCGCTGGACGAATTGAAATTCTCTGGACTACATTCAATGGCCATCTTACGATCCGTTTTTATGCACTGGACAATAAAAAGTTAACATGCTGAGTTGACTAACCTTTCCATACTAGAAATACCATGTGGATTAATAGAAAAAGGGATCACAAAGGACTATTGAATGTGGTCCACAGGAACCCAATTCCTCTGGACGGTGTCAGATGTCTGCAGAAGTCAAGGTAGGCACCTGAAAAGTCTTCTACTCCGAACAAACTAACTATTTCAGAAGCCACTGGTTCAAGCAAAAGAGGAGAGAGACATGCTGCTGCATGGCCTTATGCTCTACATGGAAGCTCTCAATTTGTTATTGCATTCCATGCATGCACGTGCAGGCATGTGCGCGCGCGCGCACACACAGATTGTGGACGGAGGGAGGAAGAGGAAGCTATCATCAGACCCACGTTTTCAGTTCAATAATAGTTGCTTGCTTCTCTTGAATCTCAGCGGGTCAATGTCAAGAATCCTGGAATTACATATCATCTGCACAAGGGTCGAATTTTTCTAATCACACAACCTGTAGTTATTACTTGCACAGGATCTCAAACAATTGCCAGCACAACAGCAGATATGCATGGAATCGCATGGATGCAGATCTTTGGAGAATGTGAGTTGCAGAGATAGCACTAGAATGCACACCAGTCGTCTTCTTTCATTCGCTTCAGTGCTACCATTAAATCCAGTTGGTAAAGGTTGATCAATCTAACAGACAATCCACCAAGCGCAACTAACCAGCTAACTTTTCCCCTCACTACTCTTGCCCCCTTGTGGCATCGGAAGTTCAATAGCAATGTGGAAGTAGCACCTTTCTGCCTCTCTGATGTATTGTACTTCACCACCCATCAGCTTCAGGATCTTCCTGCATATACTCAGCCCAAGACCTTCCTGAGTTGCCCACCGAGAATTATGAAACATGTCTTGGATGAGCTCTGACGGAAGGCCCTCTCCTGGGCAAACCATCCTAATTAAAGAAAAGAACAATCATGTTATGGGAAGGAGAAAAAAGGATGAAGCGGAACATATAGTTATCATTAATATGCACAAGGTAATAGTCAGATTAATCAATGTCTTATACCATCATCAGAGTTTATTTCCACAGAAAACATATTAGACAAACAATGCATGCAAAATCACTCTCATCTTGTCGATAAAAGGTGATTTGCATCAATAAAGTTTACAGAAAATGCAACAGTATAAAGATATTCTGCTGATGATCCAGACAGAAAATATCAAGTAACTAAATAGAGAAGAAGTAACAGGATTGCAAGGAGCTTTCTATACAAGGATTACATTGCCACACATCTGATTAACTAGTGACAGAGTTGATGTGATCCACCAGCAGAACAAAGTTGCCGACTGTATGGAATATGATCTATCAAACTGGGAAAAAATTAAGTAAAAACTTTCTTTTTTTGCAGATTTATTCCACAAGAGTGGAAATTGGGGGCAGAGAATGAGTTTAGTTGCACAAACCAAATTTACTGAAAGATAGATGTAAACTGTTATACATTACTGCTTTATTCATTTCATCTTCTGTGTATCAGCCACACAATGAGGAAATAATATTGCCATGTTAGAAGAGATGAGGGCAGCCAAAAGACTAAAGCAATAAATGGCCATCATAATGAGTAATACCCACTGCACCATGGCAGTGCAGCCAATTTTTTTAAGAAAAAATATTCCAAGTCAGCCTCAATTCGTTGTACCATCCAATCTTTGATCGGATGACTGAAAAAAAAATCAAAAAAACAAGAAGATCAGACACCCTATATTGGCTCAAACTGGTCAGCCCATGATTTTGGGAAAAAGGGAGTGTCCGATCTCTCTTTTATTATTTTTTTCAACCGTCTGTACGGACATGTAGGTCAGACCGAGGCCAACCTGAAAAAAAAAATTGAAAAAAGAACTGGCTGCACTGCAAGCGGGACTCCATCATAATATGTAAAGTACGTCTAGTTAGAACTTGATCAAGCTGAACCTGATTTGTGTTCAACAAAGCAAAAAAAAAAAGGCATTCCAGCGCGAACCGACAAAAAAGGTCCATTGTCAAAAGAGTCAAAACGAGTGATGCATTTACAAAATTCACATAATTTAATTCTATAAATGGAACTCTGTAGACAAAGAGAGAACATATTGCTCAAGTGCATGTAATTCCTATAATTCCAGTGTTAATTGATATCAGCAACAACCTACAAGAAAGGTAATGCAGGACAGTGTGGCAGAGACAATCAGAAGTCAATGAAGCTGCCCATAGAAGATAGCCTCCTGAACTGAAAACTATAATTTGGGCCATCCACTAGGCATATGAGGAACAGTAATCTGTTTTATCATTTGTAAGAATCTTCAGAGAGAATTGTGTGCAGTACAATTCTCATATAGTTTCATGTGAAAAGGATTAGTGGCAGATTTCTTTGCATTACATCTCCAATTTGTGTAAAATAAGTTATAATTTATTAATTTCAATGCTACTGCATCCAACCAGTGAAGTCAAAAGATACTATTATCCTCTTGTTGACTGTGTTGATTAGACATTGTAACATCTTTGCATATGACCATCACAACAATCCATCTCATATGCTATTCTGCTACTGCATCACAAAGTCCAAACATGCAGCTTTGTCCGGTTGTGGAGAATTTTGATTAATGATAGTTTCCACCAGACTGAGGTAGATAAAGTTTTACATATGTCTTTGGTACACTGGACTGATGAGATGAAGCCTTGTGCAAGTGTCAGTGTGCATATATGTAAATTTTTAAGCTGCAAAACAGCAGAGTTTAACATCGTCATGACTTATCCAAGATAAGCTTACAAACCTGAATTGCAAATACATTACTTCTGTCTGATCGGAAGCCTGCGTCAAACTTGATTGTACTTTTATCTCCACCCAACCTTCTTGAGGTGGTGCATAACACACCACATTCAGCAAGAAGTCGGCTAATACTTGTTGCATTCTAACTTTGTCACCAAGAACTCTAATCACCTTAGTTTCCTCTGGAATATCTCTTATCAGCTGCAAGCCTCTTTCTCTTAGTAGAATCATCACTTGACTTACAACAGCATTTATAACATTTTCAAGCAAAAACTCAGACTTGTCGAGAACCAAAGAGCTGGTACCAAACAAAACAAAAAGAATTAGGAGGAATTTAAAGAAAATAGTACAAACCTGCACTGGAGCAAATGAGTTAGACAATGTATAAATGTCATCCATATAAACACTCAGATAAAATTATATGGTACCCCAAATTTTTTGGTTATGACAGCAAGTCAATATGATAAAACTAGGGATACAAAAGAGACACATGGATAGGGAAACCACAAACGATGCAGATTGTGTCTGTGACAGTTTCCTGGCAAGCGAAAGCAATGAAAGAAAGATAAATATAATATTTATCATACTCCAGGTATGTAAATAAGGAAATTATACAAACAAATCGGATCACACACTTTGTTCGCCAAATAATAAATCTCAATTGACAGTGTATGCTGTCCTCCAGATGTTAATTTATGTTGTGAATATACTTTGCCCCCATAGTTCACAATACATATGAAATAGAACATTTTGGCAATATGGCCTCAAGGCATCTGCTCAAACATGGCGACCCTATTTTCTCTGTTCAGAGTATACAAAATTACTTCCACAACAATGTCTAAAACAAAACGTATTCTTGAGAAAAGCCACCGGCAAATGAAGACATCAACAACTAATTGAAAGCCAGGAACCAGGGGAAGCATACAAGAGCAAGGTCTAGAAACTTGGCGTGGATCAGCCAATCAGTGACAGGTTCTCTTGGGCCAATCCGATCACGGCTGGCCTTTCTCAACCCTTTGTCCCAGATTGGTCAGGTCAACAGATCGGCCTGGACCAGCTGTCCGGATCGGCCCAATCCAGTCTCCAACAGCTAGTTTGACTACCCCTTGGAGGCCCCAACTAGGTGCTGCTCTCTGTTTCCAAACATTCACTAATGGCTAATAAGGGCCTTGGAGCATGCATACACCTGATTGTCAAAGATCCCTTGTTCGACCCCTCCTCCCAGCAAGGGTCCTAGTAGTTGCTAGAGGTCCCTGACTGGACAGTAGGTGGAGTTATTTATGTTAATAAAAATAATTATAATCAGTATATTATGGAATATCGACAAATGTATGGTTGTTAGAAGTCATGGTTAGACTATGTAAATCATGTGTATAGCACATATAATGTAAGCCTGCAATAAGAGTAAGCTTTCAACTTTTTTATTTCAAGTCTATGCTCAATTTGTATTTTTTTAAGTTCTGAATGTATTTTTCTACTTCTAAATTTTTTTATTTTTCGAATGATCAAAATAGAGCCTAAGTCCATATAGCATGAGGATCAGCTGACTGGATTGGTTTTGCACCTACAGATCTAGGGGCCAACACCAAATTTTCCTCCTTGTACCAAAGGGTCCTGAGCATACAAACTCTTAATGACATAGAAGAGTTATGATTACCACTTGACAAATTTTAAGCAACTTAGATATTAAATAGTTCTAACTTGACTGAGAAACACTACGTCACACTTCAACTAGTAGATGGGAAAGAAGTCTACGTTGGTGTAAAATAGAGACCAGAATGCAAATACTAGCAATATAACATAATATGTTCAAGACAGTGGAACTATAAAGTAATTATTACATTGTCATAATGTAACACGAAGTACCAAGCTTCATAAAGCTTAAACAGGTTAAGTGTATCATCCATAGCCAAGATCACCAAAACAGAACACTAGCTACCATTGGTCCTATGGCCTGTTGTTCCCAATAGAGATGTAATGCTCAAGCGAACAATGTCACCAGCATGCAGAACTCCTTTCCAGACATATGAAAGGTACTTGACGACAATGGAACCATGTTCATACTCTCCCGCTTTTGTAATACTTTGGCTTGATTACTTGAAACTAGAATGCATTCTGATCCTGTACCAGATCTCAATCCATTTACATAGGATAGAGTTATTCATGTCTCCAATGTTACTAATTTCCAAGTCCATGTTCTCTTTAAGTTTGCAAATCCTTCCACAAGGACACATCACGTCATCCTCTACCATTCTACTGTTCTCCATCCTTATGAAGTGCAGTCTATGCCATATCTCCACACATGCTCCACTACACCATATCTCTTGCATCTGTCTCTTGCACAATCTATGGTTTGCAGAAAAGTTGATCCTAATCAAGATTTGTCTAGTTAGGTTCAAGCTACCAGTGGATCTAACTTTGAGGGGGATTGGTGAGGGATCAACCAGGACTCAGCTGGGATCAGGCAGGATAAGATCGCAATCAGCCAAGCCCACAGAATTATTTTTTATTTGAAAATTAACCCCCCCAACCCCAGCCAAGCTGAACCATGTCCTTGCCTATCACATCCAGATCAGAATTAGAGTCGGTAATAGATACTCCAGCCACTGGCCTTGATTTTAAATTCTGCTGCTTGTGCCTGTGGCCTGCACGGCTGCACTGCCCTATATTTTTTGTGCATCCACCTTGTGCCAGTCGCCCTCCAAAGTCCTAGACCAAATCACACAACCCTCCATCCAGTACCAATCTACCTACAAGACATGTGCAACACTTGCGTATCACCCTCAGCCCTGTTCTGCCTCTGGAGATGGTTCTTGATTCTCACCTTGCCCTCCTTCTAAGCTTACACTGGCAAAGCTTGCCCGCGTTCAATCACCAGAGGTAAGACGCATCCTTCAAACAGAACTTTCATCATCCTATGATCACAGCAAGTGACAGAACTGCCACCATCACTTCCACAGTCAACAGCTACAGCGTGACGATGTTCCAGCATTACTCCAAAGCGAGACATAAAGCATTCCATCTCTTTTCCAAAACAAAGGATTGAAGGAATGTTGATCAAGATGAATTTGACATTCAACTATCTCGGATCTATGTACACTCCAGCTGAGATGAGCCAGATGGCAATCTTCTTGATTCTCTCTTCCCCTGAAAGTTATCAAGCATCTGCCATGTCCTCAACCAGGGATGGACAAAACACGACAAAGTACTTCTCGCACCCTCTTGACCTTTTCTGGCCTACCTCTCCTAATGCCTCCATCACCCAGATCTGCCCTACCCCCCATTGTCCATCTACCACCATCAACTCCATGTGTTGCTAAAGTCATTGACTCATTTTCTCCATCTGCTCCAATATGTGAAATTTCATGCTCACCACATTGTCCCTCCATCCAAACCTCTTCACTTCATGTCAGATTGTGCAGCCTTCCTTCCCAAACTCCTTGACCATGGGTACGAGAAACCATCCTCTCCCTTGAGATGTCCTCCATCCAAGTCACTCACTTTCCCTTGTCCTCCATTCGCAGAGAAGTACCCATATGAGATACGATACTCCTCTCTGGTTCTCCATTTAAGTTCAAACTTCTCTAAAACTATAGCCTAGATGGATCACCATACTCAACCCCTCACTAGACACAATCTCAAAACCGTAGCAGGGTAGCATAGATACTTTCTCCATATGTGCCCTAGCAGTCCACAAACATAAGCACCTTAGCTGAAAGTGAGAGGCGATCTGTAATATCCTGGACCTTTTGGATCCTTCTTCGTGGGTCTCGGATCTGGTTTCTCGGAGTGTCCGGCTCCGTTGCGTCCGAAATTTCGTTTCGGACATCTTTCGTGTTCGGGTCGGCGCAATCCGGAGTTGTTTCGGAGGCCCGGAGTACTTCCACGACTTTTTCGCGCGTGTTTTCCGATTGCTGGTGTGTGTTTCGGCAATTTCTTCGGAACCTCGTTGCGGGTGAACCGGGTCGTTCACCTAGGCGAGAGTGGTACCGTTGCGATCGGTGCGTTCCGAGGATCGCGAAAATGTAATTTTTAATTTTTTGATATTTTCTAAAATTTTCAGATTTTCTATAAATATCACTCTTTTTCTCTCTCTCCCCCACCCTTCTTCTTCTTCCTCTTTCTTCCTCCCCCAACTGTGAGCGCCCCTCTTCCCCTCTCTCTCCCATTTCGACGAGGCGGGCCTCTCTCCGGCTGCAGACGGCGGCGGGGCGACTGCGCGGCGACGTGGGCGGCAGCGAGGCGATCTCGTGGGCGTGCGGTGTTCGTGGGAAGCGTGGAGGAGCGGGGTTTCTAAAAGCTTTCATCGTGATTCGTGGATGATCCAGCGCGTCTCGGGGCGAATTTGAGGTAGAGTGACGTTCCCTAGCTCTCCGCATTTCATTTCCGTGATTTCTAGCCCGGTGTGAGGCCGAGAGGGGTCGATTCCATGCCGGGAGGGTAAAACCATGATTGTGGGAGAGTTCGCCCGATCTATGATTTTAGGCCATGATTTCGCATTTTGATGGCTTAGAAGCATGCTAGGGGTACCCAGGGGTCTTCCCCTTTGATTTCCCCCTCTCCTACGGAGGGATGGGGGTGTGGTTGGAATTTTTGGGTATTTCACGCCGTTTCGCCGTCGGGTCGGTGTGACGGTCCTTCCAGTGACCGTCACACCATGTGATGCGCCTAGGTGGGTGCGTCACAGCTCTACTTTGGCCAACTGGGGGTCTGTGGGCTGTGACGGTTTCACGATAGATCGCCACGGCACTGTGACGCGCCTGGGTTGGACCGTCAGGGACGATCTGACCGATTGGCTTGATCGTTGGTTTTTGACCGTTGGGGGTCAAGACATGTGACGGACCAGACCTGGCGCGTCACAGCCTTGTGACGCCCCTGTGTGGGTGCGTTAGAGTTGACGTTCTCTCACACTGTAACGCACCAGGGTTGGTCCGTTACAGGCTGTGATGCACCGAGTGACACGCGTCACAGTCGGTTTCCTCTTGTCTTGTGACGCACCAGGGTGGGCGCGTCACACGCTGTTTTGCACTGAGGGTCTGACGCCCCTGTGTTGGGCCGTCAGATGGCTGTGACGGTCTAGCTTTAGACCGTCAGAGCCTGTGGCGCGTCTAGAGTAGACCGCCAGGCTCAGGCCTGCACCGGGTGGTTCGCAGTCCCGTTTCTTTTCCGACCGTGGTCACCGTGCGACGGTGCTGGTACGTGGGACGGTACCCGTACGTCGTCGGATACGGACGTGGTTTCCCGTTGACTTGAGAGTCTACTCCTTTAGTGACCCTCCACTAGTCGTAGCCCACCAGTACGCGTGTGTGTTGACGCACTAAAATTCGCTTGTTCAGGTGATTTCGTCTATTCGGGAATGGTTGATTCATCTATTAAGTACGTGGGCGTGCCAGTCACAAAGTGACAATTTATTCAGGCTCCGAGGAGCCCACGGTGCGCTCGACCTGACTTCGTCAGACGATTGTGTGGTTCGTGTCGGGACCAAAACCCGCCGTGCCATAAAGGTCACGACGTCATTTACATCCCCCATACGAGGAACACCCTTGATTAATCGCCGGGATTCAGGGCCTCATGGCCAAGAAATCAATTGCATGGAAGGTCTATTACGGGATATTGAAATCCTCGTACGAGGGCGAGAAGAAACCCATTCGAGATCATGTCGGTCGTGTACTGACCATTTAATGCTCGGACGAATGTCCGGCTCGAGAAAATCGCGGTTGTCGCGGGAAAACCGGAAAGCATGTATGCCGAGATACGGCAAATCTATTGTTCGGGAGAGCGGAGAACGTTCGGCTAAACCTCGGTCAGAGCGGTCAGAAACCAGTAAATCTGTTGGCCCGGTGCAAGAGCAAGCTGCGACCATACTGCGGTGGGCCCCCCGCGGTCGAAACAAGACTTGCATGAGCGTCATTAGTATTTCCGGTGCCAAGGGGCAACGAGGGAATATCCCTTGAATCGGCTGAAAAGCCCTGTGTCTAGGGAAGCGGACGTTCGAAACGTGTCGGTCATTCGGGAGACCGTTTAATATTCAGACGGGTGTCCGGCTTGAGAGTATCATAATCGTCGCAGGAGGACCTGGAACATATGTATGTTGTGATACGGCAAATACATTATTCCGAGACACTGAAAATATTCGGTTAAATCTCGATTAGTGTAGTAGGAAATTAGTGAATTTATTGGCCCGGTGCGAGATCGAGTCGGGACCATACCGGGGGCGCCTCCCGCGGTCCAAACGGGGCTTGCGTGGGCATCATTAATGTTCCCGGTGCCGGAGGGCAACGGGGAAGAGTCCCGGGACTAGACTCCAAAACCCAAAACATGTTCGAAGGAAGCAAGCTATAGGCCGAGGGCGTGGGTCAGACAATGACCATAATCGGGACGGACCCGAGGTCCAAGCACAGCCCACAAAGGCCTTATTGATATTCCCGTATATAGGGTCCAGGGATGACGGGAGCCGTCTCTTTCTATTCCGATTTCTGTCGGTCACTTGCGGACCACTTGATATTCGGACAAGGGTCCGTATTGAAGGTACGGCGTAGCCAGGCACAACCCCTTATAAATGTATGCCGAGTTCACGGCAATTTCAGTGAAAGAGCGGGAATGAATCCCAATAGGAACGGGTCGGAATTGATGAACTATTGGCCCGAAGCAACGCCGGATTACGACCATGTCGGGATGGGAGCCATCGACCATGTCGGGCATTCACGGGCCTTTTCATGTTCGGACGCAAGTCCATAATAGAAACGCGGCGAAAATCGAGGTGAACCCGTTCAAATGTCTGCCGCATGCACGGCAATTTTAATGATGGCTCGGAAGGGATCCGGGGCGAGAAACGAATCCGGTCTGATTTGAATGTCGGCCCGAGATTAGGTCGGAGCCTGGCCATGTCGGAATAACTCCCAAGACTCGGGTCCGGCCTGAGAGGGTGGCGTTGTTGTTCCTCTTGCGTCGGGCCACGGGGAGAGATGGGGTTGCAATGTGGGCCCCGACATCCTTTTT
This sequence comes from Amorphophallus konjac, assembly GCA_022559845.1. Classification (NCBI taxonomy): domain Eukaryota; kingdom Viridiplantae; phylum Streptophyta; class Magnoliopsida; order Alismatales; family Araceae; genus Amorphophallus; species Amorphophallus konjac. The sequence continues at coordinate 319,510,234 of CM040119.1, read as the reverse complement.
TATTTGGGATTTTCTTAGTTATATGTTCCTCTCTTTCCTCTGCCGTTTATTACTTCTTCATGCATTTCGTCCCGAATGATTTCTCTTCTTTTATTTATTACTATTATCATTATTTTCTTACCCCCTCCTTTTACTATCGTTATCACTGCTACACATTTGGAGTCCTTTAATTAGCATAAGTTTCATTAATTCATTTGCTACTGCTGTTGTTATTATCATGCTATGCATATGTATATATATATATACACATATATAGTGTACCGGCGAAGGGAGATGGGTGTACCGCTGCGGAATGGGGTGTACCGCTGGGTGCAAAGAGGGGTGTGCCGCTGGGGGTAACAAGGGTGTACCGCTGAGGGTAATGAGAGTGTACCGCTGGGGCTAAGCAGGGGTGTGCCGCTGGGGGTTAGGATGGGGCGGTAGAGTGTGCCGGCGAAGGGCCAGATGAGTGCACCGTTGAAGGCGCTGAGGGAAGTGTGCCGGCGAAGGGGAGAATGAGGTAGTGGGAGAGGGATGAAGGTGTACCGGTGAAGGTTATCGGAGTGTGCCGCTAGGGTCACAATAAAGCGCGTCGGTGAAGGTTGGGATCTTCTATTATTTGTTTTTAAGGTTTTTCTTTTCTTCTTTTATTGATTTTATTAAGTTTGCATGGGTTTCTTCTTTTCTTCTCTTGATTAATTTTCATTCTTTCTTTTGTGAGGGCGGATGTTCAAGTTGTTTAGTCGTCGTTCGATTCGGTCCTCTTTGAATTGATTGCGGTTCCATTTGCTTTGGTTAAGGCATTTCACCGTTGTTCTTTTCGTTTGTTTGTTGCTGTCTTTTATCTTTTAAATGTGTGGCTATTCCATTTGTTTGTTGCTTCCTTTTGTCTTTCAATATGTTATTGTTTCTAACAAAAATTCGGCAGCATCTCCCCTTGACCCGAGCGTAAGGGAGATACAGGGAACGCGCCCACATGGAGTGGCGGAACCCGACAACTGGAGGTGGGCGCCCGAGAGCGGCAACACCTTAATAAAACCTCGGAAAACTCGGAGGGGACGACAGAGAGGAAACACGGGGCTAATGCAACCTAAGGATACCCTGACTGGCAAGGAGAGGGCCAGGTGTGTCGGGTAGAGGCAGGCTAAAGGTGTGCCGCTGGGGCTGGGCTGGGGCGTACCGCTGGGGCACGGCTAGGGTGTGCAGCTGAGCACAGTTGGGGTGTGCCGCTGGGGGCCGACGGCTGGGGGTGAACGAAGAGGAAAACGCCCGACAGGAAGTAAACCCTAAGGAAGGGAAGAAAAGAAAGGGGCGTGAAACACCGAAGGATGTAAACCCGGAAGAAATGCGTCGGAAAGACGTCCGAAGAGATATTGCAAGCCCTCTACCTTTATTCACGCAAGAGGAGTGCCCCAAGGGGGCTAATACATGACGACGGGAAGGAAAATAAGGGGACAAAGAAAGAAAGAAAGAAGACACAATGGGGGCATGGACTCCTCCCCTCCCGGACTTCACTCTCTCTCCTCACTCACTCTCCTTCTCTTCCTCTCTTCACACGGGCGGTGGTGGACGGGATAGCAACGGGGGAGCCGGAGCCTCCCCTCTCCTTCTCTCTTCTTCTTCTTCTTCTTCTTCTGCTCTTCGCGCGGACGGCGGTGAACGGAGCAGCGGGGGGGGGGGGGGGGCAGAGCCTCCCCTCCTCTTCTTCTTTCTCTTCTTCTCTTCCCTCTTCGCACAGACGGCGACGGTGGCTGGAGCGGCGGGGCCTCTCCCCTCTCTTCCTCTCTTCCCTCTTCTTCTCTTCTCGTCCTCTTCTTCTCTTCTCCTTCTTCTCTTCTGCGTGTATCTGTCTGTGTGTGTATGCCCCTCTGTGTATATGCCTCTCCTCCTCTTTTTTGTTCGCAGCGAAGAGGGGTTTTATACCCCACACGGTGGAAGCCTCGAAGGCGGGAAGCGTCCGGGGGGTTTAATGGGAGTTGACTCCCTTGTCCTGGGTGACAGGGGGAGTAGGCAGCGTGGCCCAACCCCCGGGTGACACCTCAGACAGCCCACTGCGCGCCGAGGATCCATAAGGCATGGGCTTCACGTCGTTTGGCCATTGAAAAACCTTCACGCTGTGCTGCTGGCAGGCTGAAGAAGTGTGTCGCTGTAAGACACTGTAGGCGTGCCGCTGAAGAGGGTAAAAGGCGTGCCGCTGAAGGCCCAGAGAAGTGTGCCGCTGAAGGGCACAAAGAGCGTGCCGTGGGGGGCCTTCATAGTGTGCCGCTGGGGGGCCCTCATAGTGTGCCGCTGGGGGCCCTTCATAGTGTGCCGCTGGGGGCATAAAAAGTGTGCCGTGGAGGGCACTTCAAAGTGTGCCGCTGGGGGCATAAAAAGTGTGCCGTGGAGGGCACTTCAAAGTGTGCCGCTGGAGGGCACCAAAGAGTGTATAGACTTCGGCAAGGCATGGGCTGTACATACTTCACCTAGCTGCAACGTATAGACTTGCAGGGGCTGATGTATAGACTTCATCGATGTACATACTTTGCGTTGAACTGGTGGATGTACAGATTTCACCAGTGTATAGACTTCGCGTTGAACTGGTGGATGTACAGACTTCACCAGTGTATAGACTTCGCGTTTTCCAGAACTCTGTACGGACTTGCCACACGAGTGTATAGACTTTGCGTTCAAAATAGCCAGCCAATGTACAGACTTGGAGCTTGGACGTATAGACTTTGTTTGTGCATTCAGCCAATGTACAAACTTGGGGCTTAGCTGTACAGACTTCGTTTGTTCATTCAGCCAACGTACAGACTTGGGCTGATGGCTGTATAGACTTGGTGCGATGAAGCGTGCTGCAGAAGGGCTGGATGGCCGTGCCGCTGGAGGGCCAAATGGCCGTGCCGCTGGGGCGTCTGAAGGGCGTGCCGTTGGGGGCTGTGCCGCTGAAGGGGTTCACGGGAGCGTGCCGCTGGAGCACCCTGGAGGGCGTGCCGCTGAAGGGCTCCAGGGGCGTGCCGCTGAAGGGCTAAATGGGCAGTTTTGAGCTCGTTGTGAGCACGAGTCGTGGCCCGCCTGATTTTCTTCGAGGCCCATGGATTATGCGCTTCCCGGGAATTGGTTTCTCTTTGCCGGCGTGACTCCGGGGACGGCTTCACGGCAGTGTGCATATTTGGGGAGTCCGGACGACCAGTCTCTCCGGGGCTTCTTCACTCGGCGCCGTTGTTGATGCGAGGCCGAGTAGGATATCTGGGTTTGCAATTTTTTGGTGTCCACAGTGTGCTGGTCTCACCTGGGAGTAGGTGTACGGGCTTACCCTGAGGACGGTTTTTAAACTGGTTTCCGTCGGGCCCGACGTCTACCAGCCAGAGTCCGGCTGAGGGGAAAACCAGTCAGAGGACCAGACCAGAGACGCACGGTCTGTGTGTGCACACGTGGTTGGGGGCAGTGGATACACGCTGACGAGCGTGACCCCAGCTAGTCACTTGCTTTGCGGTTACTTGTACGGTGTCCGTGCCTTTGGTAGGCGCTACCACGTCAGGCAGTTCACCTACGGTGCGATATAAGACGTCAGGGGACGCTACCGACTGTGCTTCTAGTGCGAGGTACTCCTGTCGAGTCGGGAGTGACAGACCGTCAGTCAGTCTTTCTGACTTCGACCTTCGGGTTTTTGTCGTGTTGGCCGTGGTGTTCCGGTCGTTTCATCGAGGCACGTGTGTCGGTTTCATGCCGTGAGACCGGTGTTTTGTAGATGGCAGGGCTTCCCTCTCCGAGGTACTCGCTTACTGCTAGCGTAGCGTTTTCTCCGTTTACGAGGTAGGGTTCGAGTGATCCCTACTGAGTCTTGTTCTGAGACTCATTCTCTGCGTGTTTTCACCGTGTTTCAGGCGAGGCGTGGCTTCAGGGGAGCGCGTCTGAGGCTCAGCGTGGTTCAGGTGCCCAGCGTTAGTGCCAGAGGTCAGAGCCGGGATATGTCCCGTGTAGCTGTACTCTTCTTTTTGTCTCTGTACTAGTTGTGGAATATTACTACTGTTGTTATTTTATTGTTATCTTGTGGACCATGTATCATGTAAAATGTTAATTTATTTCCTGCTTAATTATATAACTGTTTAATTTCTGTAATTATTTGTGATACTTGTGTAGTCTCCACACCATCCTTTTAACCCTTCCGAGTCTTCGGGCTCATGGGTGGCGGTGCGAGTCTCGGGTTATCGGGCTTTCCCGGTAATCGGATTCTCGGGTCGTTACAGCTGGTATCAGAGCGCGATTGTGGGATTATACGAGAATCATAAGTAATTGTGGTGGTCCACTAGTCCACAACGATGATGTACAGTTGACGCTGACATCGGGCATCGTGTGTTTTTCTTAACGTTGTTGTTCCGTGTTTCCTGTCTTTTGCTTCAGGAGCGAGCATGGCGCCAAGGCGGAGCACTCGCTCTCAGCAGGGGCAGTCGACTGGAGGTCAGGAGATCCAGCAGAAGCAGGAGGGGCAGAGTAGAGTGCCACCAGCGGCCACCGAGGCAGTGGATACTGCGAGATTTCCGGGGGCCGAGGATTTCTTCCGTGGCATGTACCAACTTATGTCGCAGCAGTTCGGCGAAGAGGCTGGTGAGGGCTCATCGACCAGGGGTGGGCTAGGCCGAGCAGTGAGGGATTTCATGCAGTTCCATCCACCTTACTATGGCAGTCAGTCAGACCCTGATATGGCTCGGAGTTGGCTCGATGAGATGGAGCGGGTGTTTAGTTCCATACGGTGTACTGCGGAGGACAAGGTGATGTTGGCCTACAACCAGTTGCAGGGCACGGCTCGGGAGTGATGGTCTTCCGAATGGAAGACGTCTTTTCGGTCACGCCCCCTTGAGCAGATTGCGTGGAGTGACTTTGTCAGTGCTTTCGAGCGTGCCTACTGTCCAGAGTATATTGCTACGCAGCGGATGCGTCAGTTTTTGGAGCTGGTCCAGGGCGACATGTCCGTGTTGCAGTACAGGGCCCGATTTGTTGAGCTGGGTCGTTATGCACCTCATATCATGGATCATGAGAGGGTGAAGACCGCACAGTTCGTACAGGGCTTGAGGCAGGAGTTGAGGCACCATTTGATCGCGAATGCGGCCACTGATTTGGAGATAGCATCTCGCGTGGCGGCTTCTTTGGAGATGGATATGCAGAGGACTCGAGGACCAATTAGCCAGGGGCAGTCTTTGTCGGGTCGCAACCAGCAGTCAGCTACCCAGCATCAGGGTTCTTTTCAACATGCATCGGGTGGTTCAGGAGTGCCGGCACCGGCAGCGTCGGTGACAGGATCTGCGTCTTTTGGTTCTAAGGTCAAGAAGTTTCTCAAGAAGAGTTTCCATAAGAAGCGCAAGGATCAGGGGCAGGCATCATCGGGCAGTGTACAACAGCCGATTCCTTTTCAGCGTCAGGGATCAGTGGGTGGATCGCGAGGACCGTGTCCACGATGTAGCGAGTACCATCCAGGCAGGCAGTGCACAGCGCTGATAGTTTGTTTCCGGTGTGATCAGCCAGGGCATATGGCGCGTGACTGTCCTCAGAGACAGCAGCAGCAGCAGTTTCCTCAGCCGCAACAGCAGCAGGGACAGTATCCGCCGCTACCCAAGTCAGCGAGTGTGGGAGGCAGGCAGAGAGCTCGAGGCCAGATTACACACATGACCAGGGCAGAGGCAGTGGCGACGCAGCTCGTGGAAGGTACCGTTCAGATTTTGGGTTGTGCGGCTCGGGTTTTGTTTGATTCTGGCGCGTCTCATTCGTTTATTTCGGAGGATTTCGCGCTGAGTATCGAGGAGTCGGTGACCCAGTTGTCCTGTGATTTGGCAGTGGAGTTGCCTTCGGGTGATTTTATGATCACTCCGTATTGTTTCGATGAGATTCCTGTGTGGGTGAAAGGGCAGAGTTTGCCGACTAGGTCTATGCATTGCCGCTTCAGGACTTTGATATGATTTTGGGCATGGATTGGCTCGAGGCACATCATGCTTTGGTGGATTGTGGCTCGAAGAGAGTTTACTTTCGGCGACTTCGTGAACCCACCTTCTATTTCCAAGGTATCAGGCCTTCCTCTTCCCGCTTTCTTATTTCTGCGATTCGAGCTCGCCGTTTGCTTGATGCGGGTTGTCAGGGTTTTCTCGCTTCTGTGGTCTTGGTAGACCAACCGTGTCCGGATGTCGAGGACATTCCAGTGGTGTGCGAGTTTCCCGATGTTTTTCCAGAGGACTTACCTGGATTGTCTCCCCAACGGGAGATCGATTTCGTGATCGAGATTGTGCCTGGTACGGGACCTTTGGCGAAGGCTCCCTACCGTATGGCCCCCGCTGAGTTGAGGGAGTTGAGGGCGCAGTTGCAGGAGCTACTGGCCAAGGGGTATATTCGTCCTACCTTTTCCCCTTGGGGTGTGCCCGTGTTGTTCGTGAAGAAGAAGGACGGTAGCTTGCGGTTATGCATTGACTACCGGCAGCTGAATGAAGTGACCATTAAGAACAAGTATCCGTTGTCACGGACTGATGATTTGTTCGACCAGCTTCAGTCTGCTCGAGTGTTCTCACGGATTGATTTGCAGTCCGGTTACTATCAGTTGAGGATTCACGAGTCCGATGTGGAGAAGACTGCGTTCAGTACGAGGTATGGGCATTATGAGTTCTTGGTGATGCCGTTCGGGCTCACCAATGCCCCCGCAGCTTTCATGGACTTGATGCAGAGGGTGTTTCGTCCTTACCTGGACCAGTTTGTGGTCGTGTTTGTGGACGACATCCTTGTGTATTCGCGGTCTGCTGAGGAGCACGCGTACCATTTGGGTATGGTGCTGCAAACGTTGCGAGATCACCAGTTGTATGCGAAGCTCAGTAAGTGCGAGTTCTGGCTTCGTGAGGTGTACTTTTTGGGGCACGTGATTTCTGGTGATGGTATTTCCGTGGACCCTGCCAAGGTCGAGGCAGTAATGCAGTGGCCGAGGCCGAGGTCTGTGACGGAAATCTGGAGTTTCTTGGGGCTTGCGGGCTATTATCGTCAGTTTATCTAGGATTTTTCTCGCATTGCGGCCCCGATGACCAGGCTCACGCGGAAGGATGTGCCTTTCGTCTGGTCTGATGAGTGTGAGCAGAGTTTCAGGGAACAGAAGAGATTGCTCACCTCGGCTCCGGTGTTGGTTTTGCCTTCTGGATCAGGAGGTTTTGTGGTGTGTACAGATGCTTCTGGGGTCGGTTTGTGATGCGGGACGGACCACGGACTCGACTCCAATTGGAATGCGATCCTTGAACTCTATGCAAACTCGCGATCGTCCCTTAGCGAGGGAAGCGTCGTACGTGCACGGTTGAGAAACCGACAGTGAGCTAGGGTGGTCGGCTCTCTCTTGTGTCCGGATCGGGTCACGGGACGGTCACGCTCTCTCTCGCAGCAGCGGTAATGTAATAATATAAAGCGAGCTAATTACCCTATCATGCTCTCTAGCAGTGGCATATGAAATATATACGAATAAAGCAAGTTGCCGAGCAAGGGAGAGAACACGATATCTCCACGCTCCCGGCGTGGGGAAGATGATCCCGGCCGAATTCAGTAACTCCCGGTAACAACAATGAGTTAGATTACAGCAATGAAATATCGCCCACTCCACGTAGGGAGGTAAAGGGCTACACAAGTGGGCCCGGGAGGACCGATCTCGAGTTGACGGGCTGCACTTGATCACCCCGTCAGCACGGTTCGGACGGCGTATGCTGCTGGTTGTGGGGCCCACGCGCTGGTCGGTGGGGCCGTGTGGGACCGGGGTGGCACCACTGTAGTGGGGACGCCTGGGGAAGCGCTTCCTGGGATGGCGGCACGCTGGTTCGCTGGCCGGAGGCCGGGCGGCTCCGATCGGCACCGGTCGGAAAGTGTGCCCACGGATCTGCGGTTTCTGTTTTCAGGCGCGTGATCCAGCGAGATCGACTGCTGTGATCAATCCGGACATCGGATCGATGCACAGAAGGTATCGTTGGAAAGCTCTCTCGAAGTCCTTCAATCTAGAGCCAGAGAAATGAACTGGATCTGCACGGATCTGGCCTTAGTCGAATTTTGAAGTTGCTGTTGCATAGTTCCAGAAATCTCAGAATCGCAGAGCAGTTTCCTGAGAACTGCCTTTGACCGCGGGGTAGACCTCAGATTCAGGCTTCGAGCTCTTCTTTAAAGTTGTAGAGAATTGAACAAGGAAGACGGGAATATTTTTTTTGAAAGGTTTTGTGGAGAATTGAATTTTCTGGAGATTTTATACTGGACTATGGTCGGATCAGGACACTGGCTGACAGAACTGTAGGGGAATCTGAAGACGATTTTTAGAAAATATGATATGGCCTTTAGAAATTCCACGAAAATTCGTGGGTGGAGGGGATGGTGGATAGAACCTCCAGTAATTTTGGGGGTTCCAGAAAAAATCAAAAGATGGTCCGGAAATAGGAAACTCAGGGTTGCTGTCACTGTAGACAGAAACCTGGCAGAACTGGAATGAAAAGGTAGACGAAAATGGAAAAATGGATTTCGGAGTCTAGAGGCCAAACCAATTTTTTTAGAACATGGAGGGAACCTCTAGAACACGTCCTGAAAACTTGAGCTCAAGACGAATCCGTGGCTGAGAGATAAAATTCGTGGAAGAGCCTACTGTCCTGGATGGACAGAACTTCCGAATCGGCTTCGCGGTGGCTCGACGGCGGCACGAACGGCGGCGGCGGCACCTGAGATGAAGATCAGAGATAGAGGGGAGGGGATAGAGAGGTTGTACACTCTAAGAATCTGGAGGAAGGAAGAGGAACCAGAGGGGAGAGAGGAGGGGGCGCAAATGCTCTCTTGCTTCACAAGCTTTTTTCTCTTTCATTAATTCCATCAAATGAAAAATTACAAGTATATATGGTAGATGACAAATGACCTTGGTTACCCATAGATCTAGGGTTTGGAAGGGCAAACTAGGGAGTTCACAAAAGAGTTCTCCCATGTGGTCAAAACACTTAACAATTATTCTGATGAAACTTGGACCATTTCCATTCAAACTCACCTAAATTTCACCAACCAAGCCTAATAAGGCCAAAATAAGGGGCTCCCCCTACTTGGGCCTTTCTTGGGCCAAGGATGGTCCAAGGCCATCCATAACCCATGTCTAGACTTGGGCCTTCCAAATCTTGGTGGTCCATAAGAGGGGGAAAGCCCACTTGGGCCTTAAGTGGCTATTAAGGTCCATAATGATGGCCTTAAGGTCCAATATGAAATAAGCTCCTAATGGACTCTACTAATGACAACCTAGTCATGGACTCTACATTACAAGTGGCCCAATGGCTTATTATAAGCCTTACAAGGGAGCCCAAATGAAAGAAATCAAACAAATACACAATTACAAACTCATACAACCCATAAGACACACCTATACAAGCCAAATACTCACTAATACATCCCATAAGCCATTGATGTCCCCATCAATTCTCCACGGGTGGGAGGAACTCGACTCTGTCGAGTAAGGGGTGACTGCTCGAGTAGCTCCGGCGGATCCGTCACCGTACCAAGTAGCGCGGGTACGCTCCACTCCAAGTGATCGTCACCTGCTCATTCCGTATATACTCGACATGCACAAGCTGCTGTGGAAATAGGGCTAGAGGTGGTCACTCCGGGTGGGGTCACTCTCAAAGGGAGGAGGCGGCTCGAAGATTCACTAGGATTCGCTGCTGGGTCCCTATAGGTGACTAGATCCGGGTATAGATGTAGAGCTGATCCCATACTCATCGAACGAGTCCACTCACCTCTCAAGGGACTGACATCAACGAGCTTTACACAAGACACATGCAGACTTACCATGCACTAACACACGTATGCAAACCACACAAACAATCGACTCAAAACACACCACACAAAACAAACCACACAAAGAAACACACTGACTCATGCATGACTCTAGACAAACTTATGGTTAGTCCGACCCGTACATGGGTGACGGCGGACCAGGACACTCGAACGTGTGCCATGCATGCATGTTATGTAACCGAAGATGGGTGACATGGGGAACACCTAAACGTCCAAGTATGACCCAGTCATGCATGGACGGCCCTATGGATTTGGGAGACTTGAGAGGGCTAGGAGAGCCGGGTGTGGGTGTATCGAGGATGGGCTTAGGTGGGCCGGGGAAACCAAAGTCTTCATTATCCCCAAATGATGGTTCGGACTTATGGCTATGTAGAGGTTGCTTGGCCCGAGTGGAAAAGGCATGATAGTGAACTCCGCGGAGGAAGTGGATTGAAGATGGTAGCTCGGGAGGTTCATTAGTGAAGGGGTCAAAAGGGTCGAAGAAGGTATGACCCCGTGAGATGGGTTCCAACATGACATGGTCCCAAGTTTGGAATTCATAGTCACCGTCATACATTATGATCGGTGGGACGACGGACATGTGTAGAAAATAAGATTCCTCCCTTGGGCAAAAGGGAATGAAGTCGGATTCGACTGACATAGGGAGGAATAAGAGAATCTCCGTGGTGACACAACCCCCATAACAAGATCATCTAAGGTATCAACATGGTGACTAGACCGAAAGGTAGTGTGGAAGGAGTTGACGGGCACACTAGGTAAGGTGGGGTCCATTGATGGATATGGAGGTGGGACCAAGCCATCCTTGAGCCAACTAAGAAGTGGCTCGACTATGTATAGCATTCCCGTAAGAAACACGGGTGGCTCGGGTTTTGGTGGCTCCAAATAAGATGGTTCCGAATAAAGTTCGGAAGTAGATGGCAATGGAGCACTCATGGATAGTGAAGAAGCACGTGCCCTTTCCAACCAATCCCAAAACTTTTTCTCGATTTCCTCAAAGGAGCGGGTTGGAGTGGGGACCTCGAAGTGGACTTGCTCCTCGGCTCTCGGCTTGGGTGTGGACCTAGACTCGACTAGAAGCGGGGCTTCCACTTGGTTGGAGGTGCTTGGGTGGGATTGGACGGGGAAGCCAAGGGGAGGTTGGTGGGAGGCGACGGGGCGGACCACTTGAGTGGGATTGCTTTGGAGGGCTTGGATGGGGGTGAAGGGGCGGGGTTGGTTGGAGGTGTGGCCCACTTGATTGCGGGTGAGTTGGTGGGGATGGCTAGTGGTATGACCCCCGTAGTTGGAGGTAGGTGGACGGGGAAGGTAGACCCTCCTAAACGCTCTCTTCATATCCCACCATGACTCGATGAGCCTTAGCCTCCTATCTTCCCGGAAGTACTTGATGTCCCTCCATGTTTCGGCGGCTTCATAGAAAAGTCGCATTTTGGCTAAGTCGACTTGCGCGGGATCGGACATAAGATAACACTCAAAGTAGTCATCCATAACGGCTTCCCACTCTAAGTAGTCACTCGGGTTTTCGGAGCCATAGAAGTCCCGGGCTTCGGGCCTTTTGGGGTGGTTCGGGTGGTCCTTCCATTTTAGATAGTATCGCCACCAAGGATAAGATCCGGGTGTTCGGTAATCCATAGGACACGGAGAAGCTAGTGGATGGCCATGCCGACACTCGGACAAAACACTAGACACGACCCTAAGTAATGCAAAGTTGGAATGCCGACTCGACTACCAACCTAGACACGACCAAGATTCGGTACGCGGCGGAGTTAATCGATCCGAAGATCACTCGCGCAAGTGTGCGGCCTTCCCGATAGGCGTAGCCTAACGTTCGGACAACACCTTTTTATATACCGATTAATGGTATGCAAATGCAACCTAGACCGACTTAGACGAAGACTAGACGTAAATGACATTTTTTTTTGATTTTAGACACCCTAGACTCAAACTCGCTCTGATACCAAACTGATGTGGGACGGACCACGGACTCGACTCCAATTGGAATGCGATCCTTGAACTCTATGCAAACTCGCGATCGTCCCTTAGCGAGAGAAGCGTCGGACGTGCACGGTTGAGAAATCGACAGTGAGCTAGGGTGGTCGGCTCTCTCTTGTGCCCGGATCGGGTCACGGGACGGTCACGCTCTCTCTCGCAGCAACGGTAATATAATAATATAAAGCGAGCTAATTACCCTATCATGCTCTCTAGCAGCGGCATATGAAATATATACGAATAAAGCAAGTTGCCGAGCAAGGGAGAGAACACGATACCTCCACGCTCCCGGCGTGGGGAAGACGATCCCGGCCGAATTCAGTAACTCCCGGTAACAACAATGAGTTAGATTACAGCAATGAAATATCGCCCACTCCACGCAGGGAGGTAAAGGGCTACACAAGTGGGCCCGGGAGGACCGATCTCGGGTTGACGGGCTGCACTTGATCACCCCGTCGGCACGGTTCGGACGGCGTATGCTGCTGGTTGTGGGGCCCACGCGCTGGTCGGTGGGGCCGTATGGGACCGGGGTGGCACCATTGTAGTGGGGACGCCTGGGGAAGCGCTTCCTGGGATGGCGGCGCGCTGGTTCGCCGGCGGAGGCCGGGCGGCTCCGATCGGCAACGGTCGGAAAGTGTGCCCACGGATCTGCGGTTTCTGTTTTCAGGCGCGTGATCCGGCGAGATCGGCTGCTGTGATCAATCCGGACGTCGGATCGATGCACAGAAGGTATCGTTGGAAAGCTCTCTCGAAATCCTTCAATCTAGGGCCAGAGAGATGAACTGGATCTGCACGGATCTGGCCTTAGTCGAATTTTGAAGTTGCTGTTGCATAGTTCCAGAAATCTCAGAACAGCAGAGCAGTTTCCTGAGAACTGCCTTTGACCCCGGGGTAGACCTCAGATTCAGGCTTCGAGCTCTTCTTTAAAGTTGTGGAGAATTGAACAAGGAAGACGGGAATATTTTTTGTGAAAGGTTTTGTGGAGAATTGAATTTTCTGGAGATTTTATACTGGACTGTGGTCGGATCAGGACACTGGCTGACAGAACTGTAGGGGAATCTGAAGACGATTTTTAGAAAATATGATATGGCCTTTAGAAATTCCACGAAAATTCGTGGGTGGAGGGGATGGTGGATAGAACCTCCAGTAATTTTGGGGGTTCCAGAAAAAATCAAAAGATGGTCCGGAAATAGGAAACTCAGGGTTGTTGTCACTGTAGACAGAAACCTGGCAGAATTGGAATGAAAAGGTGGGCGAAAATGGAAAAATGGATTTCGGAGTCTAGAGGCCAAACCAATTTTTTTAGAACATGGAGGGAACCTCTAGAACACGTCCTGAAAACTTGAGCTCAAGAAGAATCCGTGGCTGAGAGATAAAATTCGCGGAAGAGCCTACTGTCCTGGATGGACAGAACTTCCGAATCGGCTTCGCGGCGGCTCGATGGCGGCACGAACGGCGGCGGCGGCACCTGAGATGAAGATCAGAGATAGAAGGGAGGGGATAGAGAGGTTGTACACTCTATAAATCTAGAGGAAGGAAGAGGAACCAGAGGGGAGAGAGGAGGGGGCGCAAATGCTCTCTTGCTTCACAAACTTTTTTCTCTTTCATTAATTCCATCAAATGAAAAATTACAAGTATATATGGTAGATGACAAATGACCTTGGTTACCCATAGATCTAGGGTTTGGAAGGGCAAACTAGGGAGTTCACAAAAGAGTTCTCCCATGTGGTCAAAACACTGAACAATTATTCTAATCAAACTTGGACCATTTCCATTCAAACTCACCTAAATTTCACCAACCAAGCCTAATAAGGCCAAAATAAGGGGCACCCCCTACTTGGGCCTTTCTTGGGCCAAGGCTGGTCCAAGGCCATCCATAACCCATGTCTAGACTTGGGCCTTCCAAATCTTGGTGGTCCATGAGAGGGGAAAAGCCCACTTGAGCCTTAAGTGGCTATTAAGGTCCATAATGATGGCCTTAAGGTCTAATATGAAATAAGCTCCTAATGGACTCTACTAATGGCAACCTAGTCATGGACTCTGCATTACAAGTGGCCCAATGACTTATTATAAGCCTTACAAGGGAGCCCAAATGAAAGAAATCAAACAAATACACAATTACAAACTCATACAACCCATAAGACACACCTATACAAGCCAAATACTCACTAATACATCCCATAAGCCATTGATGTCCCCATCAGTTTGGGTGCTGTGTTGATGCAGCATGGTAGAATGGTGGCGTATGCATCTCGGCAGGTGAAGCCCCACGAGGAGAACTACCCTACCCATGACCTGGAGTTGGCGGCTGTGATCTTCGCGCTGAAGATCTGGAGGCATTATCTGTACGGTGAGAAGTTCGAGGTGTTCACTGACCATCAGAATTTGAGATATGTGTTCACGCAGAGGGACCTTAACCTCAGGCAGAGGCATTAGATGGAGTATATGAAGGATTATGACTTCACCCTGTCTTATCAGCCGAGCAGGATGAATGTCATCGCCGATACTTTGAGTCGGAAGGTCGCGGTTAGTGTCTTGATGTTGAGGAAGCGGAGGCTCTGAGAACAAGTGCCCGAAGTGTCTTTTAGGCTCAAGATTCCCCAAGAGCCAGGGTTAGCAATGCTTGCGAGTCTGACTGTCACGCCTGCTATCCGCCGTCAGGTGACAGAGGCTCAGCGTGCAGACTCTGAGTTTCCCCGGATTTTGGCCATGGCTGATGTGGAGCTCGGTGAGGACGGTGCTGTGAGGTTCCGTGGTAAGCTGTACGTCCCAGCCGAGGAGCGAGTTCGTCGTGCGGTGTTGCGTGAGGCTCATGGGAGCACGTACACCGTACACCCGGGTGCGACGAATATGTATCGGAACTTGCGGAGGCAATTCTGGTGGCCTGGCATGAAGAGAGATGTTGCTGAATTTGTGGCCATATGCCTGACCTGTCAGCAGGTGAAGGCAGAGCATCAGCGACTGGGAGGTACTCTCCAGCCCTTGGATGTTCCCGCGCGGAAATGGGACCACGTGACCACGGATTTCGTGGTGGGATTGTCGAGGACTCCGAGTGGGCAGGACAGTATTTGGTTGCTGGTGGATAGGCTGACGAAGGTGACTCGGTTGTTACCGGTCAAAGTCAGCTGGAATGTGCCCAAGTTGGCTCATCTTTATGTGGAGCGGATCGTTCCGTTGCATGGGATTCCCATCTCCATTGTGTCGGATCGGGATCCGCGCTTCACGTCTGGATTCTGGAGGAGTTTCCAGCGAGCTCTTGGCACGGATTTAGCATTTAGCTCAGCGTACCATCCTCAGCCAGATGGTCAGTCAGAGAGGACCATCCAGACCTTGGAGGATATGTTGAGATCCTGCTGTCTGGAGTGACAGGGGAGTTGGATTCACCACCTACCGTTGGTGAGTTTGCCTACAACAAAGCTATCATTCGAGCATCGGTATGGCTCCTTATGAGGCGTTGTATGGGCGTCCGCGTCGGACTCCACTTGATTGGTTCGAGGTCGGTGAGCGTGTTTTGACGGGACCGGAGTTGGTGCAGCAGTGTGTGGATGTTGTGCACTTAGTTCGTCAGAACATGTTGGCAGCCCAGAGTCGGCAGAAGAGCTATGCTGACCGAAGGAGGCAGCCCCTCACGTTCGCCGTTGGCGATCGTGTGTTTTTGAGAGTTTCTCCGATGAAGGGGGTGATGCGCTTTGGACGGCGTGGAAAGCTGAGTCCCCGCTATGTTGGTCAGTTTCCTATTGTAGAGCGCATCGGTGAGGTAGCTTATCGGTTGCAGTTACCCCCTGAGTTGGCGTCGGTGCATGACGTGTTTCACGTCTCGATGTTGCGGAAGTATATGCCCGATGACTCTCATGTGCTTGAGGTTTCTGTTTGGCCCGAGGTGACTCCAGATCTTTCTCTCCCCGAGTTTCCCGTCTGTGTTGAGGATAGGCGAGAGCAACGCCTGCGGAGCAAGGTCATCCCCTTGGTTAAGGGGGTGTGGCAGCGGCACTCTGATGGTGAGGCTTCTTGGGAGCGTGAGGACGAGATGCGTCAGCAGTTCCCTTACTTGTTTGAGTGAGTCTTCCTCTTCTTTCCCCTTGGGTTATTCTCAATTTCGAGGACGAAATTCCTTTAAGGGGGGAGGACTGTAATATCCTGGACCTTTTAGATCCTTCTTCGTGGGTTCCGGATCTGATTTCTCGGAGTGTCCGGCTCCGTTGCGTCCGAAATTTCGTTTCGAACATCTTTCGTGTTCGGGTCGGCGCGATCCGGAGTTGTTTAAGAGGCCCGGAGTGCGTCCGCGGCTTTTCCGCGCGTGTTTTCCGATTGCCGGTGTGTGTTTCGGCAATTCCTTCGGAACATCGTTGCGGGTGAACCAGGTCGTTCACCTAGGCGAGGGTGGTACCGTTGCGATCGGTGTGTTCCGAGGATCGCGAAAATGTAATTTTTAATTTTTTGATATTTTCTGAAATTTCTGAAATTTCTATAAATATCACTCTTTTTCTCTCTCTCCCCCACCCTTCTTCTTCTTCCTCTTTCTTCCTCCCCCAACCGTGAGCACCCCTCTTCCCCTCTCTCTCCCATTTCCACGAGGCGGGCCTCTCTCCGGCTGCAGACGGCGGCGGGGCGACGACGCGGGGACGTGGGCGGCGGCGAGGCGATCTCGTGGGCGTGCGGTGTTCGTGGGAAGCGTGGAGGAGCGGGGTTTCTAAAAGCTTTCATCGTGATTCGTGGATGATCCGGCGCGTCTCGGGGCGAATTTGAGGTAGGGTGACGTTTCATTTCCGTGGTTTCTAGCCCGGTGTGAGGCCGAGAGGGGTTGATTCAATGCCAGGAGGGTAAAACCATGATTGTGGGAGAGTTCGCCCGATCTATGATTTTAGGCCATGATTTCGCGTTTTGATGGCTTAGAAGCATGCTAGGGGTATCCAGGGGTCTTCCCCTTTGATTTCCCCCTCTCCTACAGAGGCATGGGGGCGTGGTTGGAATTTTAAGGCATTTCACGCCGTTTCGCCGTCGGGTCGGTGTGACGGTCCTTCCAGTGACCGTCACACCATGTGACGCGCCTAGGTGGGTGCGTCACAGCTCTGCTTTGGCCAACTGGGAGTCTGTGGGTTGTGGCGGTCCCACGATAGACCGCAACAGCGCTGTGACGGGTCTGGGTTGGATCGTCAGGAACGATTTGACCGATTGGCTTGACTGTTGGTTTTTGACCGTTGGGGTCAAGGCATGTGACGCACCAGACCTGGCGCGTCACAGCCTTGTGACGCCCCTGTGTGGGTGCGTTAGAGTTGACATTCTCTCACACTGTAACGCACCAGGGTTGGTCCGTTACAGGCTGTGATGTACCGAGTGGCACGCGTCACAGTCGGTTTCCTCTTGTCTTGTGACGCACGAGGGCGGGCGCGTCACAGACTGTGACGCACCAGGGTAGGCGCGTCACACGATGTTTTGCACTGAGGGTCTGACGCCCCTGTGTTGGGCCGTCAGATGGCTGTGACGGTCCAGCTTTAAACCGTCAGAGCCTGTGGCGCGTCTAGAGTAGACCGCCAGGCTCAGGCCTGCACCGGGTGGTTCGCAGTCCCGTTTCTTTTCCGACCGTGGTCGCCGTGCGACGATGCTGGTACATGGGACGGTCCCCGTACGTCGTCGGATGAGGACGTGATTTTCTATTGACTTGAGAGTCTACTCCTTTAGTGACCCTCCACTAGTCGTAGCCCACCAGTACGCGTGTGCTGGTCTCACCTGAGAGTAGGTGTACGGGCTTACCCTGAGGACGGTTTTTAGACTGGTTTCCGTCGGGTCCCACGTCTACCAGCCAGAGTCCCACTGAGGGGAAAACTAGTCAGAGGACCAGACCAGAGACGCACGGTCTGTGTGTGCACACGTGGTTGGGGGCAGTGGATACGCGTTGACGAGCGTGACTCCAGCTAGTCACTTGCTTTGCGGTTACTTGTACGGTGTCCGTGCCTTTGGTAGGCGCTACCAAGTCAGACAGTTCACCCGCGGTGCGGTATAAGACATCAGGGGACGCAACCGAATATGCTTCTAGTGCGAGGTACTCCTGTCGAGTCGGGAGTGACAGACTGTCAGTCAGTCTTTGTGACTGCGACCTTCGGGTTTTTGTCGTGTTGGCCATGGTGTTCCGGTCGTTTCATCGAGGCACGTGTGTCGGTTTCGTGCCGTGAGACCGATGTTTTGTAGATGACAGGGCTTCCCTTTCCGAGGTACTCGCTTACTGCTAGCGTAGCGTTTTCTCCGTTTGCGAGGTAGGGTTCGAGTGATCCCTACTGAATCTTGTTCTGAGACTCATTCCCTGCGTGTTTTCACCGTGTTTCAGGCGAGGCGCGGCTTCAGGGGAGCGCATCTGAGGCTCAGCGTGGTTCAGGTGCCCAGCGTTAGTGCCAGAGGTCAGAGCCGGGATATGTCCCGTGTAGCTGTACTCTTCTTTTTGTCTCTGTACTAGTTGTGAACTACTACTACTGTTGTTATTTTATTGTTATCTTGTGGACCATGTATTATGTAAAATGTTAATTTATTTCCTGCTTAATTATATAACTGTTTAATTTCTGCAATTATTTGTGATACTTGTGTAGTCTCCACACCATCCTTTTAACCCTTCCGAGTCTTCGGACTCATGGGTGGCGGTGCGAGTCTCGGGTAATCGGACTTTTCCGGTAATCGGATTCTCGGGTCGTTACACGATCTGAGAATGAACCCTTTCCAAGCATCTATAGCACTCAATTTTTCTCTTCTTAGTGAGAGACCTAGGAAGGTGGTCTGGTCACCTTGATGTACTCTCCTTGAGTGCTGAGTGCTGACCTCAACCCTGTTCAAAAAGGGGCTCGTGTTGGCACTAGTGGCCACAGAGTTGGCTGCCTCTCTCATCAGGTGTCACTCCCCGCAGGCTTTTATCGGAGTTTCCATTCAAATAAGACCAAAACTTACTATACAATCTTTGTATACTTATGTACAGTCGTATATGCATTTGATGATAACCAACAAAATAATATGACACAGAAAATCCATGATCAGTTTCTGAGTTTTACAATAAGAACAGACATCTCAAGAGTTAGCAATGTCCAACTACCGCAATGCATCACAACCACTTTCACATGGAGCTAATCCCAATCTAAAAATATTTATGACACGTATGTTTATTTTCAATTTTACAGGAATCACAGTCGTCATAGTTGTAATTTATTTATATGTTATCTTAATTGGTCTATGAGGTTAGCACCTTATTGAAATGAAGATGAATAGTGCTGGATTAGAAAGCAGGAAACCATGTAAAAGGAGAAAACAAGTCTAAGAACATGTTTCCTAATAATATCTGAATGTATTAAACAAAGTGTAATGTAGATATCAATCCAGATGTTTCTTTGCCTAAGCAAGGAGTGTGTAGACAACCATATAAATCAACTTTCAGCTATAAATGCAAGAGCATCCTTTAGAAAGGGATTGCTACTTAACATGAATTTGGGACATTGAAACAATTTCAAGAAGATGGGACAATGTTGGAAGAATGCACCAACAAAGCATGCAAAACCACAAATTTAGTCTAGGCAGCTTGTATAGCAATTACTAATAAGCACAAATTCACAAAAATACCACATTCAAGCACTCTTAACTAGGAAGGACAACCTCAGAGGTAAAGCATTCTGAATTACGAGTGCAAGTTGACTGGCTTCTTCAAAAAGATTACTAATGAGCAAACACACGACATTCATACACTTTCAGCCAGAAAAGGAGAACCTTGGGAATTATGCAGTGGGCAATCATACTTTAACTAAATGTTTCGTGAACTCCTTAGTTTGTCATCATTTACTGTCAATTACCATATAAGGAATAAAACATAGCAGAGTGAAACTGTAGATGAACCAAGTAATCATGCTTGCAGAAGATTGAAACAAATAAAAGGAGAATTTACCTGTTCTCAATGCTCTCCAAATCAGAATAATTCATGATCTTCAGCATCTGCCTCTCACAAGAAGCACTAGTCTCAATAAGTTGCTTTTGTTCATCAGACAGTTCTGTCATTCTTAACAGTGAATTAACAAAATGTATTCCACTTAGGGAATTCTTTATCCCTTGGCAAATGTAAACCAATTCTCTCATCCCTGAGAAACATTTCTTTTCTTGCTGTCTTTGGATTTCAATAGCCTGCTGCAGTTCAGGGCTGTCAATATGTAAGAAACAGAAAGCCCCAATTACCCGGCCGTCCATATTTGTTCTAGAATTTGCCGTCAAAAGAGCCTGAACAAGTTTTCCATTCTTGTCAAAGAATACAAATGGGAACTTGTCAGTTTCTTGTCCTCCAATAGCACTGTGGAGGACAATCATGAATTTTGTCAAGGCATCTGGACCCTTAAGTCGGCAGCTGCTCCCAAAGACCTCGCCAACTAACAGTTTTCCAATCATATCCCCACTTGACAATCCTGTAAGCTTCTCCATGGCTGTATTCCATTCAGAGCAAATGGTGTTCTCATCTGAAGCAAATATAGGTGGAATCAAGGGGTTCGGACTATGCACAATTGCCTTGTAATCCCCTTGAATATGAATGAATTTATCCATAATCACTTTCTGCCCTGTAACATCTTGACCAACAAAACAGACACCAACAATACTGTTTGTGTAATCCCTACTGGAGCAAGCATTCACAATGACATAAGTCGCCTCTTTTTGTTGCTGAAAACCAAATGTCCGCATCTTTATCTCCACATTTTTATCTTCTTCACCTGCATAAACCTTGGTTCTGTGAATTGTCATCCATCAGAGAAATATACTGTTGGTTGAATCATCTACGAATCATCTTCTTGAAAGAGTACATAACAATTTTTCCCCCCTCCAAAACAAGAGCAAATATATTGGGCAAATTTTAATAGTTCTTCACGTAGCATCCAATAATCTAATTCCAAAGGTTTGGCATTACTCATGTAATAAAAAAACACTAAAATAATACAGTAAGTTAAAATTGAGGGGGGGAGGACTAACCCCTTAAGGCACGATATACAAGCTCATCAACAACACTCATAGACTCCTCAAAGACAAGATCTTGAACAAGTGACTTTCCCATAGCTTCCTCAACCGAGAGTCCCGTCAATTCTGCAACTTTGGCATTCCAGCCATTAATACACCCATCACAATCAACTGCAAAGATTGGTGCTGTTGCTGTTTCAATCAATCTCACCATCTCCCTAGCGACCAAGCTGAGCTCATCTATCCCTTGCAACTCCATGTCAGCACCACCATATTGGCCATAAACAATTGCCTTTGAGTTGCCTCTTCCCTCAGAAGCATCCTTGAAGGAGTCTCGAAGAATAAGTTGCAATGAGTGTATGGCATCCATCTCTGCATTTTCCCATGGCAAGCTCCTGCCTTTCACTACTTCCAGGAATGCTTTAAATGAAGAGCGAGGATGCATACGCTGTCCATCATCCTTGTCTTCAGGATGATGTTTTGCACCCCCCCATTTGATCTCTTTAGCTGTGTGTGACCTAAACCAGAACAAGAAATCCTTTGAGGTAATATATGCCACAGCCATTCCACAAACCACATCTCCAAGGGAGGCAGCACCTGGGTAACCAGCTTCTGCCAAACTGTCTGTACTCAAACCTGTAGAATCCCCATGACAAGCTGACAACCATTCAATAATATCTTTAATCTGTTCTTCTGTTGGAGTAACACCTAATGGCCAATACTCTCCTTTATAATAAAGTGCTGCTCCATCACACTTAACAAGATCCATTATACTAGGACTCTGGGTGACTATGCCTGTTGGAGAGTCACGAAGAAGCATATCACACAGAAGAGTCTGTGTTCTCAGAATGTGCTTCTCATTCAATTGAGAAGCCAATTGGAGTTCCATGTTTAGCTGAAGCCCAAAGGCCTGCATGAGAAACTCACAGGCATAGCGCAAGGGAAATGGAATACACCGAGGGGAAGTGTGGTGGCAAACAACGAGCCCCCATAGCTTCATTGAGCTGTATGCAACTTCATCCTCACCCCCATTGATGATGACAGCCATTGCTAATGAGGCAACCGACCCCATGTTGGCCATATATTGCGCATGACAACCATGTGGTGCTCGCAAAGTTGAACCCACTAGACAAAGTGGCTGCATTAGGTTCTCATCTTGGATGACGCGGACAGGGGTGGCATGGCAATCAGCTATCATTCTAACTCTATTCTGTTTGAACAGAAACCTCGATGCCTGTGGTATATCAGTGGCAGGATAATGGAGTCCCAGGTAAGGCTCCAAGTCTTCTCTTTTGCTCTCAGCCACGACTTCCCCATGTTCATCCTCATGGAACTTGTACACCATTACCCTGTCATACCCAGTAAGGTCCCTTACATGTTGAACGACAGTATCACAGAGAAGCTTGATGTCCCCACCAGGAAGCGACTGCAGCCGTGAGATCACCCGTACCGCAAGCTTCTGCGACTGCACTGCACCGGCAATTGAGAGCGCTGGATCCTCTGTCCGAGCTGGTTCCAGGTCGATCACGATACCCACATCAATCCTGTGCAAGATTGCATAGAAAGGCTTCCCCGAGCTCCTGGAGTGGACCCAGAGTGGGTTCAACAATGTAATCTCACGGACACTGGCGGCCCTCTCGAACAGTAGCGAGCTCGAGTGGGTGAACAGGGTCCTCACATCAGCGCCCAGGGCAAAGGCCTCAACTTTTTTCTCCAAAATGGGCACCGACTGCGGGATAAGGTCGAGCATCTCGATGGCGTTCTCGCTGTAGGCGATGACGCGGAAGCTGCACACGTCCATAGCGATGGTGCATCCGAAGGGCTGGATGTGAGCGCCCCTCTGGATCTTAGAGAGGTAGGCGATGATCTGCTGCTCGGGGACAAGCTGGTATGGCGTGCGAACTGACTGGGTGTAGTCGAAGGACCTGCCGGACTCCCCCGACTGCTCGAAGGCGGCGTGGAGGCGCGCGTCCGTGGTGTACTGGGCCACCACCCTGCTCACCGAGCCCGCCGTCTGGGTGTGAAACCCGGCTCTGCAGCCGGAAGCCATTCTTGGGGTGCAAGAAGAAGAGAAAATTGGCTTCTTTCCTTCCGGACTTCTTGGGGTTAACAGCTCTTCCCGTGGTAGTTCGCGCTGCTTTGCTTATGGGTTTCCGACGGGAGCCGTCTACTCTGGTGGGTTTTCTGGAGAGTCCTCGGCGAGGTCTGGGGGCGTCCCCACCATGGGAGACATGGGCAATTGAGCAAGAAGACGAAGAGCCAGAAGAAGATATAAAGGAGCCTCCTTTTTCTTGCGGCATGCGACTTCAGCCAAGATGAGAGGAGTCCGGGAAAAGGCCAGGATAGATTCTTCTCTCTTCCCGTTCTTGTCGAGTGGGCTCCTCTCCCTCTCCCACTTTCTTCTCCTCCCCACACGCCCACTCTCCAAACTGGGGGGGGGGGGGAATGGAGATTTTTATGCCCCAGTTCGGTGACCTTATTTAATAAGCTGAATTGGAAAGACAGGTTGGGGTGTCAGGAATTAGGATTTGACGCGTGTTCTTGGGAATCTGTTAGGCAGAAGACTCCGCATCAGCTGTGGCCTGCGGGCGATGGCTACAGTGGACGAACGGATTTGGTAGCTGCATAAATGCGTCTGTGATTGCCCAAGTCCGGCAATTAACCTGCTTTCTGGGTAGTCGTAGTTATCTACTCCTGCTTCCTTGAGAGAGAGAAACCCCCCTTCTCTGCTCCTCTGTTTTGCTTGGTCTTGTTCATCCTCTGTACTCTAACAGATTTCTCCACCCCACGGCTGTCACCAGATCCACCGCAGGGAGGTAGCCAGAAATCACGTCCCGTCACGTCTGCAGCTGGAGCGTCCATGGCTCAGGTGATGAAAATAACGAGTACCGTTATTTGTTGGTGTCTTATTTGTTGTATACAATCTAATAATATCTCACTGTTGCAGCTGAGGTGCTGTTGGGTGATATGGTAATCTTTATACTTTTAAAATCCTTTAAATTTAGATATTTTATAGATTTTGATTTACAGTATATTTAAGCTGAATCAAAATTTTAAGAAAGATTAATACATGGGTTGATCGCGTCTGAAAAATCACATAGCTACATTGTATTATTCGATGTAAACAAAAAAAAATCAAAATATAATATTTTAAATCATTTTTATGTATTATCATTCTATAACAAGGTAATTACAAATATATATTATCATTTTATAAACAGAATGTCAAACAACTCCGGACATAGGGTCAAGAATTAAGAACTACATAATATTAAATTCTTTTCACTCATCTCGTACCTGATCTCCTTGACCATGCGAAGAAGTCCACGAGCACTCCTATTTCCCCTTTAAATAAATAAATGTTACCATAAAAGAAGATTGCAGGGGCTCACAGCAATAGCTTGAGGATAGAAGGGGGCCCACAAATCTTACAGAAATGATTTAAGAATGTTTGGGACCGCGACTTCGGAATATCTACTTTAATAAGGAGAGAATCATCGGCGCATGTGTGGAATGGGGCCTCCATCCAGTCGGAGGTCGGCACATCCCATACATAAAGAAGCCGAGGACACCTGCCCCTGCTTCGGACGGTCTTTTCTTTACTCCCACGTTCGAAGACGGCGTGCGTAGAGAGGCCTCCACCAGGTGAAGGTCGGCCCACTGCATAAGGAAAAGCTCGGGAACATGTCCGCACTGCCTTCGGACATTCTTGTTTGAGTAATGTTTCTTGTTTGAGTAATGTTGGGTAATCGTACCGGGCGGTTACCCGTGCACCCGCCCCGCCCCCCACGTGATTAATCCCGTCTCCGACGAACGAATAATCACTGGAGACGGATATCAAGTGTTTCTCTTCTTATTTACGGCCCATGTTTGGAAGACACAAATTTATTCCCTCGTCTTCATTTAATCCCGGGGTGATTTATTTAAATTATATTTAATTCTCAAATAAGGTGAGTTCCAGATTAATTAATAATATTGTCATAAAAAAATTTATTTCCTCACTCTCACGGGATTAAAGATGCGTTTGAAAAAGATCGAGGAGAGAAATTTTGAATTCTTCGATTATTAGAATCTCTTTTCCTCTATTTTTTTTTCAAATATTCCAATATCTCATCATCTTTTAGTTCGCGACAGATCTTAAGATTTAAATAGAGATAGACAGAAAGAAAGGAGAAATAGAAATTTTCTAAAAATTATCTAAAATTTACATCTTCTCTCTCTCTAATAGATTTTGAAAAAATTATTTCACACTCGATCTATTCCAAACGCGTCTTACGACAGGAGACGAGCACACTTATTCAGAAGGTATGAACTTTTATCACTTTGAGGATGTGACTAGGGATGTCCATGGTAACCGATAATCTGATAATCGCCCGTTTCGTTAGCTTAACGAACAGTAAATGGATAATATTTTTCTTTCCGATAAATTAACGGATACGAATACAGATATGTCCGATTTCTTAGCGGATACGGATACGGATAGACCTCGTTCTGAATCCGTATACGTCTGTTACCGTTAAACAAATTTATATTTGACTCAAATAATTTAGTGTCTTGAAGAAAATGATATTGAAGATGAGATATGTGTATAATTTAAGTTATTTCTATTTCACGATGGTAAAATATTTCTAAATTATAAGATATTTTTATAATTTTTTAAATTATCAATTTAATATATTCTTTATTTTCATAAAAGGTATGTAAAGAATGATAATACGATGGAGATTAAAGTCCAAAATAATTGGTTTATTTTATTATTTAAATTTTATATGTTTCATATTATCTTTGGAGATATTGTAATATTATATATTTGTATACTTTTAATTGTATTATATGTTGACTCATGAATAATGATGATATGAGAATTAAATTGAAATATGTTTGTTTATCACACGGATTGTTCTTTTCAATTTAAATTTTTTTCTAATTGAGTTAATTTACATCTTAAATTTTAATCTTATATGTACTTTTATGTCCGATAACTATCCGCTAACCGTCCGTTAACCGTATTTTTCGGATATTCGATAACGGTTTTCGAATACACCACTTTCTGAATACTTAACAAACAATAAACGGATAGAGTTCTTTCTTATCGGATACGGATACGGATAGTTCACTATCCGCACCGTATTCGACCCGTTGACATCTCTAGATGTTACTTCCCATGCTGCTCTGACGCGGCGGCGACATGGAAGACGGATCGACGGCACTCCGGGACACGAACAGGACGGGACGGATAACTGCTATCTCACACAGCTCGGCCTCACGCCGGACGGTCTCACATCGGGCGACACTCGAATCTCACAAAAATGAGAAAGGAGGGAAGGGAGATGAACAAAGGGGCAAAGGCTCCTTCAACTCAATTTTTTTCATTTCATACAACATATCTCGTAACAAGCCTTGGCCTCCTATTTATAGGAAAGGCCTATTACATCCATACCTTCCTCATTTCTTTTATTTGCATATCTATCATAGCCTAATAAGACAAAGGCCACCAACCCACTATTGACTTAGGGGTTTAACAAGTTTTAAAATACAAATAACTTTGACCAACCTTGCCTAATAAAACAAACGTAAATACATGTATTTTACACACATACAAATATTCAAAATATACTCAAAATACACAAGTATATCTACTCAGTATGCCGGGTCTTCAATCGAGTCTCCGAGCCATAAGCTCGGTGCAGTCGGTGCTGTAGACGGCAAAAGAGTGTCGTCCACCCTCGGGAGAAAGAAACGATGATGTAAAGTAATGATGAAAAGGTGATTGTCAGAGAGGTGGAGACGGCAAGGGACGTCCACCCTCGTCTGTCCTAAGAGATGGAAATGACGAGATCAGCTCAAGAAGAGAAAGAACATAAAGGAGAGAAAGGAAAGAAGGATGCGAAACGGACTCCGGTACGTGGCGGAGATAGGGGTCGGAAGACCCTCTCGCGCAAACTGACCCCTTTCCGGTAAGCGTGACTTACCGTTCCACGAGCAGTTTTTCATATACCGGAGAATCCGAGACTCTAAGTAACAGAAATGGGGAGGCACGAAGACTCAGAAATCGCAATGGAATATCATTCTCCAGACAATTACAAGGACAATATGAACCAAGACGCACCACCACAGGACATTGGTCTTTGTGGGGTTCTAACAGCAATATAATATTATCAGCAATAATGAATGTATATGTATATATTAAGACCACCGCAAGACATTGGCCTTACGGGATTTTTATTGTAGCATAAATAATAAATATTATATGTACATACATAAGACCACCGCGAGGTATTACTCTCCGCGGGATTTCGACATAAATTAAAGGAATAGAACCACAGAATGAAAAGGCTTCGCGAGGAATGACTTCCGTCACGTACACCTTCGCGAGGAATTACTTCCGTCGCAGGGTTTAGACAGAAATCAAAGGAAAAAAAATGACAAAATAAAAGGCTTCGCGAGGAATGACTTCCGTCACGTACACCTTCGCGAGGAATGACTTCCGTCGCAGGGTTTAGACAGGAATTAAAGGAATGAAATGACAAAATAAAAAAAGGCTTCGCGAGGAATGACTTCCGTCACGTATACCTTCGCGAGGAATGACTTCCGTCGCAGGGTTTAGACAGGAATTAAAGGAATGAAATGACAGAATAAAAAAAAAGGTTTCGCGAGGAATGACTTCCGTCACGTACACCTTCGCGAGGAATGACTTCCGTCGCAGGGTTTAGACAGGAATTAAAGGAATGAAATGACAGAAATAAAAAAAAAGGCTTCGCGAGGAATGACTTCCGTCACGTACACCTTCGCGAGGAATGACTTCCGTCGCAGGATTTAAACAAAAAGGAAAATTGACAGGAAAGAAAAGGGGAAGGGGATGTGATCGCCAGGGGCTGAGAGCCCCACAGGAAATGTCTGATCGCGTTCGCCGCCGAAGCGGGAGCAGTGCGGGTCCTCTCTTCCTCTTCGATCGGCCGGCCGACGAAGAGGGCCTTGCTTTGGTTACCCTGATTTTACTATTCTTTTTTTGTATTTTATCTTTTTTGTTATTATATTTTTTTGGGGGTTTTGTTGCTTTTATTGTTTTTTTATGCTTTTATGCCTTTTTTAGAGAAAGATGAGAGAGCAAAGAGAGAAATCGGGTGATAGATGGTAGAATAAGGTAGTACGATATAGGAAAAGAATACTAAGAAAATATAGACAGGACGAAAATTTTATTTTAGATAAGATAGAGAAGAACGGAGATGGAGTTTTAACGATATATAATACTAATAAGGGAGAGGAGATAGACTTATTGTTAAACGAAACGTAAAGGAGGATGAAGATGGAAATTTAACAACAAATAATAATGATGAAGGAAAGAACTAGGATAGATGAGAGAGACAATAGTCGGGTACCTCAAAAGGAGGGATGACCTCCTACTCTTTTGGTCGACGGAAGAAGCGGGATCCCCGACTGGTTAACCCTGCACGGAAAACAAATGAAGAGAAACAACAACGAGATAAGGACGACGGTGGTGTAGCATCAATTCTTTAGAAGCTGATATTGAGAATAGCATAAGAGAACACTAACCTGGTTGGTAGTATTTAAAAACCCCTTTTAGACATGAAAAGGTAGGTAGATGATATGATGAATGAACAAAGAGGGGTCTCTCAGGAAGAGAGACACTATATGAACGACAAGTAATGCATGCATATGTAACTAACTGAATGAAAACCAGACAACAAGGGGGGAGAAAACTTATTCAGAGATGGATGATGGGCTTTGGATGAGCTTCTTCGGTAAGGTGAGGATGAACCAGGCACGCAGCACAGCAGAACAGCTTCCCTAGTGCACTTGACCACCCAGGGAACTCAACCTTCTTCATTTCACGGGCTTCAACACTGATCAGTCTGGAGCATCTCTTTCATTCCATACGGACACATACACGCACTTACACACACGCATCTGCAAGAACACTCATGCATGCATACCTATATATACACATAAGAATATACTTACGAAAGATAGATTGGAGGAGAGAGAGTTGGAGAGAGAAAGGAAGAGGGAGGGAACGACTCTTCCCCCTTTTTTTTAGAATTTTTTTTATATTAGTTTTATATATATGCAGCATATATATGCAGAGAATATATAAGAATTATATAAGAGGTATATATATATAATGTTATATATATATATATATATATAAGAGAGTGAGAGAGAACGTGATAGGGGGAGGGAGTGAAAGGAGTAAAAATAAAATAAAAGAGAGAGACAGTGAGGGAGAGAGAGAGACACGTGAGAGAGGGAGAGAGAGGGAGGAGTGAGAAGCAGGGGGAGGGATAAAGAAATAAAATAAAAAGATGGGAAAAAAGAAGAAGAAAAGAACGAGAGGGGGGAGATCAGAGAGAGTAACGAGAGGGAGAAAGAGAGAGAGGGTAACAGGGAGAGGGATTTTAAAAAAAAGAATGAGAGAGAGATCGAGATAGCAGGAGAGGAGAGGGGGAGGGGAGAAAAAAAAGAATAAATAAAAAAAGAGAGTGAGAGGGGGGCGCAAAACAGAAGAGGGAGAGAGGGAGAGAGAGAGAGAGAGAGAGAGAGAGAGCCGCAGTGCGGCGAGAGAGAAAGAGAGAGAGAGTGAAAGGGGTAGTGAGAGAGGGGGGTCGTCGGTGGCGGTGGCCGCAGCAGGGAGGGCGGCGGTGCACGGCGAACGGTGGCGAGGGAGGCCGCGTGGCGAGCTGGAGGTGGCGTCGGGGCAGTGGTGCTGGCGAGCTGGAGGCGGCGTCGGGGGCGGGAGCAGCGCCCGAGACGGGCCGGAGACGGGAGCAGCAGCGGCGGCGGGGGGAGCAGGCGGTGGCCGGGGCTCGTGCGGCAGCGTGCGGGGGCGGAGCGTGGCGGTGGCCGGGGCTCGGGCGGCAGCGTGTGGGCTGCGACGGGGGCCGCGGCCGGCGGCGTCGGGAGCGGCTGGGCGGCCGGAGCGCGGCGGCGGAGGCGGGATGCGGCGGGTGCCGCGGCCAGAACAAAAGGGCCGTTGCGGCCCTAGAGTTCAAAAGGGGGGGGGCACGGGCGACGAGGCCCCCCTTGCGAACTCAAGAAAGAACTTTTTTTTTGATTTTTTTTTTACACGAAAGAGGGAGAGAGAGGTTGAGGGAAAGAGAAGAAAATGGAGAGAGAAGGAGAGAAAGTGAGAGGAGAATGGGGGAGAGGGGGGAAGAGAATGAAGGCGTGAGAGTGAGAGAGAAAGGGAGAAAACCGTGAGAGAAAGGGAGATAACAGAGGGAGAATGAAGGAAACAGGGAGAGAGAGATGGAGGGGAAAAGAGAGAGGAGAGGAGCAGAGAGGGAATACGGGAGAGAACTGAGGGAGAGATGGCTGCAGAGGGAGAGAAGGAGGGCGAGTGAGAAAGAGAGAGGAAAGGAGAGGGAGAAAGAGAGGACCAGAGGGAGGAGAAGAATACAGGGAGAGAAGAGGGAGATAGTGAGGGTGGCTTGTGTGGTGGCTGCCGAAGGTGGGAAGGGTAGAGCCGGTGAGAGAGAGGGGGGTGGCTGCGTAAGGAAGAGGGGGAGTGGAGAGAAAGAGAAAGAGGGAGGGGAGACGGTGGAGGTGAGGGTGGTGGTCGCAGAGGGAGAGATGGCTGCAGAGGGAGAGAAGGAGAGAGGGAGGGGAGACGGTGGAGGTGGTTGTCGTGAGTAGGAGGCAAGGAGTGGAAAAAAAGGGAGGTGGAGGTGGCTATGGGTTCTTACGTGAGAGGGTGGGGAGATGCCTCAGAAGGGAAGAAATGGGAGAGAGAGAGAATATTAAAGAGAGGGGGCAAGATCCGGATAAGGTGGGAAGAGAGTAAAAATGGTAGTAAAGGATGGGGTCAAGTTTATTAAATTTTATTTATTTATTCTTATAATAAGAAGAGGCCAAGCCCATTATCACATGAGCCCATTAACACTTGATGAGCTTCCCCTTATCCAATTATTCTTAGAATAAGAATGGGCCAAGCCCATTGACACACATATTATTATTATTTTTTTTATGTAGAAAATAGGATGGCCACAAGCCTATTAACAGGAGTTTTATTAAGAAACTACAATTGTGGTTTACCAGATAAAAATTGGAGGCCACTCAACTGACTTAACCGTGCGAGCTGCTTTGGGGCGTCTTAGTGTAATACGGGATCTGCTCAGCATAATGTTAAAATGACGTGTCTACAGCTGCCCCGCCTTGGCATCTGCTTTACAGGAGAATGACACGGAGTGGAATGAAATAGATGTGTAATGAAGTGGAGTGGAGAATGGACTGAAAAATGGATGCCAAGGCGTGATGAGACACGTTTTTTTAACACTACGTGATTGGAATCTTTCCTGAGTTTCAATGAAACAACCTTGAAGAATGTCCTCTGAAATCAACGGTTGTTTGGCTGGACATAACAAAAGACTAACAGGAAGAGGGACCAACTTCTCGGCGTGGAAGTACCTGAGTCGTAGACCCGCAGGTTTCACCTTGGGGAGCGGTTACCAGCCAATATGGAAGTGCTGCGACCAAGGTGGGTCCAATGGAGTAAATAAAAAGGGTAGCTGATAAATCCAAACAAAGGTCTCTTTCAGCCAACCAGCCCAAGATGGTTTCACAGAAACTCAGTACTCGATTCAGAATGGAACATCCCGTATTAGTCAAGAATTTAAGCACAGCGGCTCTCACAATCGAGTTAAAAGAATGATCTTCCACAGTGATATCAAAGTCCTACATGAATGCATGCTGGGTTTAAAGGAAAAATTAAAACAAACTAAAAGTAAAAAATAGCCAAGGATAATATTGTTAAGTTGCTTAGGACGGGTCAGGATACTGATTCGATGAGACGATACTGAGCCGGGGCCCGTTTATCCACGCATCGATTCACCGAATGGAACCATCGTTCCCATGTTATCACAACCTAACGGCCTATCCGTACGTCCTGAACTCCTCTGGAGTTATCACTGTTTTTGTTAGAGGGGAACTCAAACTCCAGATTCATCCAAGGCATAAGGTCCTTGACGTGCTCTAATAGCGTAGATATCATATAGTAGGATGCATGACACAGTGGGGTCAGTCACCGGGGTGACTGATGGTCGGACATGGTAGGGCAATGGCACCCTCTTGCTTTCTTATTTTGTTCTTGGAACCTGCACCGAACAGCAAGCAGTGAAGAAGGATTTATTTCATAAGAAGTAAAATTACATTCAACTGTACAGGACATCCGCACATCAATACAGGAGCAGGAGAAAACACGACACAAATCAGACAAGATTTATTCGGTTAAAATTCACCACGGTAACTTGTCATAAATGCTTTACATTTACCTTTTTACCCCCCTTTTCACTATAAGTACCCCTTTGCTCCTTAGCAAAAGATCATCCATTGGTGGTTCGGGGAGTCAAGCTCTTTTTGAGATGGGAGAGAAATCCTGCCCTTTTGAGATGGAAGGTGGGCCTTCCCGCCCTGCCAAGAGGAGCAAGTTCGGCCGCGAATTCAGGAGGTTGACCGACATTGAAGGCCATCTGAGCGAGAGGATTCTCTCACGAGCGGTAAGTTGGCTTTTCATCCTAGTTTCCTTCATAAGTTCTCCCTCGCTTTTTTATTCCTGTCTTTTCCTTCCTTTCAGCCGTATCCTCTTTTTCCGGGCCCGAGAAAATTCTCAAAGCTGCCCTGGCTATCGAAGCTTACGTCTAACATCACTGTCAGTATGAGGGCCGTTATTTCAAAATGGCATCTCCAAGGGTTGGTGATCCATGCCAAGCATTATGACAAGATCTCCATGGATTGGGCGGCCCTGGGTGCATTGGCGGAGGTTTGGCATCCGGAAACCCACACTTTTATCTTCCCTACTTTTGAGGCAACGGTCCTCCTCGAGGAGACAGAACTTCTGCTAGGCTTAAGAAGGTCGATGAAGGATGACAGGATAAAGGTTTTGCGGATGCGGAAGAGGGTATCTACCGGGGAAGTTCTTGGAAGCTTTATGCCATCTGGAACCATAAAGAGCGTTTAGACTCAAAACGGAGTCAACTTGCAAAAGCTCGCAGACTGGACCGTGACTGCCTTAGAAGGGTTGACAGATGATGAACATTTAGAAGGGCTTATGAAAGGGTTCACAATTTGTTTGGTCGGAGCTCTCCTCTTTCCTTGTACTGACAACATCGTAGAGGAAGACCAATTGGGAGCGATTTGTGGACTTTGGGAGGGAAGGAGAGTGGGGCCTGCTGTCCTCGCGCATCTTTACAGTGGTCTCACGGCTTCCAGCATGGGTAGGCCTCCTCACGGGTGCATGCTTCTCCTCAACTGCTGGATTGATCTTCACTTCAAATTTCATCACTACGAAGGGGTACAGACCGCCTCCAGGATTTTTGAACGAAGCCCCCTCCATTACATGGCCGATGTGTTGGGCTTTAGTGGGAAGGTGGCCAATCGCATGCCCTGTCTGAAGACACGCGGTGACTGGCGTACTCACTTCAGCTCCTTGGCGCGAGAGATGTTCACTTGTGTGCCAGCATGTTTACTTTCACGTAGGCTTCTCACGCGATCTTCTCCTGATGCGGAACTCCATCTTATCGGTGCAACCAAATTTGTTCTTTACAGCTCGCACCGGTGCTGCCTGCAAATTGGCCTTCCTCGACACTCTCTTCCCATGCCATCCAACCTTCCTCTGATTAAAGAGAGAAAGCTGGGCACGGAGGATGATGCGAAGGATGTGAAGGCGATCAAAGCTTCGTGGAAGGCAAGCATTCCGAGGAAGGTGACGGTATCTGTGAGTGAGGATCGAGAGCTATGGGAGACTTATGTAACGGAGCTCAGGAAACTGAGGCCCGAGGTGCCCAAACCCTAATGTATGTTATCTTGTTTTGAAATAAATGTGAAGCCTTAATGCCATTATATGTTGTTTCAGTCTCTCCCCTCCTTTTCTTTGTGACTGGAATGGCGGGCGTCGGGTGATGGTCGGCCGTTATCGAATAGGATCTGGGGGACTGAGGCAACTACAGTATGCGGAGATGCCCTGAGACGTCATGGAGCTGAGGATTTATCTTCAGGTGGCGAGGAGAGAAGTAAACTGGGAGAGAATGGAAAAGATGAGTGGATAAAGCGACATCGGGATCGAGACGTGAGGCCCAAGTGATGAAGCTCCGGAAGACACAGCGCTTGGACATGTCACTCCTTCAGAGTCACTGCCTTTTGGAGGAGAGTTGGAGCTCACGGTAGAGGAGCTCCTGGAGTTGGTGTAGTCTCCACTGCAGAGTAGGGGGCGGCTCAACAAACAGCCTCGGGTTCAAGAGCTTTGCGGCCGTCGGGGTCGCGAGAGAGGCCAGGGGAGGGCGACGAGTGCTACCAGAGAGGGTGAGAATGCGCGATACGATGTGACAATTGCAACGTCGCAGAGCTCTAGATGATCTCCCAGGGACCTCCCTCTTAGGAAAGGAGAGGGATGACCAAGGGGGTAGTGCGAGATTTGGCAAGTTGCTCATACACCCGCTCTCTTCTCACGGTGAACACGACAGTTTATATAGATGTATGAACGGAACGACATGCTCTCATGTGACAGGTTTGCCCGCCATGCGTTCCTTCTCTTCTACGCCTCTTCTTTTCATGCCGTCCTCATGTGACGTGTTTAACAGATCTCCCCTGAGATAACGGATCGTGTCTCAGACTTCATTGGGCATTTCTTTCGGGAGAAGCCATCACAAATTTTAATGATGTGCCACCGAATTCAAAGATGCCAACCGCCCTCCTGTCCTCTTTCCATGTAGACGAGTCCACTCCCAGATTCAAAGATATCGACTCCCATTGTCCTTTCTCTTGTGGATGAGTCCACTCCTGGATTCGAAGAGGTCGACCTGCCTTGTCCTTTCTCCATGTAGATGACCTCATCTCAGATTTATTTGAATCACGATGAACACAGGGAACCTAGAGGTGTAGGGTGTGAATCAATCAGCTACGCCCCCGACCTAGTTCACTTCGAGTGAAAGATGGGTGCTTTGTTACAAGGCCCATTGCAAGAGGAACTGAGACAGAGCTGGATCATATCCCTTCAATCCTATAAATACTCCCCCCGCCTGCTTCACTTGAAAGCACGGAGTTGTGGAGACTGGTTAGAAGAGCGAAAAGTCAACAAGAGGGAGTAAGAGTTTCTCATTCTCTGAGATGGAGGGAGAGTCCAGTTTCAGGGTGGAGGGCGAGTCTTCCCGCTCCTCGAAGAGGAGCAGATCCAGTGGTAGTTCCAGGAGACTCTCCGATGTTGAAAGGCCGCTCAGTGAGAGGACCCAATCGGAGCTTGTAAACGAGCCAGTTCTTCCCTCTATTTGTTCATGATCCCTTTCTTCCTTTCTCATTCTCTTTCTATTTTTATTTCAGTGATGCACCCGCTTCTCACTTTCTGTGTAATCCACAGAGTATGACGAGGTCACATATCTCATGGGAATTAGTGGTGGCCGCCTATCGAGGCTTGCCTGACTTCCAGAAAGCTCGACTAGATGCGATAGGGTTTGGTGCATTCCTCCGGATCGAACCCATTAAGCTCGACCTTGCCCTCATCCAAGCATTGCGCGAGAGATGGGACCCAGAGAGTCGTGCCTTCTTGATGCCCTGGGGGCACATGGTGCCCAGTCTCGAAGATGTGGCCCGAATCACCGGCCTTAGAGTGGATGGTGAGGCGGTGACCGGGGTCACCTACCCCGATTATCGCGAAGTGGCTCAGAAGCTTCTTGGTCTGGAATTAAAGGACCAAAAGAATAGGTCAATAGCCAAGGCATCTATCATGGAGGCATTGGGGCTCACTGACACTCGTCATCGTGATAACGAGTCCTTGGAGGAGTTCATGGAGAGAGCGGAAAGAGGGTCCCGCGCTGTGTACTGCGTGGATGCCAGTAGCTGGGAGAGATCAAACATGGACTTGAGGATATTCCTCCTCTTCCTGCTGGGAAAATTACTGCTGGGTTCCAAAGGAGACGACATCCATTGTCGTTTCCTAGAATTTTTGGTGGACCTAGAGAGGGTAGGGCAATACGCCTGGGGAGCCGCCGTGCTGGCGCATCTGTTCGCAAGTCTGTCCCAAGGGACAGATCGAGAGGTGACTGTGAGTGGCTTCATACCATTTCTCCAGGTAATTATTTGTTTATTTATTTATGCGACTAATCTATTTCATGAAATGCTGATGACATGTGACGACACAGGTATGGAGTTATTACTACATCCCAATGGGGCGAGCTCGACAGTGGCGTGTAGCTGTGGCACCACTAGCTCGGCGGTGGCAACCCATTATGAGCATAGCCTCTCTATCTTACCAGCTGATGGTATTAAGGCGTGAGCTGCAAGAGTTCCCCGCAGAGATGGTAGGACTCCATTTTTTGTCTTTTCTTTTGTCTCTCTTTTTTTTTGGTTCTTTTGAGTGATTAAGGAGATACACGCACGCCAACGCAGGTGATCTGGAGGCCTTACTCGGGCTTGGTCGATGTCGACCAACCATGGGTCATCGCAGGTCGCCCTCGATTTGGTCGGGACCTTTGGGTCCACTGCCTGAATGAAATCGAGCCACTCCGGCTACGATTGGTCATGAGGACTCTAGGGCTTGCCCAGGAATGGGTAGATATGACCGCTCCACCCCGCGTCGGGAGGAAGACACGTGGACCGGTAACCTGTGTCGACTGGCGGGTGCGCTTCCCCGAACAATATGAAGATTGGCAGCGGGGTGGCACGCTCGTAGAGTCGCACGCCCGGGATAGTGAAGATTATCTACGTCTCTATAGGGCGATGTATGCAGAGCGACTCCATCCTGAGGGACTTGTGGAGGTATATCTCCTTTCTCATTTTTTGATCATTTTTTTTCTATTTTTTTATATCATTTTTCTAAATGTAATGCTGACTCTATGACATGGGTTTAGGATGCCCGTGATACCATGATAGCGAACTTGCGGGCTCGATTGGTGGACACGGAGGGAGAGTTGGGTGACATCCGTGAGGCCTTACATGTCTCGGTGAGTATGTATGCAAATGCATATTCCTAATTATACCCCTAGATTTTGGTGTTTAGCCACTCACTGTCACTTCTTGCTATCATAGCGCGCTCGGCTCGACGCAACCCTACCAGTAGTAGGGGCAGAGGGTGCTTCTTCCAGTCTATGGATTCCTTCGTCGGAACTAGATTCGCTCCATGATCAGCTTGCCCGTGTAACACAGCGTGCCGCGGAGGCAGAGGGAATGCTTTCCGCGCAGGTGAAGGTTCCTCTTATCCGAGCTTCCCTATTTATGTCTCATCACACCCCTGAAATGACGGATATGGCAGGCCGAAGAGATGCAAGAGATGTTTGCTCATGCATCAGAAGGGAAGGCCAGGATAGCAGAGCTGGAGGAGGAATTGCAGCGTCGCTCAGATGACAATTTTTCTCGGGACGCCATGGAGCTGAGGATCACCCTTCAGCTGGAAAGGGATGACAGAGAGAGAGAACGTGCTGAGAGGGAAAAGGACAGGGAAAGAGAGAAGGCCAAAAGATCAGTCGAGAAAGAGGAGAGGAGGGCCCTGGAGGCCCAACTATTTGAATTGAGGACCAGTCTCGGTCTCGCCGAGCAGTGGCTGAAGGATGGCGAGGAACGCTACCGAATGGCACGAGAGCGTGGCTTTCGTGTTAGTAGCTCCTCTGCTGCTCCCGCAGATCGACGTCGGGGAGTGGAGATAGAAAGAGGACCCCAAAGCGGTAGAAGTACCGCTTTTCATGGTTGGATAGCACCTTCTAGAGTTTCTCGTCCAGAGAGTGGCGAGACGAGTAATGTAGAGAAGGAGGGTGGGAGCTAATGTAGGCTCTCTCTTGTTGTTCGTTTTTGTTGAGTGGGAGTGGAATAAAATGTTTTGTGCTTGGTTCTCTGCTTCTTTCTGATCTCCCGAATCCCTGTACACATCTAAGCAAACAAGTTAGCATTTCTGCTCTGACTTGCCCCTTGCTCGATAAACAAACGTGATTTTGAGTTATTCTTGATAACGAGTCAAGGGGCAAGCCTTTATTAACAAAGGCAATAATAAAGGATAATGAATGCGACAGACAAGCACACGGATGCAAACGAGAATTTAAAATGAATGGTGCATACAAATGCGATCATGCGAAGATGTGATTTTCTTTATTTTTGTAGGTGTATTCGTTTTTTTTTTGTATTTTGTTGTTTGTTTATTTATTTTTTTTGGTCTTTTATATTTCCATTTTTTTTGCATGTACATTTTTTTGCTTTTTCTTCTTCT
Organism: Amorphophallus konjac; assembly: GCA_022559845.1. Classification (NCBI taxonomy): domain Eukaryota; kingdom Viridiplantae; phylum Streptophyta; class Magnoliopsida; order Alismatales; family Araceae; genus Amorphophallus; species Amorphophallus konjac. The sequence continues at coordinate 319,472,304 of CM040119.1, read as the reverse complement.
TCTTTTTTTTTTGGATTTTTGGATTTGTTATTTTTTTGTTTGTTTTTTGAGTTATTATTTTTTTTGTTTTTGCTAATGCATGATGACCACTTGATATAACATCTAACCTGCATGAGGATGAGGGTTTCTTGCTAACCTCCCAGGCATCCTAAGCGCACGTCTAAGTTGATTTGGGCCTCTAGACTCCTCGAATGATAATCCCGCCGGCTAAGACTTACCCTGATGACAATACCGTCATGCCATGCTTAGGCTCCCAGTTGCTTCCGACCACAGGGATTCACCCAAAAAGTGTTCAAGGTAAATGATTTGCCCGACCCGGGTCTATTTCCTCACAACTCTAGACGATATGTAATGGAACACCCTGGAACCCAAATGACCAACCGCGCGATGCTGACCCGGAATCAGACGCCGTCGCACCTGTAGGTGACGCGCTTGCATTGGTCTAAGCCCGAGGTTAGACTTAGAAGACATTAAGATGGTAGATAAGGGTCTTGACCGGCCAGAAACACGGAGACTCTTTCACGACAATGACTTCTGCTTTCCAAGATGGACAATCATACAAAACAATTGAAAGATGGTTGCAGACTTTGGTGAGTTTCACCCTTCAGGAACTCCATTGAGCCTTCATCTTCAGGGGAAGAAGGAAGAGTATTAGGGGCAAACCTCCTGAGAGGACCGGCAAAACCGTTAACCCGGCGAGCTAGTAGGGGCACACTTAACTCTCCCTTTCGGACAACTTCAGACCAAATCTCGAGCATTTACATCTCATGGCCCCTCTTGTATAGAATTTGACTTTCAGTCAAAGGGGTTTCATTTGTGGGATCAGGCACGGTTACGACCAGGCTTTTCACTTGACTTTGATTTTGTTCTTCTTTTCTGATTTTTCTTGACAGATTTTTGCGAGGGACATAGTATCTTGACATTATGAAATCCCTCTTGGATGCCTGCGGGGACACTGCCCTCTTCTCGTGCTCTGACCCATGCTCGAAGAATTGGGCCCTACTCTTGCCCTAGGGGTTGTGTTCGTGTTTTTCATGCTCAGCGTTTTAAGGGCGCCGGCTGTCTCATTCGGTCGAAGAGAGAGAGAACGAAGATTTAAGCATTCTGGAGACCTTCTAGGTGAGGCCTCACCATGAGCGATGCTACCGATCTTTCATAGAACACATGTGTACATGTATGTTGCCCCTTTTGAGGGGGGCATAAGCCGAACTAGCCGGACAAGGATCCCCACGGTTCTGGCAAACCAAGACCCGGAACCTACCAAGTCTTAATAGGCCCTATCCCAACACAGAGGTTGAATGTAATGACTTAACTACATGGTGATCTCCGGGCATTAGCATTTTGAATCTTCTATTTTTTTTTCTTCTTTTCATTTTCTTCTATTTTTTTTTTGTCTTTTGTTGTTGTATATATACATATTTTTGTTGCTTTCATTGTTTTCTATTTTTTTTGTTATTTTACATTTCATCATTTTTGACATTATGTACACCTATCTAAGGGTAGTATTTCTTAAGATAAAGCCCATTCCAAGGGTGGGATAACTCGATCCCCTCAGCATTGACTAGCCTGTAGGCGTTGCCAGGATGCACATCCTGAATCACGTACGGTCCTTCCCAATTGGGTTGGAATTTAGAACGCGGCCCACCAGGTTTTACAAACATTCTTTTCACTACCATTTCACCGACTTGAAATTTCCTTTCAATGACCTTCTTTTGATAAAAACGTGTGAGTCTGTTTTGATATACATGTGCATGCTCGGCAGCGGCCAGCCATTTCTCATCTAAGAGTTCCAATTGGACAAGGAGTGAATCACGACGTTCGTCGAGGGGGAGGTCCTTATCCAATTGTACTCTCAGAGAGGGGACCAGAATTTTATACAGAACTACCGCCTCCATCCCATAAGTGAGGGCGAACGGGGTTTGCCCAGTGGGAGTACGGATTGAAGTGCGATAGGCCCATAGAGCTTCAATCAGCTTTTCTGACCAATCTGAGAACTTGTTAGACTCACATGTATTTTTTATGATTTTAATCAACGTTTTGTTAGTGGCCTCTGCTTGTCCATTACCTTGTGGATAATAAGGTGATGAATGATGCAATGCAATTGTATACCTTTTGCAGAGGTCCTGAAGGTCCTGAGAAATGAATTGCGGTCCATTGTCGGTGATGATCGTGCTTGGAATGCCGAACCTGGCGATGATGTTCTTCATGATGAATTTGCAGACTGTTGATGCTTTAACCTCCACGTAAGCTTCGGCTTCGGCCCATTTGGTGAAGTACTCCGTTGCGGTAAGGATGAATGATTTTTGCTTAGTGAGGGAGTAAGGATTACCGAGAGGACCAATGACATCGAAAGCCCACATGGAGAAAGGCCATGGGGAGGATACTGGATGAAGTGAAGAAGATGGGGAATGAATTTTATCGGCGTGAAGTTGACACTTGACACACCTGCGGACATAGACGGCACAATCTTCTTCCATGGTGGGCCAGTAAAAGCCTTGCCGAAGGATTTTCTTGGCAAGCATTTGGCTATTCACATGGCCACCGCACACACCAGAGTGTGCTTCCTCGACGCATTTCTAGACCTCCTCTTCGTCGAGACATCTTAGAAGAACACCAGTAAGACTTCTCTTGTATAACACTTCTCCGACCATTACGTACCTCTGTGCCACCCTCCTTATGGCTTTTCTATCTTCCGATGTGGCTTCTTCAGGGTAGGATTGATCTTTGCAATACTTGGCAATTTCGTAAAACCATGGCTTCTCCTCATCAGCCAATTCTTCTTCTAATTCTGTCAACATAATTTCCCTCTTCTCAAAGATTTCTTCCTGTAGGGCCTTTCTTGCTATCCTGTCCTTGATATTTACGTATGAAGCGTCATCGATTGCAGGGGCGTGACGCTTGTAGACGTGAATGGTATCAAACCATCTTTCTAGAGGGAACCTTAGAGATGATGCCAATGAGGCGAGGGCATCGGCCAGAATGTTCTGATGACGAGGGATATGGACAAAGATCAACTTGGTGAACAATTTGGCAAAGGCAGCAGTGAGTTCTTGGTATGGCTTGAGCTTGGGATCGCGAGTGCGATATTTGGTGAGCACCTGGCGAAGAATGAGTTGACTATCACCTATGACTCGCAATTCAGTGATACGAAAAGAATGAGCGAGTTCTAGGCCAGCTAGAAGAGCTTCATATTCAGCTATGTTGTTGGTAACGGGGAATTTGAGCTGATATGCCAGTGGGAATGTAAGGCCTTTAGGCGACAGGAGGGCAATGCCGATTCCTTTCCCTTGGGAATTCAGAGCTCCATCAAAATATAACGTCCACATGCAATCATCTGATTGGTTGATGGACATTAGTTCCTCATCTGGAAATTCTGATTGGACAGGATCGAATCTGGGAAGATGATGGTGAGCGAGATGCTCGGATATAGCATACCCTTTAATCACCTTTTGCTGGACGTAGACAATGTCAAACTGAGAGAGAAAACTTTGCCAGCGTGCTAATCTATCCGTAAGGACAGATTTTTCTAGAAGGAACTTGATAGGGTTCATTCGAGCAATCAGATGGACTTCATGAGCTAGAAAGTAATGTTTCAACTTCTGCACTACCCAGACAAGGGCGGCACAAGTTTTCTCCATAGCCGTGTACTTCTGCTCACAGGGGTTGAGGAGTTTGGACAAGTAATAGGTCGCCCTTTCCTTGCCCGCTTCATCGGCTTGTGCTAGGACAGCTCCCACGGAGTCGTCCAGGACCGAGACATAAAGGATTAAAGGTCTGCCTGGCGTGGGTGGAATTAGAATGGGTGAATTGGCCAGATACTCTTTCAATCCTTCAAAAGCTTTTTGGCATTTAGAATTCCAAAGGAATTCTACTCCTGACTTAGTTAACTCGTAGAAAGGTTTGCACCTTTGTGAGTGCTGTGACACAAATCGACGAATGAACTGCAACCTTCCAATTAAACCTTGAACTTCTCTCAGATTTCTCGGAGGTGGCATCTCCCTGATTGCTTTAGCTTTGTTGGGATCTATTTCAATACCCCTCTTACTCACAATGAAACCAAGCAATTTGCCTGACGAAACACCAAATACGCACTTTTTTGGATTCATTTTCAAATTGAACTCTCTTGATCTTTGCAGCACATTGGCTAAAACCTTCGGGTGTTCCGCCCTAGTCCTAGATTTGATCAATAAATCATCCACGTATACCTCTAAATATACATGCATCATGTCATGGAATATTGCCGCTCTTTGATAAGTAGCTCCAGCATTCTTCAAACCAAACGGCATGACCAAATAGCAGTAAGTTCCTCAAGGTGTGGTGAATGATGTTTTCTCCTGATCCTCTTCCGCCAAACGGATCTGATTATACCCTGAAAATCCAACCATAAACGAGAGAGTTTCATAGCCTGCAGTGTTATCGACCAACACGTCGATGTGAGACAAGGGAAAATCATCTTTTGGACACGCGCGGTTAAGGTCCCGAAAATCGATACAGATTCTCACCTTTCCATCCTTTTTCATGACCGGGACAATATTTGCCACCCATTGAGGATATAGGACGACTCTAATAAACCTGGCTTTGTGGAGCTTATCGACCTCCTCCTTCATTTTCAAAGCCATCTGGGGGTGGAAACGTCTTAACCTTTGCTTTACCGAGACGGACCCTGGTTTTAACGTTAGGCGATGTTCGACCAGGGTGGAATCCAATCCCGGCATATCCTCGTAGCTCCATGCGAACGTGTCCCTGTACTCCTTTAGAACCTTGATCAATTCCTCTTCTTCAGATGTCGGCAAATTATCGCTTATGAGGATGATCCTAGGGTCTTCCTCGGTCCCCAGGTTGATCTCTTTGGTGGGCTCTTCTATAGCGGCTGATGGTTCGTCAAACCTCCTCATTCCGCTAGCATATGCGTCAGCCGCGTCCTCATATTCTTCACCCCCTTCTTCAATAGGGTACTCTTCATCTGTGAGCTCATAAACTCCGTATCCCCCAGATTATTTTGTGGGGGAGGACGATAGGGTTGCTGACCTTGTTGCTCCTGATGAAAGGGGAATTGTGGGGGTTGTGGGGGCCTAGGGTTAGCTTGCTGGTTGGGATAGCCAACCGCGCCCACTTGTTCATTTGTTACAACCCCTTCTGTTACCCCACCTTGGGCACCCGTGCCCGGCTTCCTAAACACCTTTGGCTTTGGTGGCTCGAACATATGCATGAGGGGAGAATCTTTCAGCTGTGTTTGGATATATCGAGCCCTCTCATACAATTCCTCCATAGTGGTGAGCTTGTTCATTGCCAGGACGTGTCTAAATTGTGGAGTGGCATTAGACACGACCATCTTTACTTGCTCTGATTCTGAAATAGGGTCTCTCATTTTCTCTGCCAAGGATCTCCACCGATCGGCAAATTGGATGAAATCTTCGTCCGGCTTCATTTTTTCAGCCACTAGGTCGGTAATAGAGAAGGAGGGACCGACCCTATCCCGATATTTCTGTAAGAATTTCCTCTGGACTACGTCGAAGTTCTCAGCCTCACTCGGCTCTAGGGAATAGAACCATTCTAAGGCGGGACCATCCAATGATCTCCTGAAGAGGTATGCCAATGATCTTTGATCGTTCTGCCAAAACGAGGACTCATACATGAAGTCCTTTAGATGAATGAAGGGGTTGCCTGTGCCGGTGTACCGTCGGTACGTTGGCATTTCAGAAGGAGGGAGATGGAATACTGGAAGGATTGGTAAAGAGATCTCAGGCGCGGATTTGACATCCACGATCTTTTTGAAATCTCGGAATTGTTCGTCCATCTTGTTCATCCTATGAAGGAGAGATTGAGTGACCTCATTGTAAGGAGCAGGTTGTGGTGGCCACTGAGGCCTCGCAGAAGCCTGAGAAGGGAATTCCGGATGAGAGAGAGGTTGTGACATATCAGCAAATGGAACTGACTGAAATGTCGTATGAGGAATTGGTGGGACTTGAGATTGGGGAGGTAATTGGAAAGGGGGAGGTTGCAGATGTGGCATATCAGTAAATGGAACTGACTGAAATGTTGGATGAAGAATTGGTGGAACTTGAGACTGGGGAGGTAATTGGAAAGAGGGAGACTGCAAACTTGTCTGCACAAGAGGGAATGAGGGAGGGATTGCCTGTGCGGGCTCTTGAATAGAGAGAGCAACGGGTGTCGGATTTTGAGGAGTAGGATCAACAGATTTCCCTTTCAAGACGGCCTGAAAGGCTCGGATCTGATCGGAATTGAGTTGTGTGTTCGCGAGAACACCTAGCAAGAAGGAAATATCTTGTGGTGGGGATGCTTCCCCAACGGCGGCTCGCACCTCATGTGAGGGCTTACGGGAGGAACCTGCGTCCTCAGCAGGGACATGTGTCCCCTGGTGACTCGGGGTCAGATTCTGACCGTTCCCGGACATTTCTTGATCTTTTTCGGAACGTGAGATTTTGCCGGAACGCAATATCATACACACTCAAACCAAGAACAAAGATTAACAAACAAGTTGATGTTTAACGCCTTTTTGTGTTTTCTTTTATTTTCCCCCTTTTTTCTTTTTCTTTCTAATTAAAATGTAATAACATAAACACTCAAACCATTAGCAAAGATTAACAAACAAGTTGATGTTTAACGCCTTTTTTATTTTCTTTTGGTTTTCCCCTTTTTTTCTTTTTTTTTTCTAATCTAATGTTCACACCACAGGAGGGACCTTAGTTGCAATATTGATTTTCACCGTGTGATCTAAGGACACTCGACTCACCACGAATGGGTTAACTATCTCCAGGGAACTTCAGTGGTACAACCAGCCCAGTGAACGAAGAGGGAATCCTTCGATGTCGGGGACTTACGGAGGTCCCAGTGGAGGAGATCCTAGTCCGTCGAGAGGAATTCCCGACGGAGAGTCCTTCCTTCACCAGGAAAAAGTGATCCTAAAAAAATGGAACAAAAGAAATAAAAATAAAAGGGAGATGATATGCAATGCAGTGCTGAATTTAACAGGAGATATATAAACAGACAACAAATATATGCAATAAAAGAAATTAAACAAACATCACAACACTCCTTTTCTGCAATGATAAGAATCTCTTCAGACTTCTAGGGGACTCTGGAGTAATGCACGTAGTGCACGAGGGGTGAAATTGGAATGCCAAGAGTGATAGCGGGAACACAAATATAGCGCACGCGGGCGCAATCAGGAGGGGCACACGTGGGTGCCAAGTGGAGGGGGTGCTACTGAGAGCACAAATGTAGCGCACGAGGGCGTAATTAGGAGGGGCACACGTGGGTGCCGAATGGAGGGGCACGCGTGGGTGCCGAGTGGAGGGGCACACGTGGGTGCCGAATGGAGGGGCACACGTGGGTGCCGAGTGGAGTGCTAATGGGAGCACGAATGTGGCGCACGCGGGCGCAATCAGGAGGGGCACACGTGGGTGCCGAATGGAGGGGCACACGTGAGTGCCGAGTGGAGGGGCACACGTGGGTGCCGAATGGAGGGGCACACGTGGGTGCCGAATGGAGGGGCACACATGGGTGCCGAAAATATGTGGGTAACCAGAGGAAACAAAAGAAGTCCCACCGTGATCGCCAAAAAGGTGTAGACGGTAAAAGAGTGTCGTCCACCCTCGGGGGAAAGAAACGATGATGTAAAGTAATGATGAAAAGGTGATTGTTAGAGAGGTGGAGACGGCAAGGGACGTCCACCCTCGTCTGTCCTAAGAGATGGAAATGACGAGATCAGCTCAAGAAGAGAAAGAACATAAAGGAGAGAAAGGAAAGAAGGATGCGAAACGGACTCCGGTACGTGGCGGAGATAGGGGTCGGAAGACCCTCTCGCGCAAACTGACCCCTTTCCGGTAAGCGTGACTTACCGTTCCACGAGCAGTTTTTCATATACCGGAGAATCCGAGACTCTAAGTAACAGAAATGGGGAGGCACGAAGACTCAGAAATCGCAATGGAATATCATTCTCCAGACAATTACAAGGATAATACGAACCAAGACGCACCACCACAGGACATTGGTCTTTGTGGGGTTCTAACAGCAATATAATATTATCAGCAATAATGAATGTATATGTATATATTAAGACCACCGCAAGACATTGGCCTTACGGGATTTTTATTGCAGCATAAATAATAAATATTATATGTACATACATAAGACCACCGCGAGGTATTACTCTCCGCGGGGTTTCGACAGAAATTAAAGGAATAGAACCACATAATGAAAAGGCTTTTCGAGGAATGACTTCCGTCACGTACACCTTCGCGAGGAATTACTTCCGTCGCAGGGTTTAGACAGAAATCAAAGGAAAAAAAATGACAAAATAAAAGGCTTCGCGATGAATGACTTCCGTCACGTACACCTTCGCGAGGAATGACTTCCGTCGCAGGGTTTAGACAGGAATTAAAGGAATGAAATGACAAAATAAAAAAAGGCTTCGCGAGGAATGACTTCCGTCACGTATACCTTCGCGAGGAATGACTTCCGTCGCAGGGTTTAGACATGAATTAAAGGAATGAAATGACAGAATAAAAAAAAGGCTTCGCGAGGAATGACTTCCGTCGCAGGGTTTAGACATGAATTAAAGGAATGAAATGACAGAAATAAAAAAAAAGGCTTCGCGAGGAATGACTTCCGTCACGTACACCTTCGCGAGGAATGACTTCCGTCGCAGGATTTAAACAAAAAGGAAAATTGACAGGAAAGAAAAGGGGAAGGGGATGTGATCGCCAGGGGCTGAGAGCCCCACAGGAAATGTCTGATCGCGTTCGCCGCCGAAGCGGGAGCAGTGCGGGTCCTCTCTTCCTCTTCGATCGGCCGGCCGACGAAGAGGGCCTTGCTTTGGTTACCCTGATTTTACTATTCTTTTTTTGTGTTTTATCTTTTTTGTTATTATATTTTTTTTGGGGGGTTTGTTGCTTTTATTGTTTTTTTATGCTTTTATGCCTTTTTTAGAGAAAGATGAGAGAGCAAAGAGAGAAATCGGGTGATAGATGGTAGAATAAGGTAGTACGATATAGGAAAAGAATACTAAGAAAATATAGACAGGACGAAAATTTTATTTTAGATAAGATAGAGAAGAACGGAGATGGAGTTTTAACGATATATAATACTAATAAGGGAGAGGAGATAGACTTATTGTTAAACGAAACGTAAAGGAGGATGAAGATGGAAATTTAACAACAAATAATAATGATGAAGGAAAGAACTAGGATAGATGAGAGAGACAATAGCCGGGTACCTCAAAAGGAGGGATGACCTCCTACTCTTTTGGTCGACGGAAGAAGCGGGATCCCCGACTGGTTAACCCTGCACGGAAAACAAATGAAGAGAAACAACAACGAGATAAGGACGACGGTGGTGTAGCATCAATTCTTTAGAAGCTGATATTGAGAATAGCATAAGAGAACACTAACCTGGTTGGTAGTATTTAAAAACCCCTTTTAGACATGAAAAGGTAGGTAGATGATATGATGAATGAACAAAGAGGGGTCTCTCAGGAAGAGAGACACTATATGAACGACAAGTAATGCATGCATATGTAACTAACTGAATGAAAACCAGACAACAAGGGGGGAGAAAACTTATTCAGAGATGGATGATGGGCTTTGGATGAGCTTCTTCGGCAAGGTGAGGATGAACCAGGCACGCAGCACAGCAGAACAGCTTCCCTAGTGCACTTGACCACCCAGGGAACTCAACCTTCTTCATTTCACGGGCTTCAACACTGATCAGTCTGGAGCATCTCTTTCATTCCATACGGACACATACACGCACTTACACACACGCATCTGCAAGAACACTCATGCATGCATACCTATATATACACATAAGAATATACTTACGAAAGATAGATTGGAGGAGAGAGAGTTGGAGAGAGAAAGGAAGAGGGAGGGAACGACTCTTCCCCCTTTTTTTTAGAATTTTTTTTTATATTAGTTTTATATATATGCATCATATATATGCAGAGAATATATAAGAATTATATAAGAGGTATATATATAATGTTATATATATATATATATATATATATAAGAGAGTGAGAGAGAACGTGATAGGGGGAGGGAGTGAAAGGAGTAAAAATAAAATAAAAGAGAGAGACAGTGAGGGAGAGAGAGAGACACGTGAGAGAGGGAGAGAGAGGGAGGAGTGAGAAGCAGGGGGAGGGATAAAGAAATAAAATAAAAAGATGGGAAAAAAGAAGAAGAAAAGAACGAGAGGGGGGAGATCAGAGAGAGTAACGAGAGGGAGAAAGAGAGAGAGGGTAACAGGGAGAGGGATTTTAAAAAAAAAGAATGAGAGAGAGATCGAGATAGCAGGAGAGGAGAGGGGGAGGGGAGAAAAAAAAGAATAAATAAAAAAAAGAGAGTGAGAGGGGGGCGCGAAACAGAAGAGGGAGAGAGGGAGAGAGAGAGAGAGCGAGAGAGAGCCGCAGTGCGGCGAGAGAGAAAGAGAGAGAGAGTGAAAGGGGTAGTGAGAGAGGGGGGTCGTTGGTGGCGGTGGCCGCAGCAGGGAGGGCGGCGGTGCACGGCGAACGGTGGCGAGGGAGGCCGCGTGGCGAGCTGGAGGTGGCGTCGGGGCAGTGGTGCTGGCGAGCTGGAGGCGGCGTCGGGGGCGGGAGCAGCGCCCGAGACGGGCCGGAGACGGGAGCGGCAGCGGCGGCGGGGGGAGCAGGCGGTGGCCGGGGCTCGTGCGGCAGCGTGCGGGGGCGGAGCGTGGCGGTGGCCGGGGCTCGGGCGGCAGCGTGTGGGCTGCGACGGGGGCCGCGGCCGACGGCGTCGGGAGCGGCTGGGCGGCCGGAGCGCGGCGGCGGAGGCGGGATGCGGCGGGTGCCGCGGCCAGAACAAAAGGGCCGTTGCGGCCCTAGAGTTCAAAAGGGGGGGCACGAGCGACGAGGCCCCCCCTGCGAACTCAAGAAAGAACTTTTTTTTTGATTTTTTTTACACGAAAGAGGGAGAGAGAGGTTGAGGGAAAGAGAAGAAAATGGAGAGAGAAGGAGAGAAAGTGAGAGGAGAATGGGGGAGAGGGGGGAAGAGAATGAAGGCGTGAGAGTGAGAGAGAAAGGGAGAAAACCGTGAGAGAAAGGGAGATAACAGAGGGAGAATGAAGGAATCAGGGAGAGAGAGATGGAGGGGAAAAGAGAGAGGAGAGGAGCAGAGAGGGAATACGGGAGAGAACTGAGGGAGAGATGGCTGCAGAGGGAGAGAAGGAGGGCGAGTGAGAAAGAGAGAGGAAAGGAGAGGGAGAAAGAGAGGACCAGAGGGAGGAGAAGAATACAGGGAGAGAAGAGGGAGATAGTGAGGGTGGCTTGTGTGGTGGCTGCCGAAGGTGGGAAGGGTAGAGCCGGTGAGAGAGAGGGGGGTGGCTGCGTAAGGAAGAGGGGGAGTGGAGAGAAAGAGAAAGAGGGAGGGGAGACGGTGGAGGTGAGGGTGGTGGTCGCAGAGGGAGAGATGGCTGCAGAGGGAGAGAAGGAGAGAGGGAGGGGAGACGGTGGAGGTGGTTGTCGTGAGTAGGAGGCAAGGAGTGGAAAAAAAGGGAGGTGGAGGTGGCTATGGGTTCTTACGTGAGAGGGTGGGGAGATGCCTCAGAAGGGAAGAAATGGGAGAGAGAGAGAATATTAAAGAGAGGGGGCAAGATCCGGATAAGGTGGGAAGAGAGTAAAAATGGTAGTAAAGGATGGGGTCAAGTTTATTAAATTTTATTTATTTATTCTTATAATAAGAAGAGGCCAAGCCCATTATCACATGAGCCCATTAACACTTGATGAGCTTCCCCTTATCCAATTATTCTTAGAATAAGAATGGGCCAAGCCCATTGACACACATATTATTATTATTTTTTTTATGTAGAAAATAGGATGGCCACAAGCCTATTAACAGGAGTTTTATTAAGAAACTACAATTGAGGTTTACCAGATAAAAATTGGAGGCCACTCAACTGACTTAACCGTGCGAGCTGCTTTGGGGCGTCTTAGTGTAATACGGGATCTGCTCAGCATAATGTTAAAATGACGTGTCTACAGGTGCGATGCGGCGTCGGCTCCGAGTAGTGGGCCCGGTAGTGGACCCGGTGTCCCCACCAACCCTCCCGGGGCGGCTGGAACTCGACTCCGTCGAGTAAGGGGGGACACTGCTGTGGTAGTGCTCCAGCAGATCTGGATCGAGGCGCTGGAGATCTTCCCGGCTGATCCAGGAATCGTCAGAAGGTGGACGGTCCCGCCAGCGGACAAGGTAGCGCTGGTACACCCTGCTCCGTGTAGTGGTCACCTGCTCATCCAGTATCCTCTCAATGTGCTCGCGCGGCACTCTCGAGGCTGTGGGACGCACAGGGGTGGGCTCACTCTCAATGGGAGGAGAAGGCTCGAAAGGGTCACTAGGAATCGCTGTGGGTTCCTTGTAGGCCACTAGGTCTGCCACATTAAAGGTCGAGCTAATCCCATATTCGGGAGGTAAGTCCACAACATAAGCATTGGAGCCAATCTTCCGCAGAATTGGGAAGGGTCCATCACTACGGGCCTGTAACTTTTTAACGGCTCCCGAGGGGAGTCGTTCGGGTCGGACTCGTACCATAACCAAGTCACCTTCTTGAAATTCATGGTGACGCCTATGCGAATCAGCCAATTTTTTATAAGTCTCATTACTGAGGTTGATTTGCTTGCTAATTGACTCGTGCAGACTTTTGACATGCTGTGCAAACTCCTCAGCTGACTTGGATATCCTAGACTCGAGGGGAAGGGGAAGGAGATCCACAGGTTTCCTAGGTTTGTATCCATGCACGACCTCAAATGGACTCATACCTATGGACCGATTGACCGAACTGTTGTATGCAAATTCGGCTCTGGGCAAAAGAAGGTCCCAAGTGCCGGGGTGATCCCCTACGAGACACCTCAACAGATTCCCTAAACTCCTATTGACGACCTCAGTTTGCCCATCAGTTTGGGGATGATAGGCGGTGGAAAACTTCAGTTTGGTGCCAACTAGGTGCCAAAGTGTCTTCCAAAAATAGCTAGTGAACCGGACATCCCGGTCAGACACGATGGTTTGGGGGAGACCATGCAGACGCACGACTTCATCAAAGAATAAATGGGCTACTCTAGATGCATCAGATGTTTTGGAACATGCAATGAAGTGGGCCATCTTAGAGAACCTATCAACGACAACAAAGATGGAATCATGCTTGTGAGCAGTGCGTGGTAACCCTAGGATAAAATCCATGCTCACATCAACCCATGGTCGATCAGGAACGGGGAGAGGAGTGTAGAGACCAGTGTTCTGTTTGACCTGTTTGGCCATCGTGCATGTCCTACACTGGGCTACAATCTTGGCCACATCTCTCTTCAGGTCAGGCCAATAGAAGTGCTCCTCCACAGAATGGATGGTCTTGTTGCGGCCAAAGTGACAGCAAGACCTCCAGCATGCATTTCCCAGACTAAAAAATCCTGAACAGAAGTCCTCGGGACACAGAGTTGCTGCCCTCGAAATAGAAAATCATCCTGAAGTAGATAGTCAGCAAATGTTGTCAAGGATCCAGCAGACAGAGCAGAATAGGCAGGGCCAAAATCAGGACACTCTCCATAGAGTTCCTTCATGCGGTCAAATCCGGTGACCTCTACCCGAACAGTGGAAAGAAGGGAGACCCTTCGACTCAAGGCGTCGGCCACCTTATTGTCCTTTCCAGGCTTATGTTTTAGGACAAAGGTGAAGGACTGGAGGAACTCTACCCACCGACCATGCCTAGGGTTTAAACCCTTCTGAGAGCTAAGGAATTTCAAAGCCTCGTGGTCTGAGTATAAGACAAACTCTTGTGGTAAGAGATAGTGTCTCCAGTGTTTAAGGGCTTGGACCACGACATAAAACTCCTTATCATAGGTAGAGTATCGAAGCTTTGCATCAGAAAGCTTCTCGCTGAAATAAGCCACAGGGTGACTCTCCTGGCTAAGCACTCCACCTATTCCTACGCCAGATGCATCACATGAAACCTCAAAGACTTTGGAAAAGTCTGGTAGGCGGAGGACAGGGACTTTGGTCATAAGCTCCTTTATGGCAAGAAAAGCCTGGGAGGCGGCTTTGGTCCACTCAAAATTCCCCTTACAGATGCAATCCGTAATGGGTGCCATGATGGTGCTAAATCCCTGGATGAAACGTCTGTAGAAGGTGGCTAGCCCGTGGAAACATCCAACGTCGTGGACATTCTGGGACTCTGGCCAGTCTATTATGGCTCGGACCTTGGATTGGTCCACAGACACTCCATGACTCGAAACCACAAATCTGAGAAAAGTGACCCGGTCTGTCATGAATTCACACTTAGTCAGGTTGGCAAACAGGATTTCTTTCCTTAGGGTCTCGCAGACCTCCCTCAAATGGTGAATGTGGTCCTGAGGGTTGTGGCTATAAATGAGGATGTCGTCGAAGTAGACGACAACAAAGTGACCAATGAGGGGACGAAGGGTTTCAGTCATAAGCCTCATGAAAGTGCTAGGGGCGTTGGATAGCCCAAACGGCATGACAAGCCACTCATACAGACCTTCTTTTGTTTTGAAGGCTGTCTTCCACTCATCCCCTGGTCGAATCCGGACCTGGTGGTAGCCACTTTTCAAGTCAATCTTGGAAAAGATGGTGGCTCCACTCATCATGTCAAGCATGTCATCAAGACGAGGAATGGAAAATCTATACTTGACAGTGATTTTATTGATGGCATGGCTATCAATACACATCTGCCAGGTGCCGTCCTTCTTGGGGGTGAGCAAGGCAGGGACAACACACGGGCTCTTGCTCACCCGGAGGAAACCTTTGTGGATAAGGTCCTCGACAATCCTTTGGAGCTCAGCATGCTCCTTAGGGTTCAGGCGGTAATGGGGAAGGTTGGGTAGGGTGGACCCAGGGACAAGATCAATGGCGTGTTGCACATCACGCATGGGAGGGAGTCGTGAGGGTAAGTCTTCCGGGAATATATCTTGGAAGTCCTGCAGGATTATCTGGACTTCAGGTGGGATGGAGACTTGAGACTCCTCAGGGGTAATGGTGACGACAACAGCCCAAACAGGGGCACCCTCGGTAACCTCTCTATTCATCTCACGAACACCTATGAAGTTAAGGCGCCTAATCGGGTCATGGTCAACCTTAGGGGCCTTAGGGATGGACATGACAGGTGTAGGAGAGGAGGGAATGGGAAGCTTCCCTTTGGTGGGGGTTGGGGCATTCTCCTGGATTTTGGGGGATGCAGCGGGTGTGGAGGTAGGACTCTTTCCCGTGGCTACCTTTGGGGCTGTTGGGACCAGCTGAATCCTCTCCCATTGTGGGAGAAGGAACACTCATTGGACCGACCGAATGTAGTAAGGTCTACATCGTAGATCCATGGCCATCCTAAGATGATGCTCCCAACCTTCATAGGCACTACATCGCATAGGATTTGTCCTTGGTAGGACTGGAACTGGATGGGAATGACACATGTAGTGGTGACTGGGATAGACGTGTCGTCAACCCAAGCCACGTTATATGGCCTCGGATGGGGATGGGTAGGTAGACCTAGACGGGATACAAAGTCTGAAGAGACTGCATTGATACAGCTCCCGTTGTCAAAGATCACCTTGCAGGGTTGAGTTTTGACCATGATGTAGGTTTGGAAGATGGAGGTTCGACGCCAGCCGTCCACCTGTGGGTGTGCGAGGATGCAGCGAACTACGCCTAGTCTTCCCTGGTATGAATCCTCTGCAATTTCTCCCACTTGCATGTACTCGACATGCGTTCCCGCATACCCTGCATCTAATTCCTCAAACTGGGCCACGAGATCAGTGTCAGACTCATATCTCTCAAGGGTTTCTCCTTCCTGAAGTGGAAGCTCCATAGGCTGGGGGTCGGTGATGACCAAGGCTCGGGTGGGGTAATTGGTGGCAATATGCCCTAGGTTATGACACCTGAAGCATCGGACTCCCGAGATAGGGGCTGGTTGGGAGGTGCTAGGGACGACTCCCTTTCCTTTGTCATCTCTCCTTTCAACTGATGGAGCATACTCCAGCCTAGGCACAGCTGCGGGTACAGGTAATGGGTTCCGTGGGAAAGGAGCTGTAGGGGCAACGGCCCTAAGTGGGGTAGCAGTAGGGACGTAGGAGGTGGAGGGGCCAGCTCTCTCAGTATAGCGGACTATGGGATTTCGGGTTTCGGGTGGGTGGTAGATGGGAACCCGAGGTGGGGCCACCCTTTGAAACCTCTCAACATCTCGTGCAACCTGGTAGGCGTGCTCGAGGGTGTTAACCTCCCGCAAGAATAATTCCCGTTGAATACTCTCGTGTAGGCCAACCCTAAACCGAGAGAGGGTGACGGAGGCATCCCCCATGACTCGACTCCGAAGGAAGAAGTCATCAAATTTGGTGATGTACTCATCCACCGACTTTCCATCTTGGGTGAGTTTCTGCCATTGGTCTAAAAGACGCTGATGGTAAGAAGGCGGCAGATACTTCTCCCTCAATTTCTCCTTCATTTCTTCCCACGTGCTAATAGGCTCCTCTCGTCTCCGTGCTAGGAGATTCTCAACATTACACCAGTAGGTCTTGGCTTGACCCAGAAGTTTCATTTTGGTAAACCTCACTCTAGTGGCAGGTGTCATGCGGCGATGCCAATCAAAATATTGGTCCATCCCAGTCTCCCACTCAAGGTATGTAGCGGGGTTGAGGGACCCATCAAAACTTGGAGCGTCAATCTTGACGCTCCGTAGGATGATATCTTTGTCACGCCCCGAGCGCGGAAGATTATCCGGAGGCGTGACGCGTCTATATAGATCGTGTCAATCATGTAAATATCAGAGTCCGCAAATAACTAAGATTTAACTTGAAATTTAATACAAATAGTACAAGCTGACAATTGTCACAATTAATCAAAGGACAATTACATGTGTTCCCAAAGTCCAACGACTAGGCTTCAAATCTTGAGCAGTTCTAATCAAGTTGACTAATACAAATGACATAGATGAATTGATACAACTGACATAAATGAACTAATACAATAACAAAAGGGACATGACAATTTGATAACTTCACTCTAACACTCATCACTCAGTCTCATTCCCTTCCGAGTGTTGGTTGGCATCCAAATTACCTGAAAATATTAGAAAATAACTAGATGAGCGAATCGCTCAGTAGGAATTACATCTCAAGATTTAACAGGCTTTAAGTGGTTTATAAGTTCAATTAATGTCAGTAAAACGATGCATGTAGATGAGTAGATATCAAGGATTGTAAAAATCGACAAGAGCAGTGAAGGAATAACAAGTGAGAGTATGAGGATTCCAACTTCAATGCAGCAATAGCAAGAGATTCAAGCAAGTAATACCTGGAATTAACGAAATCTTTCCAAGAGAGTAAGAACTCATATCAAGCAAGTAATAGAAAGTAATATAAATTCAAGCATGTAAAATTGGAATTGGCTATTTATCAATATCATTCAAGCAAAACTTTACCCTTCTGCGGGTCTCAAGTAAAATCAATCAAGTAATATCACGAGAATGAGTGGAATGTCTAAAGCCTAGCAAGCAAGTACTCCGGTGCAATGCCAAACACCGTGGTCAATAAACTCCCATGGGCACAAGTACCTTCGGGTGCTCCCCCCAGGACCAGACCGGGCCCTATATGCACAGCATTTCATGTATACCTTTGACATCCACTCTCATTTATAGCCAATATGGAATTTCAAGGTTTGACCAGTATGATATATAAGGTAGAATTATGGAATGGAATCCAAGGGCGCATTAATGTGTAGGGATGAACTAGGAGTGGAAACCAGTAACGTTTGATACACGGAAAAACTAGATAAGAGAGGTGCCTTATGGGCCACCTGACAATTTTAGAAACGACACCCTTACTGTGGGATGCCCTTTCTGGGAATTATACAGGGTTTAGAGGACCCTGTCAGGAGTTAAATATCCCCTCTCCGGCTGCCATATGTCAGTGGAGATGGCAAAAGTGAAAGCCTAATGATCGCGTTAACGTAATGAGCTAGCTGTGTCGACTCAATAGTTCATCGCGTCAACTCATCAGTTCATCGCGTCAACTCATCAGTTCAAGTGAACAGTACTGCGTCAACCCTGTCAACAGGCAGGGTCTACTCATCAGTTCATGTGAACAGTACTACGTCAACCCTTCCAACATGCAGGGTCGACCCATCAGTTCATGCGAATAGTTCACAGGGTCGACTCATCAGTTCATATGAACAGTACTGCGTCAACCCTTCCAACAGGCAGGGTCGACTCATCAGTTCATGTGAACAGTTTACAGGGTTGGCTCATCAGTTCATATGAACAGTACTGCGTCAACCCTTCCAACAGGCAGGGTCGACCCACCAGTTCATGCGAATAGTTCACAGGGTCGACTCATCAGTTCATATGAACAGTACTGCGTCAACCCTTCCAACAGGCAGGGTCGACTCATCAGTTCATGTGAACAGTACTGCGTCAACCCTTCCAACAGGCAGGGTCGACTCATCAGTTCATATAAACAGTACTGCGTCAACCCTTCCAACAGGCAGGGTCGACTCATCAGTTCATTTCCAGTTCACAGGGTTGACTCATCAGTTCATCACGTCAACGCGATGAACAGTACCGCGTCAACGCGGTGAACTGGCAGGGTCGACTCTGCAGTTCAAATCTGCTCAAAATGGTTTAAGGTATTAATCTTTGATTAAGCTAGGGTATTGACATTTGATTTAAGTTGATTTAGGCAAAACTGATGACATGGATAGATAGAGAAAACTGTAAGGATTATAGATCTTTATTCATACACTCGTTTCATGCTTTGGTTGCTTAAATATCAGATTTTTTTAACATGATATATTATACAAGTTTTCATTTTTAAAGGAACTAAATGGAGACAAGGTTTCTAGATAGGCTACCTAACAGATTAATTAGGTATGCTAATTAGTTAGTAGATCAACTAACATGTTAATTGGGTATGTTAACAGGTTAGTTAAACTAATAAGTTACGTAAAAACATGATAAAACTTGCGTTAAACGGATATATCGTATGGATATGAAGCTAATACATGCCAACTACCCTAGATTGAAGCTAATACATGCTAATCAATGCTAATCATTTTGGGTATAAGGCTAGTACATGCTAATTATCTTAGGTACGACGCTAATACATGCTAATCATCCTAGATTTAAGTTAACACATGCTAATTATTCTAGGTATGAGACTAATACTTGTTAATACTTGCTAATGCTTACTTAATTATTTTAGGTATAAGGCCAATACATGCTAATTATCTTAGGTATGAAGCTAGTACATACTAATCATCCTAGATTTAAGCTAACACATGCTAATTATTCTAGATATGAGACTAATACTTGCTAATACTTGTTAATTATTCTGGGTATAAAGTTAATACGTGCTAATTATCTTAGGTGTGAAGCTAAGACATACTAATCATCCTAGATTTAAGTCAACTCATACTTTATAAACACTAAAATCGCATGGAAATGAGCCTAATACTAAAGGCCTAGACTAATCATCCTAGATTAGCTACTAATTTAGTTAAAAGTTGAGAACACCTACCTCTGTGAAGTTCGTAGCAGCAGAACCCTTCTAGCAGAGCTTTGCCCCAACCTCAGCTAGCCTAGAATGAGAATGGGGTAGCAAAAAGGGGGGTGTTATAGGGTCATAGGGGACAAGATCTGAAATAATGTGGCTATACAGCTTGTACAGGCTGGAGAGATAAGAGATAGGATATAGAGATAAGAGATAATTGTTTGGGCATCTAACCCATGGCCCAATTCGTAAGTGCAAGCTTAGCTTATAACATATATTTATTTGGCAAAAAGGGTAGATACATGGTGGATGCTAGGATTTGAACCCTAGTCATTAGGTTGGAAGACGAGTCACTTAACCAACTACACTAGAAAGCCACTTGTTAAGTGAATAACCTTTACATATGATAACTTCATGTTCCTACTTCTTACATAAACTTCCTAAATAGTTTATCTAATATTATTTTATTTTATTTTATTTTTATTTGAAAAATATTGATAATAATAAAAAAAATTTATCATTTTTTTATACGGGGTGCTACACCCTCCCCTACTTAAAAGAATTTGGTCCCCAAATTCAATTGTATAAGGATAAATTCAACTACGTAAGGATACTGTAGAAAGTATAAGATACTTGCCGAATAGTTCTGGGTATCTTCTCTTCATAGATTCCTCGGTCTCCCAAGTTGCTTCTTGCTCCGAACATCGATTCCATTGAATTTTTACCATAGGGATCGTCTTGCTCCTTAGAACTCGAACTTCGCGGTCGAGGATCCGCATCGGCCTTTGCTCATAAGTAAGGTCCCTTTGAATCACCAATTCAGCATGATTGATGATGTGAGAAGGGTCGTGCATATATTTCTTCAGCATAGATATATGAAATACATTGTGCACTTCCGAGAGTTGAGGAGGTAAGGCAATGCGGTAAGCCACCTCGCCCACTCTTTCCAATACTTCAAATGGACCGATAAACCTTGGTGTAAGCTTGCCCTTAACACCGAATCTTCTAATACCTCGGCCGGGAGATACCTTGAGAAATACATGGTCACCCACTTGAAATTCCAAATCTCTTCTTCTGTTATCAGCATAAGATTTTTGCCTGCACTGAGCTACCTTGAGTCTCTCTCTGATAAGGTGTATCTTCTCAGTCGAATCTCTAACCATATCTGGGCCTAGAATTTATCTTTCACCGACTTCTTCCCAGCATATTGGAGAACGACAACTCCTGCCATAAAGCGCCTCGAAAGGAGCCATTTGAATACTAGCTTGATAGCTGTTATTATATGCAAATTCGACTAGTGGCAAGTGGTCATGCCAGCTTCCGCCGAAATCTATAATACATGCCATTAACATATCTTCAACAACCTGATTTGTCCTTTCAGTCTGACCATCTGTCTGGGGATGGAAAGCAGTGCTGAAATTAAGTTTCGTCCCCAGAGAGTGTTGTAGACCCTTCCAAAAATGAGAGGTGAAGCGTGGGTCTCGGTCAGATACGATCGAGACGGGAACTCCATGCAATCTAACCATCTCCTTAATATACAGGGCAGCAAGTACGTCGACTGACCATCGACTTTTGATGGGTAAGAAATGGGCCGATTTAGTTAACCGGTCGATAATTACCCAAATTCCATCATATCCGCCCCTAGACTTGGGCAAACCCATGATAAAGTCCATGCCAATGTCTTCCCACTTCCACTTGGGAATATCCAGTGGATGTAGCTTTCCGGCGGGTTTTTGATGTTCCGCCTTCACTTGTTGGCATGTGAGGCAACGAGACACAAAGTCTGCTACCTCCATTTTCATGTTAGGCCACCAGAAAGTTCTTTTCAAGTCTTGGTACATCTTAGTGGCTCCAGGGTGGATTGTGTATCTCGATCTATGAGCTTCTTCAAGAATCTTCTTCTTCAACTCGGGACAGTCGGGCACACATGTCCGTTCATGAAATAGTAATCTGCCATCAGGTGTCATCTTGAAATCCAGTCTCTCGTCCAGCTTGCTCTTTATCTCCACTAGCGAGGGATCCTCTTCTTGTAACTTCTTGATTTCAGGTAGCAAATCTGGATGTAGGCTCATATGAGATAGAGTAATACACATGTTCTTCTCATCTGTGCTGATATCAAGCTCAGAGAATTTCTCCAGCAGTTTCCATTCTTGTATCATGCAGTTGGCCAATATTGTTCTCGGCTTTCGGCTAAGAGCATCAGCTACGGAATTACCCTTACCAGGATGGTACTGTATAGTAAAGTCGAAATCCTTGAGATACTCGAGCCAACGCCTTTGCCGCATGTTCAGCTCCTTTTGAGAGAATAAGTACTTGAGGCTTTTATGATCAGAGTACACAGTGAATTGTTCTCCGTAGAGATAGTGCCTCCAGATCTTTAAAGCGAATACTACTGCGGCCAGTTCTAAGTCGTGAACTGGGTAGTTCTCTTCATGTTTCTTCAACTGTCGGGAAGAGTATGCAATGACTCTCCCATTCTGCATCAATACACATCCGAGGCCAATACCAGAAGCATCGGTATATACCTCGTATTTTTCTCCTTCCATTGGTAATGATAAGACTGGAGCAGTGGTCAAGAGATCCTTCAAAGTTTGGAAACTCTTTTCACAATCTTCCTTCCACTCATAAAGTACTTCCTTGCGGGTTAACCTTGTCAGGGGAACAGTAATTTTGGAGAAGTCCTTGATAAAACGCCGGTAGTAACCAGCTAGACCCAAGAAGCTCCGAATCTCAGTTGCATTTGTGGGTCGTTCCCAGTTCTTCACGGCTTCGACCTTTGATGGGTCAACAGCAATTCCATTCTTCGAAATGATATGGCCTAAGAAGGATACTTCCTCGAGCCAGAACTCGCATTTACTGAATTTGGCATATAACTTGTTTTCCCTTAATATCTGTAATGCCTTCTTGAGGTGTTCTTCATGATCCTCTTCGGTCTTTGAATAGATCAGAATATCATCAATAAAGACCACAATAAATTGGTCTAAATAGGGCCTGAATATGTTGTTCATTAACTGCATAAAAGCTGCGGGGGCATTTGTTAGTCCGAAAGGCATAACAGTAAATTCGTAATGCCCATACCTGCTTCGGAATGCAGTTTTATGAATGTCTTCTTCTTTGATCTTTAATTGGTGGTAACCAGAACGAAGATCAATCTTGGAGAAATATAAAGCTCCAGATAGTTGATCGAACAGCTCATCAATCCTTGGCAGTGGATACTTGTTCTTGATTGTAAGGTGATTTAGCTACCGATAATCTATGCATAATCTCATCGATACGTCCTTCTTTTTGACGAATAGCACTAGTGCTCCCCATGGGGAAGTACTCGGCCTGATGAAACCCTTTTTCAATAATTCCATTAGCTGCTCTTTTAGTTCCTTCAGCTCAGTAGGGGACATTCTGTATGGTGCCCTGGAAATAGGACCAGCACCAGGGACAAGGTCGATTGTGAACGATACTTCCCTTTCCGGGGGTAAGCCGGTTAAATCTTCTGGAAAAACATCGGGAAAATCCCGAATTACACGGATGTCTTCAAGTTTAACCTTCTCGACTTCCGTGACAGTCACGAATGCTATGAAAGCCATACATCCCTTATTCATAAGTTTACTGGCTCGGAGTGCTGAGATAAGAAGTGATTTACTCCGAGGGCTATTGTAAACTAGCTCTGGTAAATCTACGAAAGTTACCTTGCCATGCCGGCAATCTACAGTTGCTTGGTATGTGGATAGCCAGTCGGCACCTAGTATGACATCATAACCCTTCATATCTAGGCATATCAGGTCAGCAGGTAAATTGCTTCCCTTAATCATCACTTCACAATTTGGATAGTGGTAAGTGATATCAGACTCATTCCCAAGGGGTGTAGATATGACCAAATCTAACAGTTCATGTTTCTTAGAAAATGAAGCAGCAAAGTTCTTGGAAACGAATGAATGAGTTGCTCCGGTATCGAATAAAACTTGAGCAGTTTTTGAACAAATAGTGAGAGTACCTTCCACAATTCCGCCTTCAGTGGGTTCCGTCTCTCGAAGAGCTTGTAAACGGCCTTGTTTCTTTATCAGACGCTTCTCGTCTTTGATGTCCTGCTCCTTCATCAGTGGGCAGTCTGGGATTCGATGCTCTCGGCTCCCACATCGAAGACAAGCTCCTAACTTTTTCCAGCATTCCTCGGTCTTATGACCAGCTTTATCACAATACTTGCAAATCTCCTTTGATGGTGTGGTGGTGGAGAATGGCCGATCATTCTTCTGGAATTTCTTCGCCTTAGAGGGCTCCCCTCCCATGAAGAATCGCTTCTTGTTGAAGGATTGTTTGAATTTTCCCGGGCTTGTGACGGGTTCCTTCTTGTCTCTTCCTCGGATTCTCTCAGATAATTCGGTGGCGTCTTCCAGCAATTGAGCACGCCGAACCATCTCCGAATAGACTTGGATGTCCATCGGGGCAAGTTGTGTGATATAATGGGGCCGAAGCCCGTTGAGGAATCTTCTTGCCTTCATCTTTTCCGTACACACCAAGTGGGGTGCATACCTAGATAATCTGGAGAATTGAGCCTCATACTCGGCCACTTTTAAGCCCCGTTGTTTTAGAACGGCGAATTCCGTGGCTTTCTTTTCCTGGATATGATCGGAGAAGTACTTGTTGTTAAAATGCTCTGTGAATTCATCCCATGTGACATGGCATTCTGGCAGTGTTGCTTCTATAGATTCCCACCAGCATCGAGCGTCCCGCTCTAGTTGGAATACGGCCAGTAAAACCTTCTCTTCATCCGAGCATTGCATCACACGAAAGATTCGTTCTATCTCCTTCAGCCAATTCTCGGCATCCTCGGGGTCAGACGAACCAATGAACCTCGATGGGTTCATGTTACGAAAACTCCGGTGGAGACCTCCCGCTCCACGGTTTGCTCCGCCTTGGGCCACTTGTTGTAGTGCCTCGGTGAGGCCTTGCACGGTGCGCTGCATCTCGCGCCATTGGGCTCCTTCAGCATCCATAATCCTACAAAAGTGTTTAAAGTGTTTAAGTAAGATAAGGGTCGGTTTTACTTATAAGGGTAAAGTCATTAGAAATCTTAACCCATGGCTCTATCCATCTCACCAGGTAAGGTCTACTTATCCTAGAACGTGGGTTTTACCTATCCTTTGACTCAAGTTTTTACTTAGATTTTAATTTCTAACCGTTGATTTTTTTCTAGTTCCCTAGGTTTGAAAACCTAGGCTCTGATACCACGAAGACTGTCACGCCCCGAGCGCGGAAGATTACCCGGAGGCGTGACGCGTCTATATAGATCGTGTCAATCATGTAAATATCAGAGTCCGTAAATAACTAAGATTTAACTCAAAATTTAATACAAATAGTACAAGCTGACAATTGTCACAATTAATCAAAGGACAATTACATGTGTTCCCAAAGTCCAACGACTAGGCTTCAAATCTTGAGCAGTTCTAATCAAGTTGACTAATACAAATGACATAGATGAATTGATACAACTGACATAAGTGAACTAATACAATAACAAAAGGGACATGACAATTTGATAACTTCACTCTAACACTCATCACTCAGTCTCATTCCCTTCCGAGTGTTGGTTGGCATCCAAATTACCTGAAAATATTAGAAAACAACTAGATGAGCGAATCGCTCAGTAGGAATTACATCTCAAGATTTAACAGGCTTTAAGTGATTTACAAGTTCAATTAATGTCAGTAAAACGATGCATGTAGATGAGTAGATATCAAGGATTGTAAAAATCGACAAGATCAGTGAAGGAATAACAAGTGAGAGTATGAGGATTCCAACTTCAATGCAGCAATAGCAAGAGATTCAAGCAAGTAATAACTGGAATTAACGAAATCTTTCCAAGAGAGTAAGAACTCATGTCAAGTAAGTAATAGAAAGTAATATAAATTCAAGCATGTAAAATTGGAATTGGCTATTTATCAATATCATTCAAGCAAAACTTTACCCTTCTGCGGGTCTCAAGTAAAATCAATCAAGTAATATCACGAGAATGAGTGGAATGTCTAAAGCCTAGCAAGCAAGTACTCCGGTGCAATGCCAAACACCGTGGTCAATAAACTCCCATGGGCACAAGTACCTTCGGGTGCTCCCCCCAGGACCAGACCGGGCCCTATATGCACAGCATTTCATGTATACCTTTGACATCCACTCTCATTTATAGCCAATATGGAATTTCAAGGTTTGACCAGTATGATATATAAGGTAGAATTATGGAATGGAATCCAAGGGCGCATTAATGTGTAGGGATGAACTAGGAGTGGAAACCAGTAACGTTTGATACACGGAAAAACTAGATAAGAGAGGTGCTTTATGGGCCACCTGACAATTTTAGAAACGACACCCTTACTGTGGGATGCCCTTTCTGGGAATTATACAGGGTTTAGAGGACCCTGTCAGGAGTTAAATATCCCCTCTCCGGCTGCCATATGTCAGTGGAGATGGCAAAAGTGAAAGCCTAATGATCGCGTTAACGTAATGAGCTAGCTGTGTCGACTCAATAGTTCATCGCGTCAACTCATCAGTTCATCGCGTCAACTCATCAGTTCAAGTGAACAGTACTGCGTCAACCCTGTCAACAGGCAGGGTCGACTCATCAGTTCATGTGAACAGTACTGCGTCAACCCTTCCAACAGGCAGGGTCGACCCATCAGTTCATGCGAATAGTTCACAGGGTCGACTCATCAGTTCATATGAACAGTACTGCGTCAACCCTTCCAACAGGCAGGGTCGACTCATCAGTTCATGTGAACAGTTCACAGGGTTGGCTCATCAGTTCATATGAACAGTACTGCGTCAACCCTTCCAACAGGCAGGGTCGACCCACCAGTTCATGCGAATAGTTCACAGGGTCGACTCATCAGTTCATATGAACAGTACTGCGTCAACCCTTCCAACAGGCAGGGTCGACTCATCAGTTCATTTCCAGTTCACAGGGTTGACTCATCAATTCATCGCGTCAACGCGATGAACAGTACCGCGTCAACGCGGTGAACTGGCAGGGTCGACTCTGCAGTTCAAATCTGCTCAAAATGGTTTAAGGTATTAATCTTTGATTAAGCTAGGGTATTGACATTTGATTTAAGTTGATTTAGGTAAAACTGATGACATGGATAGATAGAGAAAACTGTAAGGATTATAGATCTTTATTCATACACTCGTTTCATGCTTTGGTTGCTTAAATATCAGATTTTTTTAACATGATATATCATACAAGTTTTCATTTTTAAAGGAACTAAATGGAGACGAGGTTTCTAGATAGGCTACCTAACAGATTAATTAGGTATGCTAATTAGTTAGTAGATCAACTAACATGTTAATTGGGTATGTTAACAGGTTAGTTAAACTAATAAGTTACGTAAAAACATGATAAAACTTGCGTTAAACGGATATATCGTATGAATATGAAGCTAATACATGCCAACTACCCTAGATTGAAGCTAATACGTGCTAATCAATGCTAATCATTTTGGGTATAAGGCTAATACATGCTGATTATCTTAGGTACAACGCTAATACATGCTAATCATCCTAGATTTAAGTTAACACATGCTAATTATTCTAGGTATGAGACTAATACTTACTAATACTTGCTAATGCTTACTTAATTATTTTAGGTATAAGGCCAATACATGCTAATTATCTTAGGTATGAAGCTAGTACATACTAATCATCCTAGATTTAAGCTAACACATGCTAATTATTCTAGATATGAGACTAATACTTGCTAATACTTGTTAATTATTCTGGGTATAAAGTTAATACGTGCTAATTATCTTAGGTGTGAAGCTAAGACATACTAATCATTCTAGATTTAAGTCAACACATGCTTTATAAACACTAAAATCGCATGGAAATGAGCCTAATACTAAAGGCCTAGACTAATCATCCTAGATTAGCTACTAATTTAGTTAAAAGTTGAGAACACCTACCTCTGTGAAGTTCGTAGCAGCAGAACCCTTCTAGCAGAGCTTTGCCCCAACCTCAGCTAGCCTAGAATGAGAATGGGGTAGCAAAAAGGGGGGTGTTATAGGGTCATAGGGGACAAGATCTGAAATAATGTGGCTATACAGCTTGTACAGGCTGGAGAGATAAGAGATAGGATATAGAGATAAGAGATAATTGTTTGGGCATCTAACCCATGGCCCAATTCGTAAGTGCAAGCTTAGCTTATAACATATATTTATTTGGCAAAAAGGGTAGATACATGGTGGATGCTAGGATTTGAACCCTAGTCATTGGGTTGGAAGACGAGTCACTTAACAAACTACACTAGAAAGCCACTTGTTAAGTGAATAACATTTACATATGATAACTTCATGTTCCTACTTCTTACATAAACTTCCTAAATAGTTTATCTAATATTATTTTATTTTATTTTATTTTTATTTAAAAAATATTGATAATAATAAAAAAAATTTATCATTTTTTTATACGCGGTGCTACAATCTTCATCGTCGTGGTCTCTCTCTCGAGGCACACGGGCCTCTTGCTCCCGACCTTGGGGGGCCTGATTCGGGCGGACTTGCTCTCTTTCCTCCCTAGGGTTGGCTACGGGATTGCCGTGGCCATTCACTCTTCCTTCCTCCCCTTTTAACCGATCCTCTAAGGCTCGGATCCTCTTATCGAGTTACGTCCGTAGTTGGCCTATGGATTCTTCAAAGTGGGCCACGAGATTATGCTCAAGCTGGATTAGCATAGCAGTCACGTTCTCTTGATCCATGGGTAGCGTTGAGGGGCGCTCTAGACGGCCAGATGAATTCCTAGACCAACGTGGCATGCACGACCTCGGACCTAGATGATGCAATCCTGGGACCGATAATTAGCAAGCTATAGACCCAAATTTTGTTGGCTAATTGGCAAAGGGCCAATTTGAAGGGACCGGTCAAGAAGAGTTGTTCGCCCGTAGGCGAGGTAGTTGTGAAACTATCTCTTGACAATTAGGGTGCCCTAATGTGACAGTCTAGGGCCTAAAGGATAGGTGCAAGCAAGCACTCTCTCACCGTCGACAACGAGGCACTCAGAAGACTGGCTGCATAGATCGGGCTCTCTCTTACTTCGTCGCGCGATAATGGAAAAGATACTAAATGAGCAAGTTTGGAGCACGCACCTAGCTGACTGAAAAGTCTAGCTCTGACCGGAGACGAAGGCGAGCGGGGACGTGCGGGCCCGCACGGCGTCGACGAAGCTTGAGCGGTTACAAAGCATTCACTCCACGCAGGGAGGATTGAATTATTACAAATTGCTTAAATTTCCGCGTCGGGAAACAAATCAGTCAAAATTCTCCGCGCAGGGAGACTCAGAGGTACGCACGTTCCGTGATCTTCGGATCTTCTGTCGGCATCCGGAGGACTCAGACACGAGCCGTAATAGCGGACTCGGGTGCCACAAGAAATAAGTTAAATAGATATATAATAATATATATATTCAACTCTTTTTTTAATCAAATAATATATATAGATATATATAATAATATATATATTATATATATATATTATATATATTTAACACATTTTTTTATCTCCCCTTTTTTTGACTTTTCTTTCTCTTTTCAAACTTCACCCACTTCTTTTGACTTTTATAACACCTCTTCACACTTTTTTTTTCAATTTTCACGGTGTCAAACCTCTCCTGGTCCACCTGTGCAGGCGGCCGGGCGCGAGGGGCGCACGGAGGCGCAGGGCGGGTGGACGGGCGCGGGCGGGCGCGCGCTCGGGCGTGCAGGGGCGCAGGGCGGTCACGGCGCCGGGCGCGCAGGGGCGCGGCCAGGGGCGCGGCCAGGGGCGCTCGGGCCCGTCTGCTGGCGCACAGGCCGGCCTGCGGGGCAGGCGCAGGCGGGGGCGCGCTCGGGCACTGGCGGAGGGGCGCGCTCGGGCGCGTCTCCTGGCGCACAGGCCGGCACGGGGCCGGGCGCGTAGGGGCGCAGAGGCAAGGCGCGGGGCCGGGCGCGCAGGGGCGCGGGCAGCCGGGCGCGGGGCCGGGCGCGCAGGGGCGCGGGCGACAGGGCGCTGGGCAGGGAGCGGGGCTGGGGGCCGGGCGCGGGGCCAGGGGCGCAGGCCGGGGGCAGGGCACGGGGCCGGGGGCCGCCGCAGGCGAGGCGGGCGGCGGGCGCGGCGGGTGTGGCGGAGCGCTGGCGGCGACGGCAGCGGTGCTCGGAGGAGGGGGGGTGGCCGTTGTGGCCACTCCTTCTTTTGAAGTGGGCACGGGCGACGAGGCCCTGCCCACGAATTGAATTTTTTTTTAATCCTTCTTCTTCTGCTGTGTTGAACAATAGAAACAAACAGAGAGAGAGAGAGAGAAAAAGGCCGAGACAGAGGGAGAGGAATTTAAGAGAGAGATTAAGCAAGAGAGAGAGATTAACAGAGATAGAGAGTGAGATTAGTGAGAGAGAGATTAACGGAGAGAGAGGGATTAAATGAGAGAGAGATTAAATGAGAGAGAGAGAGATTGGCGTGTGAGAGAGAACAGAGAGGGAAAAGAGAGAAAGAACACCCCAATTTTTTTTTTCTTTGCTAATTTTTTTTTCTTTATATCTTTTTCTTCTCAATCACATATCCTTCTGCTATTCTTCTTCCTTTTTTTTTGTTTCTTTTTTTTCTTCACTTGTAACAATCTAGAGAGAGAAAGAGAGAGAGAGAGACGTCGGAGACGTCGGGTTGACGGAGGCGCCGTTTGTTGGGCTCTGATACCAATTTGACGCGGCGGCGACGTGGAAGACGGATCGACGGCACTCCGGGACACGAACAGGACGGGACGGATAACTGCTATCTCACACAGCTCGGCCTCACGTCGGACGGTCTCACACCGGGCGACACTCGAATCTCACAAAAATGAGAAAGGAGGGAAGGGAGATGAACAAAGGGGCAAAGGCTCCTTCAACTCAATTTTTTTCATTTCATACAACATATCTCGTAACAAGCCTTGGCCTCCTATTTATAGGAAATGCCTATTACATCCATACCTTCCTCATTTCTTTTATTTGCATATCTATCATAACCTAATAAAACAAAGACCACCAACCCACTATTGACTTAGGGGTTTAACAAGTTTTAAAATACAAATAACTTTGACCAACCTTGCCTAATAAAACAAATGTAAATACATGTATTTTACACACATACAAATATTCAAAATATACTCAAAATACACACAAGTATATCTACTCAGTATGCCGGGTCTTCAATCGAGTCTCCGAGCCATAAGCTCGGTGCAGTCGGTGCGGTGCGACGTCGGCTCCGAGTAGTGGGCTCGGTAGTGAACCCGATGTCTCCACCATGCTCTCAAAAAAGGTGTTTTGACTCTGTTGGGTTCTCTTTCCCCAGGGGAATGGAATCTCCTATCCACTTGGTAGAGTCATTGTTATCCACACTAACAAACAGGTGGCGACAAAACCCCACCCCACGTCTGAGTACCCTTGATAAAATGTCAAGACTATCCTTGCACAAATGGGTCTTGTCACTATTGGGATAGCTATCATTAAACTGACAATTATTTGTTTAAATTTTAAATCAAATTTAAATTCATATTTATTTAATTAAATAATTCTCTAAATAAAATATATAATTTAATCAAATATCAAATATTTTAATTATTAATCAGATACGAATTTAGATATAAAATATCCGTGTTGAATATTATCTGAATGAATATAAATATTTAGATGAATATCTAAGAATCTATATATTCTATATATTAATAACTCAAATCCTAATATTTTATTTGACTATTATTTTTATTTCTTTTTTGTCTCAAATTAAATATAAAAATAAAAACTCTTCTTGCACTCATTTGATAAGTCTCCTTACTTTTTAAAATGAAGTCTAATCTTTTAATAACTTCTCTCAAAATAAAAATAATCTTCACCTTTTTTTCTTTGAAAAAATAACCCATGATACTCTTACACAACTCGCACAACTCATCTCCAAATAAATTTGACAATTATCTATTTAAAATTTAAACTAAATTTAAATTTATTATTTAAATAAAATATCTAATAGATAATTTAATTAGATATCAAATAAATTTAATTATTTATCCTATATAAATTTAAATATCACATTATCCACTCTGTATCCAATCTGTTTATAAATATGTTTATAAATCTATCAATGAGTATCCAAGATGCACAGGGGATCTCATCCTTTTTCTTAGGACCTCAACAGCGAAAGCAATTAAGGTGATTGTGCAAGAGATCATCTTAAATGCATTCTTCTCTGATTTACCAAGTCTCCAATGAATGGTTTATCTCGAGAACCATGCAAGAGTATTTTCATAATTTTGCTAGAAACTGGGCCAATCATAAGAAGGACGTGCATGGCCGGCCGAGCTACTTGTCTTCAACCACAAGTCTGACCTCTTCGGCTGCAGGTCACCACCACTAGAAACACCACTTAACCGAACTCTTACAACTACTTTGAAATTTAAGATCAATCCCAAACACTTGAGGGCAAGCGTAACGTAGACAGACAGACGTACAGATGTATGAATCGGCTGCAAGCATGCGCGGGTCTTGAATAGAAGCACTCCATCTTCAGAGAAAATTAAAATCCTAGAGCAGCTCTTAGAGATATACCAGGCATGCCAAGCCAAGAGTGTTGGAGATAATGAAGCAATCAGCAAGGAAAATTTCTTATGTAGGAAACCGTAAGAAAAATTTCTTCATGATTCCGTATCAGAGGGAAGGAACATCTAAATTTCTCTGACCACCACCATCACGAACACGATACCACCTAGCTAATAAATGACATCTGGGCAAACAGTACACGAGATAAATCAGATGAATGATCACCATCCGGCACTCGAACTCTGCCCCAGTAAACTTATGTAAGCAGCCCGCATTTAGCAGGACTGATCAGTTGAAAGCCCCAACAATGGAAGGGGAAAAATTGAGGGGAAACAAATAAATGAAAAGAAAACCTCTGCACACCCCCAAATTGTTCACTTTGTATAGAGAACATCCTCCCAAGGGTGTCGGTAGAGCGGCTGTTTCAGTCTCTTCTGGTCAAACGTATGCCTGGTGATTGCATAAAAACAAGGAAAATATTCCAAATATAAGTACACATGAAATAAATACCTGATTAACCAAAGCAGTTTGGTGTAGGTGGGTCTTGAACTGATGGTAGAGGGGATAAGGCCCATGTAGAGGTTGGCTAAGGGCAAAAAGGTCTTTAACCCGGCTACGGTGAAAACCCACGAGGGCGTCTTAGGCAAAAGTGGATATCTCTCGGTGTGAAAACCCACAAAAGTGCACCGGAAAAAACTAAAGGGGGCCAACATATGCCAAACCCAAGAGTGGGTAAACTATTAATGTGCATAGTTCACTAAATAGATAGAAGTTGTGTGATTACTCACCCAATGAGACCGATTGAGCGAGCAAGTACAAAGAGACCATTCAGATATCCGATCTCAATGATCTCATCGATTTCAGGTTTGCTGAACATACCACTGCCTGCTAACAGATCCAAGAAAAGAGAACCAATGGCACCATCAACATTCAGAACCAGGTTATTTGCCTTCGACAGTGTGTAAGTCTCCACTTGGACAGCATATTCCATGTACTTCACAGATGGGAAATGGGTACGGGCATATCGTTGCAGCAGCTCCACCCTCTGGTCTCTGTTGTCCCCCCTCTTGATTCTTTTCCCATCATGATATAGAAAAGGTAAAAGAAACACATAAATAACAAATACGGTTACAGCACAGATGAAATAGCAAATATAAAGAAATTGTCATGCATTTATTTGCTGAAGATAATGTGATCTTCAACTGAAAATAATAATAATAATACAGAAAACATGAAACTAAAAAAATCACACTTTTGTTATGTTTCTCACTATTTAACAGTCATCATGAAGATAGTTCAGTGTTCAACAAGACATTTTATTAACTGAGAGTTCCAAGTACCCTTTTTGCACTTACTCTAATGTATCTTGATGGGTCAATACACCACTTGCTTTCACTGCTTTACTGGGAACAAGGTTTGCAAAACTGGCTCCGGTTCCAGAACCGCTACGAATCGGTCTCAAACGGTTCAGTAATTTTGGGACAGTTCCACCCCATATATTTAAATGCATTTAAAATTAAAAAATGTTAAAAATAAAAAAATGGAGTGCTTGGGTGAGAAGTGGTCAGATCTGGTCACCAGTGGCCAGATCTGCTTGCCGGCCACAGTTTGGGTCGGCGGTGGGAGGCGATCACTGGCAGCAAGGTGACTGGCAGGCTCCTGACCCTGGGCGCTGCAGGCCTGTGGCTGCAGGTGCTCTCCTCAGCCTGCTGTCGCTACAGCTGCAGCTGAGACTGTGGCTGCCGTTTGCGGTGGCGGCAATCGCTGACGGAGAGGGTGCCCAGGGCTCCAGCTCCCGGCTGCGGGAGCTGAGGCTGTGGCCCTGCAGGTGCTCCTCTCATGGCCTGTCACAATGTGCAGCCCGTGAAGGAGGAGCCCTAAGGCCTTATCAGCCGGTTCCGATGGACGAACCAGGGCAGAAACGGCCGATTCAGCCGGTTCCGCTCTGACATGTCCGGTTTGTCCTTTTTTCTATTTATTATTATTATGGACTGGCCAGTTCCAGTATGAAATCGGCCGACCATCCCAGCACCGGCCGGTACCAGTACGAAAACACCCGGTACATTATATACCGGGCAGTTTTGCATACAATGACTGGAAGATGCTCACATATTGCTGACCATGTGAGTTTTATAACCGGTTTTCATGGAGCAAAATCAATCTCATTGGATATGAAGATGATATAATTCTTTCACCTTAAAAGTAAATGAGAGCAATGCCAAACATGAAAGAGAGATGCATTTGCTCAAAATATCTCTGCTCATGCAACATAATAGGCCATCAGAGATGTAACAAGAAGCTAGTGCGGTGGACAGGGTGGTAGATTTTATTTGTGAGAGGGCTAGACAATGGGTGGGGCTCTTACGCAATGTAAATTCTCTTAATTCTCCATTGTGGGTCTGTTGGGGGAATAGGGCCTACAACTCCGCCTTGGTGTGTAAGGCATTTTTTATTTAGGGATTTTTGAGAGTTCATTGACTATGCATGTACATCCCTCTTTTCTTTTAATACAATTAGTGGTACCATCCACTTTCAAAAAAAAAAAACATACAAGGATACATGAATCATTTTTTCCTTAATCACCAAGAAACTGGTAACAGGTTTTAAGCAACTTTCACCTAAGAAAGCCTGTAACAGATTTTAAGCAATTTTAACCTGGTTTTCCAACACTTCTTGTTTCCATTTTCAACTGCTTTGTTATCAAGGCATCTCTGAGCTAGAAGTCAGCATAAATTCCTTGGCCTCATGAAGTAATATTCAAAAATGTACTGATCAAAACTAGGGGGAAAACTACAAGAACGGTCTCCAGCTTGAGGTGGATTAAGTTTGAATAACTCTGGTTGATGTACCAATGCTTCAAATGGATTTCCAGGTCAAAGGTTAAGGAAGAAAAAACTATCACCTCTTTCCAAATAGAATCAAGATTTCCAGATGAAAATACCTGTGTCCAATCCCTGGTACACGGATGCCCTTCTTTTTCATTCCTTCCACAAACTCATAAGGTGTAAGACCCTGTGAAGAAATGAGAAGGAAGCAGGGAGTATCACTGTATAGCTAGGTTGCACAGGAAAATTTTTACAGCTGAAAAAAAGCAACAAAAAATATACATGTTTCAAGGAAAATCACACCCTATCATTTGCATCTTTGAAGTACCGAGCGGCATCGTCAATTGCACCACCAAATCGAGGACCAATTGTGAGCAATCCTGTTTCATGAACTTATTATTTCTTTAGTTTTGTTTCAAGAAGCTCAAACAGCACTAAACTTCTTGCATATCCTAATAAAAAGGCATGATCTTAGAATTACCTGATACCAGGCTGGAAACTAGATCTTTTCCAGCCCTTGCAGTAACAATAGTGTTGTGAGCCCCAGAGACACATGGACCATGATCAGCACAAAGCATTATACAAATCTGATGAAAATAACATGCACCATATTAAGGAATCATGGAGGCCAGCATGAGCTCAGAAATAATAGAAATAGGATAAACAGGAGCCTACCCGAATTTGGAGGTATAACAATAAAATCTAACACTGACCTCAATAAACTGTGTGCAATAACGCGGAAGACTTCTCTTGAACCACAGAAGGGATATGACATCTCCTACTCCATAACCCTGTTCAACAATAGTTGACATGGGGATCCCAGCATAGCACGGTTCCTCTCCTGCCAAAAGGACACATAAATTCCGAGTCAAGTAAGGTAATTCTTATGCCAAGGATCACTGAAAAGTTAATCACAAGATTCTGAACCAATTGCAGCAAACCTCTATCATCAGAGATTGTAGAGATGATGTGGGTTGGTGCCCGAACTTTCCCACTTTTGATTGCAGTGTTGAGATCCTCTGGAATTTGAGGTGGCCTAACTTCTTTAACTGGAGTGAGCTTCCCTTCTTCGGCCTACGGCACAAAATCATCCTACAAAATCAGCTAGGAAGGGAAACGTACAGAATATTGACACAGAAATATCCCATCTCTACGTTACAAGAGATGGACTTCAGGTATGAACACCCACATACAAAGGGCATATGTACAGAATCAAATTTACACGAACATACAAGTTTCTCGAATGTCTCTTTAATCGCTCCTTCTAGTGCTTCATATGACGTGGGAACAACAGCACCTGCTTCCCTCAGAGCTTCATTTTTTGCCTGTGCTGATTCAAGTTCTCCTCCACTTTTGGCTCCCTGGTTCCCATAATGGGATCATAACTTAAAAAAAAACAAAATTTGACGATCATCTTCACATTTGTATTTAAAAAGAGTAACTCACAGCATGTCCAAACTGCACTTCTGACTTGAACAGCCGGGCACAAGTTCCACTGACCCAAGCAACCACTGGTTTATGGACCTTTCCTGCTTTCAATGCTTCAACAAGAGAATACTCATCTCTTCCGCCAAGTTCACCAAGCACAACCATCATTTTCACCTACACATATCCCAGAAGTAAGGTTGAAGAAAAGACTGTCACGTGTAAGTTAAGAACAGGACAGTTTCTCCGGAATGTTTGAGAAAAAAACACTGTTATTTCAGAGGAACAAGAACAGCAGATACAATGAGCTTTGCAAAGTGCACACTAACCCCCCCCCCCCCCCAAAAAAAAAAAAAAAGTCAAAATGGACAATTGATGGAAGCTCATGCACATCTTATAGAAGCTTGCCCACTCTTGAACCCTAAAACATGTGAAGCTAATTACCCTCTCTGGAATCTCGGTTCCCTCTTAAAAATTTTCCAATTGCATTCTCCCAAATAGCAAAGTGTTGCATGAAGAACCGGTCACAAACATAAGCAAACATCTTTGATGTCCCATCTTCAGTTGAGTGCCAGCTAAACTGAAGTGTTCAGGATGCAAATAAGAATCCAGTGCTCCTGACAGTTAACACCAACAAAAAGTAATGCTTTATAAAAGGATGATGCTCAATTCTCTGAGATTCCATACAAGGTTAGCAGAACCGGAACCGGTTCTGGCCTTTTTGTGACTGGTCAGCGCCGGCACCGGTTCCGGTTCCGGTTCAGATCAGGAACTGGCTGGTCCAAACTCTAGTAGGAGATTTTAAACTCTAATCTCACTTAATCACATTGGATTGTAGTCCCTAATAACTAAAGTCTTTATAGTCATTAAGATTTTTGTTTAAATTTGCAAATTAATCTTTTTATTAAAAAAGGCTCATATGTCCTTTGTTTTTTAAGGACTGTGCGGTCCGGTCCCAGAACCAGCTGAACTGGACCGGCCACCTCTGATCCCGCTCTGGTTCAGGCCAGTCCGGTACATACCGCACGGTTTTGCAAACCCAAAGTGACCAAAATTCCAACTCCAAAGTAGCTCAGTTTGAGGAGAGAGAAAGCTGTTTCACCTGGGATTTAGAAATCATGACTTCTGAATTCCACTACGTTTCTTTCTCTTTTCTCTGTGTCTTACAAGTGAAATTCATACAACTGATTTGGAATATGCAAGTTTCCCCTCAATTTCATTTAAAGTTGAACACATCAAATACCCTGCCTATAGGGAGGCCAATCATTGTGCTGAAAATTGGCAAATCATGCTTGTATTTTTTATTCTTTATCTTCTTGGCATGATTGGACTAGCCTTCCTCTTGATGTAATGGGGGCGTTCAAGTTAGACAAACTTGAATGTCATTCCATTAGACCTTTAGCCCCTTCCTTTTCTTCTGCTTTTCCCCTTCTCCTTGCTGTATTTTCAGGGGGTATGCCCTGGGGTACTTGCTTTTTTTTTTGGAAGGTGAAAAAGTCTAATGCCCTGGAGTACTTGTATTATCCACTTTTTTGAAAAAAATGTCCTATCTAGGGTTGGTTTGGTGGAGTGGGAACACATCTCTTCCCTGAAGAGGTGTGCACTCTCCTGAGACACCTTAGGTAGCTTACAGAAAGAAAAAAAAAACTGCAGCATCATATATTATCTTTTTCCAAAGTATATGGAAACAAAAAACATTTCTTGACCCAACTTCAATGACTCAGTCCAAGACAGAAAATATCCGGTTATGATAAACCCTCAAACCCAAGCAGAAATGTGTTACGAAGTTACCAAAGTTTGGTCTGAACCAAGAACACCTTAAGAAAAGGAAAAGCACTCAGAAATATATCAAAATAGTAAAGTACCTGTGGGATATTGTTAAACCTAAGAACATGATCAGAAAGTGTTGAACCAGGAAAAACATCTCCTCCAATTGCAATACCTGACAGAAAAGTGTAAAGGAGCCCATCAAATTTTTGTTGCACAAAATACAAAAAAAAAAGATTTTTACAAGTAATCACATATGTCAATGTGCAATTTTGAAAAAAAAACATAAACTTTGCAATTAATCATATACTCATGAAACATAGGTAAGCAGATACCTTCGTATATCCCATCTGTAACTCGTGCAATGGTGTTGTACATTTCATTGGACATACCCCCCTGCAAGTTCAAAACAAGATCATTAACAATCTTGGTTTTTGGGCAATCTGACTAAATAAATATAGCACATAGCAGGGTAAGTTTGGAGTAGAAAGATCTCTAGAGTAAACAATTTAAGGAACCACAGTTTCAGGTCAAAAGTGAATGTTGTCAACAGTCTTCAGCTAGGAAAGGTTCATTGTTGTGACACTGTTGTCATGTATTTAAGCCAGAGAAGAGCCCAGGGCAAAAGGGACGAAGAAAAGGATAACAAAATAAGATTTACACAGGACCAACAGTTGACGCTGAAATATGGTGCAAAAATGTCTTGATTGAAAGTCATGTGATAAGGTGGGCACTGGGATTCAAGTATGTGTTATAGTTGTCTAAAACACTGAAAAGGAGTGTCCGATGGTGATCAAGGGAATTCCACAATAGAAGACACAGACCGATTTGGACACAAAACCAACAGATCCTTGTCTGTAAAGCTTGCACTGGATTATATTGTCAATTGTTCCGGCAGTATCCCCAATTTTAAATGCTCCAGCCTGAACACCACCAACGGTAGCAGGACCTATGACGACCTGCAATCAACAATGAACAAAGATGTCAACTATTAAAAACTTTATGTAATAACATAATTAGAATGTAAGTCATAATGTTGAACCACTAAAATTCTAGATAATCTTCTACTATAGTGCACCTTGTTATTAGCCCGTGCATATGAGATCAACTGCTTGGTGTCCAATTCTGGCACACCTTCAGCTATTATAGCCACAACCCTAATTGTTGGTTGCTTAAGTGCAGCCATGGAGGAAGCAGCTGCACTGTAAGAACAAATGAAATGACCATGCAAAACCCAAATGGCATATGGTTCCTCCCTATGTTGGAAACTTATGAATAAACAATGAACTAACCTTCTGAATGACGCAAAGTTGATGAAAACATCAGCAGTTGGATGTGCACTGCATGCCGCTTCAATGCTACAAAAACAGTAAACGAGGTCTTATGAATGTGCACCAGATCCCACAAGGTTGATATGGAGATCACACTTGAGAGAGCAATTGATCAAATATCATTGGAGATGAACACTACACTGTGATTGTCCATCTCCTTTGCCCGAGTCATTTTAGGTGTATGGCTTCCTTTAAATGTACCAACGTTCTGCAGTTAGCAGGTCTAGAGATGGGGTGTAAATATAATGTATTATGATAAAAAAAATCTCAGCCTCCCAGAATAGATGACCCACCAATTGATATACATCTCATAATGGACACATCTTCTAATGAAGCCCATGATCTACCTCATCTAAGCAATCAACCAAGTTCCAAAATGCTTGGTTCCCCCTTTTAGTCCAAATGCCCCAACTGTCCGATGAAAGATAGTCCACCAAAGCTTACAATAAACTACAAGAATCCAGGACATATTCCATTCGTCA
The DNA here is from genome assembly GCA_022559845.1 of Amorphophallus konjac. Classification (NCBI taxonomy): domain Eukaryota; kingdom Viridiplantae; phylum Streptophyta; class Magnoliopsida; order Alismatales; family Araceae; genus Amorphophallus; species Amorphophallus konjac. The sequence goes on along the minus strand of CM040119.1, from coordinate 319,432,387 downwards.
TTAGCTCCTCAATGTTCCATGGTGGATCAACCTCATCTACCCCACTGCACAATCCTCATATTCATCCCTATAGAGAAAAGACATCACAGATTTTGACACTCCAGAGACTCATATACACCAACAATGCTTTATGTCTGGGATAGAGGCAGACAATCCATCACATGACATCTCTGCCAACTTAACCACCCCCCCCCCCATGAGAAATATGACCTTTAGGTGAATTGAAAAGGGAAAAAACTAAGCATGGCTAGACCATCAAAAAGCAGAGGAATTAAAACTTGAGGTATGTTCCAAATTTATTCTTATATACTCATGCAAATCCCACAGGTTTTAAGAAAAAACCAAAATATTATCCACATAGAATCCATAAATATTATCCCTGATATCTCAACCAACAAAAAAAGACTAACCCGGATAGATCAAAAATAAATAAAGAAGCAAAAAAGAATAGAAACCAAGCATTCTGTTCGGCTTGAGTGGCATCAACAAGTTGAAAGGATTCAAATCCATTTCCTTGCACCATATTTCAGTGGCTATACACATAATTATGATTGAGACCATGTTGGATAATAATGATATTGTGAACCATCATGCATATCATCAAAAAGGTATCCCAAGGCTGCCAAAAGCAACAAAACTTTTCAGTTGCCATGTCCTGGCTGAATAAAGCCTAAAAGATAGCTTGTTAGATCATATGTAGAAACTAGCATGATATATAAATGGATTTAAATTAGTGCCAAATAATCCAATTCTCCACAAGATATGTATGACCTGGGTATATCCCACAGATCCAAGAAAAGAAAGGAAAAACATAGAAAACTAAGTTTTGATCCTCCTCCTCAATAACAAAAATAAGTAAACATTCAAACGGATGCGGAGATGCTAAAAACTTACGTTGAATGAACAGGAATTGCAATTTCCTCTTGACCAAAGAATAGTTTCTGGAACCCCTCAGCACCTGGGTTGATGATTCCAGCAACAGAAGGTGTTTCCCTTCCTGAGAGCATGACCATAAGAAATTCTATTTAGTTTTGTCAACTGGCGTGATATACTGATCAGATAATGCAAATGTGAACTTCCACTCAAGCATTAGCACACAAAGGCAAATTATGCACACCACATAGGAAGTCAAAGTCCAGCATCCTTTGGATTGGAAGTTGCTTGTAGTTGTAAAATAGTGCTTGTGTTTGCTTTGAGAATAGTTGTCCAGTGGCCATGACTGCCAAAAGCCTGCAAAATGTAAAAGTCTAATCCTCATTATTGGATGGAACACTTTAGAAAACAAATGGTAAAAAGAAATATTTTAAGCACTAAAACATATTCATTTTGTGGAGTGTGGACCATTGTCTTCCTTCAACTCCTCCTGTTCAACAATCATAAACAAACAACCAGAACGATGAAAATTTTATTACAATGTCACCACAAATGAGTGCTTGACTAATCATCAGTTTTAACTACGTGTAGTGTCTTAGCCCCTATTTTGCACTCAGAGAGTATAAAATGCTCAAAAACTCTAGCCGCTGTGGGTCATCAAAGTAAGTGCACTGTTACCCACCACATCACTGAAACTAGTCAATTTTTTAACTTACTTTAAAGTAGAAATTATGTTATATAGATGATCTCAAGTACTAAAAACAGACATCTTCTAAAACTTTTGCTCCTCCCTGCCAAAAACATTGTTTGTCTCCCCTAATAAGTGTACTCCGTTCTTCTACAGCTGATATGCACTTGTATTTAAAAAATGGTGACTGCATTTTTCTGTAAAAATAAGGATGCATTTTACGGATGTTTCTTAGACATCCCTGAAGTATTTCCTACTGGTACTTCCTGACATTACATGCAGAAACTCGTAAGATGACAAAGTAAGGTGTCCAACCAACTATGCACAAAGCAAAAAGAGGATATCAATTAGCAATTGCGAAATATGGCATCCATACATCAAAACTCCAGTAGGATAAGAAATATAGGATAGCGAATATTGACTGCACAGACAAAGCTGAGCAAAGTAAATACAAACCATAGATAAAGAAAGGTTCTGCATCTTTCAAGGAATGGTTTAGCTAGATTTCCTCATTCCAAATGCCAACATCTCTCTGTATTAGTCTCCTCACAACCTTCTTTCCAGTTTTTCCTCTCCATCACAAATTTAAAAACACATCATGGCACATTCGCTTGTGAACCTCCTGTGGAGACGTGCACTATGATGCGGAGCAGTGAAAGGTGGGAGTTGAGCACCAAACTCACTTCTTGAGGCAAGCTTCATATGCCAACGAGCCACGCACCTGGTCTTACAGTGACAAATCCATATGTCCAATCATTCTAGGTGGCCAGAGATCCAAAGGATAAATACTCTCATTTTTCAAGCTCTACACCGTAACCCAACGTTTTTGCCCCTTGTTCCAGCCATAACAATCGAATTGCCTGTGATATAGGGAATGATCCACACCCAGAGGTCTCATGTTGGAAACCACTCAGGGAGCCCAACACCATAGCCCACAAGAAGTTTGCATGCTATGGAAGTTCCCAAATGCCCATACCCAGAGAGTTGGTCCTACCCCAACTGGATGGTGATCAAGGAAGTTTTTAAAAGCTCTCCCTCAGACAGCTAAAACCACATCAGCATGGACTCCTCACAAGGGAGAGCAGCCCGGCATCTTACAGGGAGGTGCAAGAGGAGAACCCCCCCCCCCCCCACCGCAACACTCAAATATCGTAAGAAAAATGTGACATCAGGCCTTAAGACAGGGCACTGAACCACTTGGGGAGAAGGGACAGGACGCTGAACCACTTTGGGAGAAGCGTGCATCATACCATCATTTTGATCCCTGCTTAGGTCACAAGAAATAAAGATAAGCCATGTACTTATAAACTAGACAACTTCACAACCCTCTGAAACCAAAGATAGCTAATGTTGTGAGAAACAGGAGAGCCAATGAGTCTTATTGAGACAAATCCATGATCCTTTTTCTTTAATGTGAAAACAAGCATTCTTGTGTTAGAAAAAGGAATAAAAGAGAAGGGGAAAAAGCAGTAGTCCATATGGGTCCACAAATTTTAAAGCAACTTTCTTCAATTAGATCAGATAAGCAGTTATCCATAAGGAATGGATTGTGATGAAAAAGTGAGTTTGCGTCAACTAGTAACAACTAAACAAAAAAGTGGTCAAAACATCATACTCTCTGCGGTTTGCTTCAAATTGAGTCGCATCTATTATGCACAGCCACACCAAGTTCCTAACTATATTAACTAGTTTTGGCAGTAGTCTCAGGTAGACGCCCACGTACATCAACTCAGATTCCACAATCAACCTCCAACAGCAGCCACATTCACATGTTTAGCAACCAAGGATCACTTCTTTAACATAAACCGGACGGACAAGCCAATGAACAGGTTGAAAGTGGGACCACGCATTTAACGGCCACCATGAGAAAACCAGGACTTAATCCATAAACAATTCATGACCACTCGGTCCACTCCGAACACGCCATTATGCAACCTTAGCTTTAAATCGGACGAAACAAAACACTAATAAGCCATCTCAAACACAACTAAGGCAAATTGCTGGCACCCCAGAATTCCTCCTGCACTATTACTGAATCGATGAATCTCATCACGAGCTCATAACAACCGAATGCAGTTTCATCAACATAAACACCAATTGCAGTCCCGAAAGAACGGATCTTTGCTAAGCCCTCACTCAGAAAACTAGACCGACGACAGCTTTCATCCCTGGATTGCAACTCTTCCACAAAACCGCGAGATCTGACCACTAGACACTCAAGTCACCATTCATCCATCACCTTTTGCTGCCACCCTTTCCCTTTCAAACCCAAGACGCGCGCGACCAGCCAACTCCAACGGCGCCCCTCAAAACGTGAAGAGAAAGAGAGAAACGGGTCCACATCCGTGTGCTCCTCGCTCATCACACGATCAAGGGTGAAGAATTCAAAAGACGGAAGATTCACAGAGTATTACGAGCTCCAGAACCACGCATCGAAGATCGAGTGAGAGCGCGAAAGGTTGGGATGGAGAGCCAGTAGAGATACGAACTTACGTACGGACAAGGAGATTAGCCCTGGGGTGCTCCCCCCCTCCTTCCTGCTTCGGCTCCGAAGACCAGAGTAGATGCGCGTTGGACAACAATCGAAGACGGGAGTACAGGGGGTCCTTTAAATAGCCGGGAGATCGTGCACAGCGCAGCTACCTCCACCGAAAGAGAGAGAGAGAGGGGGGGGAGGGGGTTGGGGATGGGTGGGCGTGGTCACGTGGTCAGGGTGGTTAGCTCGTAGCTGTGTTTCTTTTAAGCAAGAGGGACAAGGTGTGAGACGAGCTGGTGGCATCTCTTCCTTTTTGTTTTCTTCTTCTCATCGAGGGTTCCGCAGTATTTGGGGAATTGTGTGATCAAAATTCCTCATAAAAAACTCACAATCGGAGTCTCGCTGATTGAATGAATATCACTCAACTTCTCTGCTCAACTAAATTACTCAAACTGAAACACCATGGTCTTTATCTGAGTTTTATTGTACATCTTTTGATATTCGACTGCAGCTGTGAAAGTGTTTACACCCGAACATCAATCAACCGATTCAACTGTTCTACATCTGAATATTTTATTTGATAAATCCAGCCCCAGCCCTGTCTCGATAACTCTTTCTAGCTAATATATTCTTGATTTATACTTACATACGGAAGCATTTGCACTCTCAATAAATATTTTTTGAACTGAGATCTCACCGTGCAAAATTGATGAGCTGATATACTTCACTCACTTTTATATTAAGTTGAATATACTTTTGTCCTCTCTGCGTTAACTGTTTTGCCATAGTCAAAACGAATGCGAACGTTAATTATTCTCTGTGACTCAAAAGGAAAAACACTCTACTACACTCAAGAATAAATTCAAACGTAAGAGTATATTTCTCGTACAAATCCGTGTAATATCGAAATTTGAGATTTAAAAGAGATTGCACCTGACAATGTGGTCGAAAAATAGCAAAGATTTTTTGTAGAGATTTGAGTGCAAAAAAAAAAATTCAAATCTCTTGCAAGAAATCACCTAATGTGAAATAAAAGTTGTTTGGAACGTATGATGCTAATTAATAGGGTTACAAAAAACGATACTCAAAGCGAATATATCTAAACTAATGAGATTATCTATATGAGCTTATGAAATACGAAGATCACGATAAGTTAGATCAAGTTTCAAGACTAGAACACAAAGGAAGGCCCGACACAACGACACTCTCCTATTTCTTATGCTACATGAAAGTTAGAGAGAAACATGCACTCCAATTCAAGCCATGTACTCTATTAGATAGCCAACAAGAATAGATCGAGTATAAATATATAAGACCTACTCGAAAGAAGAAGATGACAAGACGAAGGCGTCAACACCTGAGAGAGCCTGAAAATATCTAGTGAGTGTTTTTTTGTCGAAGTGCTAATTACAAGTTAACTCATTCCAAATCAAATGCCACTTTGTCGAAGGAGTCCATCTTCAATAAGTATGAGCATATCAGAGAGAGATTGAGAGTCAAAATCTTTGCGAACTTAATTAAACCGACCGCGTGCATCTTCTTTCGTGCTTATTTCTTTAGTGCATTTGTCTATACTCCTATTTTTGTGCTATAATTTCTCCACCTTCGTCTATACATGGAGGCTAGTTACTAGTGGGGGTAAAACTCTTGTGTAACAAGAGTTGATGTATTGACACCTAATCAAGAAGTCTAATAATTTCGATAATCAGGCATATGATAAGAAACATGGAGATTGATGCGATGAGACCTCATTAAAACTCTAAGTAAACTCGGTGTGCTAGCACATCGTCAGAAAGTCTAGCTAGGGTCGATGAGCTAAACACCTGACCAAAACTTAGTCAACGAGGTTGGTGATTCGAACAATTGACCAAACTCAGCTGATGCACTTTCTGATGTAGTGAAACTCTAGACCAGGTCTAGATAATAGATGTAGGTCGGTCGGGAAGGGTGTTCGAGACAGTATGAAATCTGATCAGTATCTCCTCTGGTCTATTTAGTGCATATTGTTTTATCTTCTACCCTTCGTATCACTCCAACGACGCGTGTTTTTATTTGCACTGTGTTTTCGCTATTTTTAAATTATGAACTTGTTTTTAAATCATAATTGTTAATCCACACTCTTGTCATTCACACCCCCCACTGCTGACAATTTCATTCCCCATTTTGCTGCTCATGGATGGATGCATCAAATCTCTACCAACTTTCTGCTTTGATGATGTATGTCACTCATGCCCACACCCACCTTAATTTTCCCCTTCATCCCTCTCCCCGATCTCCCATGTTTTGGTTACGCTCGTTCAGATATACCCCATGTAGTGATCGGACGCTCTCGACCATTTTCTCGGAGGAAATCGTTGAAGCTGGCTCTGTGGATGTCTCCTAAGCAGTTGATTGCGGATTCTTTTGTTGGCAGTTCAGGGACCTGATGGCTCTGAGCTTATTCCATGGCTTCCAGTGGAGGCATGTATGTATATATCCCAACGATGGATGCCTCTCTCCTGTGTCTATTGCTAATGTTGCGTGTGGAACGGATGTTGGGTGTGATATTTATATATTACTATATAAATATATATATATATATATAAAGACTATATATAACCATTAAAATGACCCTAAAAATAAAGTTATATTTAATATGAACCGTACATAGATGATGATTAGTGGACATCTCCCCTAGAGTTTCTTCACATGAGAGGATAATGTAACATCATTTATGATCTTCTGTATCAAGATTCGTCGACTCAGTGATCCGTGTCGGATCGAGGTCACCCTGATTTGATACAGTACACCCGAGTCGCAAATCGACTCAGACTCTCCTCCCCCCTCTCCAGTCCTCCTCCTTCTAGGGTTCCCAGATGAAATCCGACAACACCGTCGAATCTCTGCCGCGAACATCGTCTGGCCATGGCGTCGTCTCCCGTTGAAGACATCGCCCCCCTCCGACGAGATCTAGATTGGGAAGAAAGTGGATGACAGGGAGAGGAGATCCTCCATTAGCGAAGAGGGAGGATGACTATGCTTGACTTAGAGAGGATGAACGAAAGGAGGACAAAAGAGAGGCCCGACAGTCGTCCTAGATGTCTGAAACTCTGAATCCGATGACATGGGCGAAGGACTGAAGGAGGAGGAGATGACACGATCTGATATGATCGACTCATGTCTCGATTTTCCGTGAATCCGAGTAAATTCACCCGAGTCGATGAATCATGTTCTGTATATGGTTGCACCCCCCCCCTGAACCTTTCCCTCTTCAGCCCTCCCCCCTCCAAACCTCACGCTCAAATCGATCCCGGATGGGGTTTGCTGATGTCAGAGAGGATACTCCTTTCTACCCGGTCGTCAGACTTACTCCAAACAAGACACTATAGATCATCTACCTACCTCGATATTTATTAATAATATTTACGCTGTCAAAGTATGGGAAAGACGACTGCAAACCCTATTATCGTTGCAAAGATTGATGAAACACGAAAATAGAGTAGGTTTTTATCTGCCCCCTCGAGAAGGCATGGTCTTCCGTCCAGTTGGTGGTGAAGTAGGGGATGCTTGGCGGGTGGGTTATTGGTAGCTGGCCGGGTGCCGGTGAGGCTGTTAAAATTGGGCGCCTACCCACAAATAAGAAGCTCGGACACTCTTTATCAGTATTTTCTTGGGTGTTTGACAAGTAATAATCTTTAATCATGGTTCTAATTAGTTAGATACCTGTAAATTTTTATGGGTCTCAGAATGAGTGTCAACAAAATGACACTACCAGATCGTGAAAGCCATTTATATAATTATTCTGATCGAACGTGGATCAGTTTGTTGGATTGGGCAAAATGGAGTTCGTTAAGAGAGATTTTTTTTAACTAAGGCCATACTTGTAAGGGACAGGGGGAGAGGCTCGACCCCGGCCACTTTACAAGCGAGTTTTTATATATAATAAGCATAAAGGAAGAGAATAGGGGATACATGGGACCTTGAAGGTATGGGGGAAGGCATCCTATGAGGGGAGAGAGGAGCCCATTAGAACAGAGGAGCTAAGTCCAAGAAAAAAGGACCAAAGGCTGAAACTATTAGCAAGAGACAAAGGCCAAAACTTCATGATAACCTGGCAGGCGCACCAACAGGCGGAAGGACACCAACAGGAACACCAAGAGGGGTAATAGAGGGGCCCGGTAGGACGACACCAACAGGCGCACCAAGCGGACGGAGGACGACGGGTGGCCGGCCACCGTAGCTGAGGAGGGACGCCGGAGCAAGGTGGGCCACCCACCCAGAAGACGAGTGAAGGAGAGCCCTCGAGTGGCGACAGGAGACGAGGGTGGTCAGGGGACCACGCCGGAGCATAGTCGAGCAGTCCACAAGCGGCGGCGGGCAGACGAGAAGGCAGCAGGGCGCGGCAGCTGCCGCAGGCACAGGCCCACGGTAAACGCCGTGACAGAGGACATAGCAGCCGTCCGCACGACTCAGGGACGGACGGCCCCGCAAACGCAGACCATAAGGAACAAGTCCGCCGGAGGCTGCAGGAAGGCCGGAGGAACGAGACCGTGAGCGGGTGAGGGGCATGAGGGTCGTAGGAAGCACCACGGCGAGCCCTCGAGTGGCGGCAGGAGACGAGGGTGGTCAGGGGACCACGCCGGAGCATAGCCTAGCAGTCCACAAGCGGCGGCGGGCAGACGAGGAGGCAGTAGGGCGCGACAGCTGCCGCAGGCACAGGCCCACGGTAAACGCCGCGACAGAGGACGTAGCAGCCGTCCGCACGACTCAGGGACGGACGGCCCCGCAAACGCAGACCGTAACGAACAAGGCCGCCGGAGGCTGCAGGAAGGCCGGCGGAACGAGACCGTGAGAGCAGGGACAGAGCCGCAAGCAGCCGGAGGAGAAGCCCGGATGGCAGCGGGAGCAGGGGGGAGCCAGCGAGGGGGAGGACAGGGAAGACGGCAGGTGACGGAGGCCGACGAGGAGCGGCTGACCGCTGGAGCTGAGGAGGGAGGCGCAACGGCGGGGAGCAGGGGCCGAGCGACCAGCAACGCAGGAGGGCAAAAAATAGAGTACCGTATAAGGAAGACATCCCATCAAGGCCAGCGGCGAGGCGGCGACCGGCGGGGGAGAAAGGGCTCCGAGGGGGCAGGGGAGAGGGGGCGGACGTGGAAGACGGATGGGGTGCCGAGAGGGAGGAAAAGCCTGGAGGGGAGGACACCGCAAGAGGGATTCCAGCCGACGCCGGAGGAGGGGAGAAGACGCCACCAGCATCAGAGAGGGAAGCAGCACACATGGCCGAACAGCCATGGCGGAGAGCAAGGATCACGGCCGGAGGCGCCAAGGGACCACCTAAGGCTGGAGCCGGCGGCAGGAAGGGAGCAGGAGGGGGAGGGCGACGTCGCCGGAGCACAGGCGCGGCGAGGGAAAGCAGACCATGGGAGGGGGGATCACACGCAGGAGGATGAAGGAGGGCTAGGGCAAGATGGGAACGGACGTGGAAGGGGAGCCGAGGACAAAGGGCGTAGGCACGCCGTAGACGGAGGCTGCACCGGAGGAGGGGGATGGCGGGAGGGCAGGCGACTAGCAGGGCAAGCAGGAGCTCCCCCCCCCACTCCGGCCATGGCCGGAGAGGGAGGAGGACGCGAGCAGGAGGGTGGGACGCGCTCTGTTTTACTCTTGCTCTACTCCTTTACTAAGGATCATTTTCAAAGGGCGGGCTCGTTAAGAGAGATTCGACTTGTGTAACTACCATGCAGAAAGTGATCAATTATAATAGTTCTTCATATTCTTCGTGTTGAGTATTTAAAGTCAAAAAAGTACGTTTTTAACTACTAAGGCCCTCTTTGACAACGGAGTTGTCGGGCATCGGTCGGGTGGTTGCGTTAACCGCGGAGAGAGAAACCCCATCTCCGTCTCACAGAAAGCCGCTAACCGACCCCGATTGGCTTACTCGACCCTCCGGGGTGGAGTAAGCCAACCGGGCTCGGATGTCAAAAGAGCCTTAAAATTTTCACCGAGCAGGGAACAGCCCCGCGACCGACTGATTTCGCATCCTCTTACATAGTTGAAAGGCTGCGTGATCGAATCCAAACATGAAGCGGGTGAAAAATTATCCAACGTGAAGTTCACATTTCTCGTTGCGTAACTCTGATTTGTCGACACATTAATTGTAAAAAGATAATATGTCAATTAATAATTTTATTAAATTTTGAATTCAAGATGTTAAGTACTCAGACGGAATTCTACACTAATTATGCTAAATTCTGAATTATCAAAAAAAAATTCACCGTGTATTTCTTAAGTAATACATATATCTATTTAAGAAAGTCCCCCCACCAGTGGCGGGGTGGACATCCCCCTCCCCCCTCCTGCGCAGGTGGTAGGAGGGCGCGGGATCGAGTCCCGCCTCCCTGCAGGAGGCTTGGCCCCCGCTTTCCCCTCCCCTTATAAAAAAAAAAATTTAAGAAATATTATTATGAGATAAGAGGAACATTGCAATAAGCATTGCAGCTGCTATCGATCAGTCTCCTTCCTCGGCATTCCCGTTAGCATTGGAACATGTTTGCCATATGATTCAGATGTAAGATGTGAATCTTATGACAGTACCAATGTCATCCCTTAAGAGAGACGGTAACATGACTTGATGGAGAAGCATTGCGTCACAGCGAGTAATTAAGGATTGGGGTCGACTTAGCTGACCTTCGAAGTCAATCTAAACTTGGCTATCATCCTCTCATTAAGAATTAATTTTCTGTACTTAATCTTTCATGCTCAGTTGCTTGAGTCTAGATCGTTAATTAAACAATCCACTTCCCTAGAATCAAACATACTTGCCTCTCATTTTAGGAGGAGAGAGAGAGAGAGAGAGAGTTTGGGTTTTTGCATAGAAATTATATTAATTTACTTGAAAAATTATAAAAATAGTATTCCTAAAAACACATTTGAACGCAGATTATTATTTTTATCAAAATATTATAAAAATATCATCTTAGTCGACCATATCGCAAGCTTATTTAACTACGAGTTATCTTTAACTATAATCGTAAAAATGACAAAAATATCTCTAATTAAGTAACAACTCCCCCCCCTCCACCTCTATCTTCCTCTCCCCACTCTCCACATGTTGCACCGTAACACCCCATTTTTGTAAGAGTGATGCTTAGTGCACACTCTAGCCACCTACACACTCAGGGTGTGTATTAAGTAAATTATTTTTTTTAAAAAATATATATAATATGGGACTGATGTCTCCCTATTCTATCGTATAAGACACACCTCTATTCGATGGCTTAAAAAAATTAAAATAAAAATGACTGATTCAAAAAATATTGAGTCCAACACTATTTATTAAATCTGATTTTTATTTTTTAATTTTTTTTAAATCGTCAGATGAGAGTGTGTCTTGTAGAACAAGTTAGAAGGATGTAAGTCTCGTGTCACAAAAAATTTTCAAATAAAAAGAATAGACGCACTAAGCATTTTTCTTTATGAACCCAGATTGCGAATCTAATTAGAACTTGGGCCCAAAGAGAGTTTATACTTGGCTTTTAAGAAAAGATCTCATGTAACTACTATATCTTCTGATATGATTATTCCATTGATGTGAAACCTAGTTCATTTGGAATATCATTAATGTACCTACAACCTCCATGTCTACTAATTTCCTCGATTAAATCGGTAAGAGGGGCAAAAGTTGGTTTGTTGAGGATTTGTCAACCAGTTTCTAATTCCAGATAATTATGGAATTGCCATTGCGGAAATTAATCTATTTTGCATGAACTATTCAGGTGGCAATTAAACGAGAGGCCACCTACTTGCACACCCTGTCAGCATCGAGCCGGGACGGTCCTACCCGCACAACTCAGTCTATCTCAACCACAGACCGAGACGATTGATCTGTGAGATGCAATCAGGACGATATATATATTATATTATATTTTATGATAAAATTTGATTAGTAGGTTGGTTGGTTTAAATTATTTCGCTATAATCGGATTGCCCCGTGTTTGAATCTCAGAACATGCATCAAATTTTTAATTTTTTTTCACTTTTCTTTAAACTATTGAAGGGAAAAAACGTTAAAACTCTATTGACATTATTAGTAGGAATCGAATCTCAACCACCTCATTTATGCATAACACCGCTTAACCAATTGACCTAAAGAATAATTTATGAACTTTTATTTATAATCTTTATATTAAAATCTTTATTTCAGAGTGGTATAGAGCGGTATAGTACCGTCTCGTCCTGTCCCATCTCAGGCCGTGATCGAGACGGTCGATTCGATCGAGACGACAAACTCTACTTGAGAGAGGGCGAGAGTTTTGGCTTGAGATTTCAGATTATTTGCAAGAGGAAGAAGAGAGGAAGGTGGGTTTTTATGCTAAATGAGGAAACTTTGATCTCCCATGGGTTCTGATGCAAGATGGGCTTGTGTTGATGATACCCTTTTCTTTCAAGGAGTTGAAAGGCAGCTAGCTCTAATAGAAGGGGACTTGGAGGAGAAGAATCTTGGGGAGTTTGAGCTTAAAGGATAGGTGATGGTGAACCATAGTCATGTTAGTTCATAAGATATATTTTCTTTGACTTGTTTTGATGTTTTGAAATTTAGTTCCATGAATGGGAGGTGTTTGAATTGCTTAGGATTGAAGAAAGACGATGAAAACACCGTTGCTTTACGATTGAAATTTGATTATGAGCCATGAAAAAGAATCATCATGATTTTAGAATTACTGATTATTTATTTATTCCGAATTTTGGACTGAATTCTTGGACATTAATTCACAGCAACTGATGTTTTGGTTCGGCTCCGACTCTGGAGTAGATTGCAAAGTGATCCGGGGGCTAGTTTTTGGAAGGACGTGTCATGAAGACTAAGTAGGTGATAAACTTTGCATTGGTTCATGTAGAAAGTGTACTGTCAATAAGGGTTTAGGAGGATCTTGCAATTTATGTTTTTATAAATGAGGCATTTTAACAATATTTTGACAAAAAGAGTGATGGTATGTGTTCAAAACTTCAAATATATTTTCATTAATGATATTTTTGAAAATTTTACTTAAAGGATGGTTTATATACAAAAGAACAACCATTGTTTTGGAGAGTAGTTCGCATTTCGCAGACAAACAAACAAAGGGAAGAAGAGGTCGGATTGGAACATCTTAAATGAGGACATAGCTCATATGATCCTCCATGTCACGTGTTCAGAGGTTAAGTTGCATCTACTTCTGTAGGTGACGACACATCCCATTCCACCACCAACACGAACTGGCATTTATTAAGGGTGGTGGGGAGGATGGGGATGGTGGGATTGGGCACCCACCCGCATTGATGTTGACATTCCTTTGAAGGGCAGAGCCCGGCGGTTGGTGGGGGAAGGAATGTTGGGTGCTGGTTAAGATTTCTGTGGCAAATTGGGAAGGGACAGAGAGTAAGCTGAGAGATGTTAATTTCAAAGGGAATGAGACACCCTTTGACTAGAAAACACAGCTCCAGCCAATGGGTGAACAACATGATGAAATCAACATCTGTTTCTCTAAAGGTGAAAGAGAGAGAGAGAGAGAGAGAGAGAGAGAGAGAGAGAGAAATAACATATTCTCGTAGATGAAGAAAAGTAATGGCACCTTGTTCAAATGAAATGTTTCTAGTTAGTAAGTCTGTCAACGGATACAGATATTATCCGGATCTGTTTCGATTCGTATTCATTTTTTCGAGTACGGATAATATCCGAATTCGAATCGGAGCGGAGACGGATATTATAATATTCGTTTCGAAAAATATCCGTTCGTAATATTATATATCATATAATACATATTTTTAAATAATGTATTATAAAATAAATGATATTATTGAGAAATTTAGATATTTTATAGTTGTATTTTAATTTAAAATTTATTTTATATATTTTTGACATTTTATAATTATATTTTATATACTTTTAATATTTTATAATTATATTTATATACTTTTAAATTTGAATCGGATAATTCGGATTTTAAAACGGAGCGGATACGGATAGTCAGATATTTACTTCGTATCCGAGTCAAATCGGAACGGATCAAAATCGGATAATTCGAATCGAAAAACGGAGCGAATACGGATAGTCATATGTTTGCTTCGTATCCGCTCCGTTGACAGGCCTACTAGTTAGATCTGAGATTTTCTCGATGGGTGCATAATATTTGAAGCGACTTTTTAACTTAGAAGTGTGAGTTCTAACGCCGCATTTGGAAAGACTTATTGGGGGGGGGGAGGGGATTCTTTTCTTGGAATCTCCCCCTCCAAGTCCTCTCGAATGAATCAATGTCAGATTTTAAAAAGGGGATTATAGAAGTAGGAGAGAGATTGAGAGAAAAAAAAAAGAATCTTTGAAAATCCTCCAAGAGTAATACTTAGTGCACACTCGTATGATTAGAGTGTCATATTTATGAAAGACTCCCAATGTCCTCCTAAATTATTAGTACTATCTCATAATCCTATCCAACTCCGAAAACACCGTAACTACAGGATTCCTAATATAGTAAAGAGTGCTTGAAACAGTTTACCATGCTCTAAACGTGAACATAAAAATACAGCCGACTCTTTCCTATCCCAATCTAAGAACCTACGAGGTGTAGGGAAATAGACATTGAGAAATTTTAAAAAGTGCCCCCCCTATAGGTTCACATTTTCGCAAAAAGAAAAAAAAAACTCAGCGCAATGAGTTATTGTAAATATGCCCATATTCGTTCACCGCACATGTAAATAACCCCATGACTTGGTATGTGTACCTTAGTCGTATAATTAAGGAGACGGACATGTATACATTGCATAAGGGTTCTTCACAAATACACTATTTTAAAGGGATCGCGTGCAAAACATCCATTAGAAAATCTTCATATCATGGTCGGTTAGAATGTTAGATTCATCTATTAAGCTTGGGGAACCAAGAAGGCAAAGCCAAAAAAAAAACATTTTCCTTTATGTGGAGCACTGGAGACGCTAATTGGAAGGGTGGCCATTCAGCTGACCTCGACTAACTTATCCGACGAGTCACGCTTTCACGACTCCTCGTTGTCTTACAAAATCAGAACTGTCAAGAAACACTGGCCTGTTTGTTAAATAGATACGATACCTTACCTAATGGAGATGCATATTCGAGCTGCCAACTCAAATACGCAATCCCGAGTTAACGGGCAAAATGTGAAAGAAATGACATATTTTACCCGTGTCCATCGAACCCATTTTGCAATGTCACCTGCGAATAGTCCCTGCGACCGGCATGTGACCGACGGATAATGAATCTTATCCATTGATGTTTTGGGATCATAGAAGAGTTAGAACCCAAGAACAGGGCACAAGGAAATACACCAGACATGCAAGGTCACAAGTATTGGAGATAATGAAGGAAGCACCAAGGAAAACTTCTTCATGATTTCACGTTAGAGAGGTCTTCTAGTTTTCAGCCGCAATCATCCCCATCACTCTGTGTGACAACTTTAGCTAATAGATGACATGTGGGCAAACAATACATGTGATCAAGGAATAGATGATGACCATCTGTTGTTGACAACTCACAGTCCCTGGTAAACTGTGAAAGTAGCTTGAATTAAGCAAGGATCAATGATTGAAGGCCCTCCAACCACGATGGAAAAATTGCGGGAGAACAAATGAAAGAAAAAACTGAAGCCCCTTCCTGATCAAAGGTCGATCACTTTGTATAGAGAACATCTTCCCAAGGGTGACGGTAGAGTGGCTGTTTCAACCTCTTCTGGTCAAACGTATGCCTGGTGATTCCATAAAATCAAGGAAAAGAGACCAAATGTAAGAAACAAAAAATACTTGATTAACAAAAGTAGCTTGGTATTGGTGGGTCCATGATTAATGTGCATTGTTCAATAAATAGATAGAAGTTGTGTGACCACTCACCCAATGAGACCAATCGAGCGGGCAAGCACAAAGAGACCATTCAGATAGCCAATCTCAACGATTTCATCAATTTCAGGTTTGCTGAACATACCACTGCCTGCTAATAGATCCAAGAAAAGAGAACCGATGGCACCATCGACATTCAGAACCAAGTTATTTGCCTTCGACAGTGTGTAAGTCTCCACTTGAACTGCATATTCCATGTACTTCACAGATGGGAAGTGGGTACGAGCAAATCGTTGCAGCAGCTCCACCCTCTTGTCTTTGTTGTCTCCTCTCTTGATTCTTTTCCCGTCAAGATAATAGAAAACAGCCAAAAAGTGTCCAAATCACAAATTTGGTTGAAGGACAAATGAAACAGTCAATAGATCAAAATCGTAATCCACTTAGCAACCTATGAGAATAATATGATTTTTAAATGGAAAAAAAGGGCTACAGGAAAAATGGAACAAAAAAAATATTTTCTTGTTACATAGCTAGTACTTAATGATCAGAATGATGATTGCTAACTATTGAACAATTAAGATGTTTTATTAACTAAGATGGCAAGCACCGTTTCTGTATATCTTTCTCTGATGTATCTTGATGGGTCAAAAAACATCTTGCTTTTTACTGCTTTTGGAGATGCACACGAATTGCTTGCAACATGAACCAGACGGTGAGTTTTATAACAGTTTTAATGCAGCAGAAACAGTTTCATTTAAGGTGAAGTCGATAATTCTTTCATCTTATAAGTGAATGAGAGCAATGCCAACCAGCAGAGACATGCATTTGCTCGCCTATATTTTATCAGGCAATACAACGGGCCCTCATATAACATAAAAAGGAACGTGGATCAGTTTTCTTTGATCCCAAAGAAATTTGTAACCTTAAGTAACTTTCACACAAGAAAATTCATAAGAAAATTTTAAGCAATTTACACCTAATTTTGAATAGAATTTTGTTTAAAATACAGGTGCAAAAAAATAAAAGAAAAGTTTCCAGTCTTGAGGTGGGTCTCACTTAAAAAACTATGATGAATATATCAATGCTTCAAACAGATTAGCACTTAAACGGTTTAACAATAGATCAAAAACCCTATCATCCATTCCCTAATCAACTCAAGATTTCCAGATGGAAATACCTGTGTCCAATCCCTGGGACACGTATGCCCTTCTTTTTCATTCCTTCCACAAACTCGTAAGGTGTGAGACCCTGTAAAGAAATGATTACTACATAAATATGTTGCAGGAGAAAGTCTTTCACAGTTTAAGATAATTCAATGAAGATTATGCTTGTGCAAACGAAAAACACACCTTATCATATGCATCTTTGAAGTACCGAGCAGCATCATCAATTGCACCGCCGAATCTAGGACCAATAGTGAGCAATCCTGTTTCATAAACTTGTTACTTCCTAGGTTCTGCATCAAGATGCTCAAACAGCACTCAATACAAACATAGAATTATATATAGATAGATAGATCTCTGCATTACCTGATACAAGGCTGGCAACTAGATCTTTTCCAGCCCTTGCTGTAACAATGGTATTGTGAGCACCAGAGACACACGGACCATGATCAGCACATAGCATTATGCATATCTGATGAAAATGAGATGCACCACAAAATAGGATAAATAGGAGCCTAACAAATGTCAAACCAGCAAATGTATCTGCATCCTATTGTTAGAATTTGGAGGTATAACAATGAAAAAATTGACTAACCTCAATAAACTGAGTGCAATAGCGGGGAAGACTTCTCTTGAACCACAGAAGGGATATGACATCTCCTACTCCATAGCCCTGTTCAACAATAGTTGACATGGGAATCCCACCATAGCATGGTTCCTCTCCTGCAAAAGGACATGGAAGTTTGGAGTCAATTAAAATAATTCTAATGCCAAGGATGATTGAAAAGCTAACTAGGAGATTCTGAACCAATTGAAGCAAACCTCTATCATCAGAGATTGTAGAGATAATATGGGTTGGTGCCCGGACTTTCCCATTTTTGATTGCAGTATTCAGATCCTCTGGTATTTGAGGTGGCTTAACCTCTTTAACTGGAGTGATTTTCCCTTCTTCTACCTAAGGCAAAAAATCATGCTACAAAATTAGCTAGGGATGAAAATGGCACATCCAGTATCCAGTTACAAAGTATGCCCTTCAGGTACGAACAACCACATGCAAAGGGGCTATGTATACAATTGCATTTACACAGACATACAAGTTTCTCAAATGTCTCTTTAATTGCTCCTTCTAGTGCTTCATATGAGGTGGGAACAACAGCACCCGCTTCCCTTAGAGCTTGATTTTTTGCCTGTGCTGATTCAAGTTCACTGCCACTTTTGGCTCCCTGGTTATGGTTATGGAATCATAATTAGAAAATAATCAAAATAGAATGATCATGTTCATATGTGTCCGTAGAAAGAGTAACTCACAGCATGTCCAAACTGCACTTCTGACTTGAACAGCCGGGCACAAGTTCCACTGACCCAAGCAACCACTGGTTTGTGGACCTTTCCCTCTTTCAATGCTTCAACAAGAGAATACTCATCTCTTCCACCAAGTTCACCAAGCACAACCATCATTTTCACCTATATAAGGTACAGATGTAAGGTTGCAGTTAAAGATGTTGTCACAAGTTGAGAAAACAGCATTTTCTCACAGACATACTAGAAAGGTCAAAATGTTGTCACAGGAACAAGAACAACATGATAAGCTTAGCATAAAAGAAAACCACTTATGGAGAAATACATTGAAACAGTAAAGTACCTGTGGGATATTGTTAAACCGGAGAACGTGATCAGAAAGCGTTGAACCAGGAAAAACATCACCTCCAATTGCAACACCTGAAAGACAAATGTGAAGGGACCCATCAAAATTTTGTCGCACAAAATACGAAAGATATAAACTCTTCAAATAGTCATATCTGTCAATGTGGAATTAGAAAACAAGAACTTTACAATTAATCATATACTCGTAAAACAAGGGCAATCAGATACCTTCATATATTCCATCGGTAACTCGTGCAATGGTGTTATACATTTCATTGGACATGCCTCCCTGCAATTTCAAAGCAAGATCATCAAAAGTCTGAGTTTTTGGATAAATCATAGGCAATAAGTTGCAGTTGTGACTACATAAATATAGCACATAACAGAGTAAGTTTGGAGTAGAAAGATCTCCAGAATGAACGGTTTAAGGATCCCTGGTTGCAGGTCAAAGGTGAATGTTATCAACAATCTTCAGCTAGGAAAGATTAACCGGTGTGACACTGTACTTGCATTTAAGCCATGGAAGAGACCAAGGTCGAGGAGGCAGGAAAAAGTTGAGAAATTTACATCTAGACAGGATAAACGGTTGATGAAATGTGATGCAAAATCGTGCTGACATGTCTTTTGATGAGGTGGCCGTTGGGAGTCAAGAATGCTTCATAGTCTAACACACTGAAAAATGGTGTGCCTAATATGTACCTAAGAACGAACTTTTCTCTTTCCCCTTTATGGGTGGTGTAGCTTTCCTTTTAAATAAATATAAGCTTTTAATTTGTCATTATCTCTTTTTCTCCTACTACTGCAGTCTTCTTCCCTTTATTCTTTGTTCATAACACAAGAAAGTGGACTGATTATAGGCTAATGGACCATGAAGCCTGAGCACCATACTTAGTGGATCAGAGATCGAGTTATTATGTTCATTAGATAGGGCTATAAAAGTATCCAACTGAACAGTAAACCTGAGATGAAAGGAGAAAACAATATTGATATTTTAAAATGATTAAATGGGATTAGTAGGAGTAGTCATGTTAAATGATGTGTGACCCCTCAAGAGATGTAACAGCAATCTTCATTCTGCGATCAGATCAGCATCATTTTATGGCAGATGTACCTGCAATTATTTGATCATCATTAAACTCTAGTAAGAATATCTCTATGAATCTCATGGCAACCATTCAACCCTTTATCTTCATTCTAAAAAATCAACTATCTGAACAATAGGATCTTTAGGAGGGAGGCTAGAGCTGAGGACTCTCTTGTATCTTTCATTTGTGGTAGAGGGAATGGGCAGAGTTGCTTTGTAATGTGAATTCCCTCAACCCCATCTTTTTGTTTTGCTAGGGTGTTAGAGTGTCCCACACTATCTTTGTGTGTCTTTTGTGCAGGGATTTTTTGGGAGTTCCTTGACTATACTTGTACATCCCCTTTTTTTTTATTTTATACAATAGTGGTACTACCCACTTTCGAAAAAAACTATCTGAACCTTCCTCATGATGTTCACATAATATTTTTGTAAGCAATTTGGAGTTCAAATTTGTACATTTCAATCTCAAAATTAGACCACAAAAACCTTCAACCTATCCCCCATCAATAAACTGTTGACTCTAAATTGACAACCCATAACCACAGAGATTGCTTCTGCATGATTATGATATCAAAGAATGTTAATATCCAGCCCTTGTTGTGATCGACCCTTACATTTGACTCTGCTGCCCAAGGTCATGCAATAAAAAACTCCATTGGACAGCAAACAGGAGAGGCAAATGGGATGCACAATCTACACCGCTCCAAATGACTAGTAAACCATAATTTTCATTACTGAACAAGAGAATTCAAAGTAGAAGACACACACCGATTTGGACACAAATCCAACAGATCCTGGTCTGTAAAGTTTGCACTGGATTATATTATCAGTTGTTCCGGCGGTATCCCCAATTTTAAATGCTCCAGCCTGGATACCACCAACAGTAGCAGGACCTATGACGACCTGCAATCAACAATGGGTGATGATGTTGATCATCGAAAAGTTTATTGCCATAGTATAATTACAATGTGTAAGTCATAATGTTTGAACTACTATGATTCTAGACAATGTTATACTGTTAGTGACTTAGCGTACCTTGTTATTAGCCCGTGCATATGCAATCAACTGCTTGGTATCCAATTCTGGCACACCTTCAGCTATTATAGCCACAACTCTGATTGTTGGCTGTTTAAGTGCAGCCAGGGAGGAAGCAGCTGCACTGTAGAAACAAATGAAATGACTAAGCAAAACTGAAAGGGAATATGGCACCTTGCAAAGTTGGAAACTCATTAAGTAAACAATGAGCTGACCTTCTGAATGATGCAAAGTTGATAAAAACATCAGCAGTTGGATGTGCATGGCATGCTGCTTCAATGCTGCAAAAACAACACATGAAATTTTTGAATGGCAGAGACCAGATGCCATGAGGTTGATATGGACATCAAACTTGAGAGGGTACAGTTAATCAAATATCACAAGAGATGATAATTGTATCATGATTGTGCATTGCTTTTGGCAGATTAATGTTAGTTTTATGTCCTTTAAACCTGGAACGGTTATGTAGTTAGCACTTAACAGGTCTAGAGTGCTGAAAAAAAAAATCAACACATTGTTTAAAAAACCCTGGCCTCCTAACATAGATAAGCTGCCAATGAAGCCTGTAATCTACCTCATCTAAGCAATAGACAGAACTCCAACATGCTTGGTTCCTCCCTTTAGACCAAATTCCCCAAGCTGCATGGCAGACAGTCTACCAAAGCTTACAATCACTGCAAGGTACCAGGATCGACCCTATCCCCTGTTAAACTTTTCAATTTTCCCTGATTGAATCAAGCTCATCTCTCCCACTGCACAGATCCTAACCCTTCTGTCTATAGAGAAAAGACACTGCAGATATAGACAATCCAGAGACTCATGTGTACCACATATGCAACAATATGTTTTCATGTCTGTCTGGGATACAGGCAAACAATCTATTAAATGTCAGTT